>OZ024915.1:29882784-30003989 GCA_964017125.1 Flabesymbios commensalis
GCTTAGGCTAACTTTAAAATCTGACATAGCAGTTCTTGTATGATACAACATTTCTATACCCATTTGGAACGACAATGCCTCCTCTTGCTTTAAGAGGGAAATGTGGAGAGGCTGTATGAATGACTTGGCCATTCAACTTGATGATAGCTGATGATGAAGTGACCTGCAGGTAGAGAGAAAACCAGTAACCTCCAACAGGAGCAGTACCACAGGAAGCGTCAGTCGTGAATTTCATCACACCATCTTCAACATATCCTGTCTGAAAGCATCTATCATTTTGAAATGTTCTGCAAACAGAAGAGTTTGTAATTATGTCCGAGGCAGGTGGATATGTTTCAGTTATTTCATATATCATACAGGTGATGATACAGTGAGACTTATCCATATTATTTTTCATAGAAGCTGGGGTGTAGCTTCACAAATAATTTTAAAGTATACAGTTATTCGTGTGTGTTAAATCATTCATGCATGTTAATTTACAATCTGTAAACGATTTGAGGCTGAAAGCAGGCCTATAATGTGGAAATAAAGGGAAAAACGTTATTATGGGGTCAACATTATATTCTAGGAATGTACTCCATATTTCATATCCAGAGTATCTAGAAGGCCATATATTAGTAATAGCAAGACCAACAGACATAACCAATGTCGTATGAGAGCATGTCGTCAACACGTGACCGGCTCGCCGAGGAGCTCTGGGTAGAAAACCAGACGTCATGTGACTTTTATTTTGAATGTTGCCATAACAAAAACTAAAAAAATGCATAAAATCAAATATAATAAATAACTTTCGTGTTTACTTATTATGAAAGAGGTAAGAAACATATTTTCGGTGTACTAAAATTCAATTTTGAAAATATTGACCTTAAGGCCTACATGCTTTTGTGTGGCGTGTCACAAATCTCTTGAGAATCTGGTAGTTATTCATAAGTTGAACCGATTAAAAATTGAATTTATCACCTGATGTAGACAAAATCATAGTTGTTCATATCATGAACGTTATACATGATACCCGGATGCCCATTGTTTCCACTTCTTGACGAGACACTTATCAAATTCACAAACAAAGTGTAAGGTGACAGGCTAACCAATACTCGTCCATCGCAGATTGATCGACAAAACCCATCACTGGAAAACCCTGGCCACCCAGCTGTTAGTGTTGTTGTGAAAGTCCTGTAGTCAACACTACACAGCGTACAGTCACTCACTTCGGGAACTGGAAAAAAAACCCAGCATACACTAAAATAATAAGTTATATGTGGGATTGTTTCTTTATTTTATAAATTTACAGAAGATGTATCCACTCTGTGAATGTCACACAAACTTACAGTTACAGTAATTTACCATGTTCAAAGCAGCCCCTTGGGATGACATCAATTTTGGTTTTCACTTCCGCACTGAAGTAGTGTATCCCACGAATCATGTTTTTTTTCAGAATTTTCATATTTTTACAAATATTTTTAATCAACATTTCTATGAAACCAGAAGAAACCCAAACAAACTATTTGTATACCTGAAGAACGATTGAATGTTTTCACAGCATTGGGCCACATGCTGATGGCATCGGCCCAGCGTTGGGTAGACAATCAGTGCTGCAGGTGTGTCCTCCCGTTTCCTGACTATGAGACACCAATTATCCCCCAATTAGCGGCGACTGCTCTGATCTTACTGTCTGATACGTGGGAATATGTGATGGAAAGTGCTTAATATTGCTGACTTGTTTTGTTTCATGGCAATATACGACCTGGAAATACAACTATTTCGCTCTTTTTCGGTGCTTTAAAATTGTTTTTTGACTTTTTCGTATTTTTAGCTAAGATCAGTAGGCTATATAGCTTCATATAAATTAAATTTTCAAAATTGACAACATTGAAAATGTCTCATCCCAAGGGGTCCCTTTAAATATGTTAAAGGGACTGACCCACCAACTAAGTTTAGTCATGGTTGTTAAAAAGTCCAAACTAGCCTGGTACATTAACAGTTGACTAATTTTTAATTTGTATTGCTAACTATAATTAAACTGAAGTATCTCAACAATGAAAATTAAAATTGAATGACTATTGAATTTGGCGAAAACTCGGTGGCGGTCTTAAGTCCATTTAATTAAACGTCTTTGAACGAGGAACACGGGTAAAATTCGATTACCAGTTGACCCCTCAAAATTAAAATTATTTTATGTTTCACTTTGGTCGAAAATATATAAAATATCACTTATGTTAAAAACTATATATAAATATTTAATGCACACAATTTCCTTATTATAAGATCTAGAGCGAATGTGTCGAAGTGTACCTGTTACATCATAAGAACTGAATTACGGAAGGAGATTAGCCGAATTTCCCACGTGGTCGGAAAGTTTGATGTTTGATAGGTTACAGGTAGATTTGGCACATGGGCGAGATCGGGAAGTAATCTATATCGGAATTGGAAATGATTAATAACATAATAATGACAATGTATGGATCTGTTTGCAGAGCTCATTTCATAACTAATAGTAAAGGCTCGGTCTCACACATACACTCGCAAGCAGCCAACTCTGGTTTGCCCATTTTTTAGGCTTTCCCCGTTTTCTCTAATTTCTTCATATTATGACATCTGCGGATGACTTTATCGAAAGTATTCAAGCATTTTAAAGGACTACCATCATATAATATATTTCCATATTCTAAGACAGGCAGTTTTCAATATGCTGAGACCAACTTAATGTTTTGGAAATAGTTAAATCCAAGCAATCGTAGGGGACCTGTTAGTTCAACATTAGTGTCACTTATAGTGTGATCGAGGCTTGTTCCTGACATACCTATGACACTGTAATTTCCATATATACAAAGATGTAGTTCAATTAAAAAGGGTCGGTCATTGGCCGTTAAATTTTCGATATTTTGGTGGCATAATTTTAATAAGATATGTGTTGGGGAAGAAATTATATTGGGGGGGGGGGGGGGGGGTTTGTCTATGAAATTACATTGTACAATGAGAGTATAAATTAACAATAATACAATTAATCGATTTGCTTTTAAATAATGCAGCTATTTTTAATATGTTTAGCTTTTAAAATATGGGACCAGTATCAGAAAAGAAATGACTTTTGTCTATTATTCGACTAGCCCATTTTTGAAATTTTTGGATACGTTTAGAATCGTGCCCCCGGGCTGCCAGTAAACAGTAATTAAGATGTGGGAGAATACGGATGTTGTAAATTGTTATGACTGTTGCTTGAGGGAGCTGATGTTTTAATTTATTAATTATTCCTATAATTTTATATATTTTATTTGCTACTTAATTGGTCACATGAATTTTCCCAATCACATGTTTGTGCAAGATTAGTCCTAGAGAATCAAATTGTTCAACACTTTCAATTTGTTCAATATTTATTCCTATCTTTAGAATTTCTAAGCGTTTTTTGGTTTGATGAAATAACATAAAATTAGATTCGTGTGTATTGGAAGTATCTTTGTTTGTCTCCATAACTTTATTTTGTTCAATTTGCTATTTAACATTTTTATGTTCAATTTTGTAATATTTTTAAAAGACAAATCGATTGGGCTCTTCAAATATTTTTTATGTGAATCTGGTTCAACATCGTTGAGTTTTGAAGCCAAGGTATGACCAATGTTGACAAATACTGAATAAAGTAGTTCACAATGGTTTCACTTTTACTAGTTATAATATTATCTATAACATATTGTCAGGCGAAATTTTATGTTTTGTACTTAAAATATTATTTATAGATGACCATGTTTTTTTATGTTAAATGCGTATTTAATAAAAAAAGAATGGTAATAAATTTTATTTGTTATGACAATACTTCTTTTTAAGAGCACGTTAAGCGTGCGGAGATTTCTTTTGCTTATAGTGAAGCGAGTTAGTAACAGTGTTTTTAAAATTTTGGTACAAAGTTTCACGCCTTTTAATTGATGTTGTTATTCCAGCTGCGATCCACTCTGTTTTTCGGTGCTTAAATTGATTAAATTATATTTTTTTGCAGGATAAGTGGTTTTGTTTTGCTTTAGTCAAAACTTTCTCAATTATACGATAGTTTTTATTTGGGTCTAAACTTAAATCTGCACAATTTTTTTCATTCAAATTTGCTGATCTTATTTCGGTGTTGAAAAATTATTCAGATAATCGGATAATATGTTATTTACGTAGATGTATTTATTGAGCGGTGTTTGAGTAGAATAAATGTTTATGGAAAGTATGTAGGTAAATGCTCTGATAATTATTTTACTAGTGTATGGGCATGATGATGTATCGATGAGATTGTAAGTTAACTTACAAAAAAAATTCTATGAGTGAACCTCACTTCTCGGATAGTCTCGTTGAAAAAGTGATATGGGGTAAAAACTATGTGACGTTATGGTAGCAAAAATCATTAAAAGTAAGTCTTTGATTTACTTTGGGTAGGTTTATATTTAGGTCGCCTGTCATTGTAAGATCAACTATGGACCACTGACATGTGTCGTTTACCAGAATGCGTGCTAACATAATCGAATCAATATATTTACAGTCAATTGCTAATAAGTTGCATTAAGCTACTTTTATAAGCTTATTGTATATGATTATGACATTTTTTCAAAAAATATATCCACGTTATTGAAAGTGTATTATAGCTCTTAGTAATGTACATTAGAGTAGATTACATGGTGAGACATTCACAATGTTCGCGGGTGTCAGAGAGGCGTGGAGAGGGTGGGGGGGGGGGGGGGAAATACAGGTGTATAGAACACAACAGCTAGCAAGTCCGTGTATAGGTGTAATTAGATTATTAAATTATTAATAAATTATGGAAAATAAAAATAATGATTGAAGAAACAACAATAACAGAAATGTATCTGGGGTACATAAAATAATGTAATGCTAGACGACTGTATATACACGTTTTACATTGGTTTTCGTATAGCAAAATTGCATAGGCCCTAATATATTTCCAATACAGGTTTGCAAAATTGTTGTATTTTTAAAAAAGAGCTAATAATCGTTGCCATCTATGCCCGGAGCAACAGCGTTTATTGTTTTGTATCATTTTTGGATCATTTGTATAATATGCTTTGTCGGACATCTTGAAATTCCATAAATGTGTTTATATAATTATATTATAGTGATTTGGTCTCAATCAGCATGGATATATTAAAAAATACTGAAGATTTTGTACTGTTGCAATGGACGCCGCTTCCAAGGAATAAGGGGACGGGAATAGGTATGATAACACAATAATGTTGACACCACTGTTACCTATGTTCGTTGAATGTTTCATGTGTAATGGGACAAAAAAATTTAAGATATCAGAATATTTGTATTGCGTTATCATTTTTGTTTTAAAATCACGAAAAACAACGTGGTCGTGAAAGGGGTAAGCTAGTTATTATAAAATTTTGTAAATCCAGTTTCAAAACAAAAAATATGCTACCGAAATTGACAAAATAGCTTGTGGTAGATGCTTAATCAAACAAATAAAGCGATTTTGAAGAATCGATTTTTTATCAATAAAATTATATTGTTCATAATTTGAAGCTGGAAATTTCGTGAACAATTCCATCTTTGAACAAATGAAAACTAGTAACAATTTAGTAACACAAGTGTTAAGGGAAGAGGGGTGATAGAGAAGACTAGTGATTTCCGTGTGCACTGAAGACAATGGTAAAAATGTTGAAATAAAAATATTTTTTATTGCTGTACCTGGTCAGCGTTGGTCCCTTTATGGTGGAACCAGATCTCACTTACACCAACGATATATGTATAACTATGACGTTTGCTTATTTTGTAAACGCAATTTATAGTTATTCTGAGAATAACGTTAATATGTCACTATCACATAAATTCGATACAAATCAAAAGAGCAGCTTTACATAATCTTCTAAGATGTTGACGATATCACAGTTAATGCTTACTCACACGGCATATGTAGATGAGAATCAGCTGCCGCCACAGCTAACCATACTAATAGATAGAAGATAGATTTCACCATTTTCATGCAAATTGAATCTTGAGGAATCAGATTCACTTTATTCCTTCTTCAGATATCGCAACAAAGTTCTTCACAGTTTGTACGTATTCTCACGAATAAACGACACGATTGAATCATGTTAGCTCTGTCCAACCCCTTGCTATTCAAAAACATATGCGCCCGAGTTTGTTTGTTTTACAATGTGCTATTAACATAATACGGTGTGCTTAGCTTACTTCTGTAAATATGTGAGTCTAGCTCTCTTCATTTATGCTTACCGTCTTTAGCAGGAAGTGCACATAGCCTACTATTATGCGCATTATTTGCAAAGATTATGCATTCATGTATGCTGGCACACATGTATATGACTTGTTAAGGCCGGTTGTGTTCGACAGGTACGGAAATGTCCGCCAAAAGGTAGGTCTGCAAAAAAACGAAAAAAGAAATGTCCGCCACAAGATTGTCGGCAAGAAAACGAAAAACGAAATTCCAACACATATATATTTCTTGGGTCCTTGTCGGACATATCTTGTGGCGGACATTGTCTTTTGCGTTTTTTGCAGGACACACGGTTTAATATTAACAGACTGTGGTTAAGGCTCGACTGAAATTTAAACCAGCCACTTCGAAGACGACCACCACCGCAATGTATCCTACAAGGAGAGTCACAAGCTCTGTCGTGAAATTTACACGGAATGTACTCACGATTAGGGGTAACAAGTTAGACCTTCCTGTGCGCTCTGCACTTTTTTGGAAAATAAACGTACCTATATTAAAATATTATTTTGAATGACAGTTGTCAATTTGCATATCTAATTTTAATTTGTTATACTGACGTTGATAAGATATATCTTATAGCAATCCTTGACCATGAAAACTATAGGGGCCTAGTGTAGACTCTAACTTGATTGCTTGAAACTAGATTTTCGATAATCAGATAATGGGTGCATAATTTGCATAATGTCTGCATAATAAACTTCAACACATTTAATGCAAACAACCGGATTTATATAGATCCATATTCAAAAATCTCAAAAGAATACCACGAAAAAATCCCCCAGGGGAGAGAGGTACTAATAAGCCTGTGCACGAAACATTAATCAAATACAAGTTTAAAGCTCAGTTACATTTTGCTACTTAGACGCTTGACCCGCATTGAATTTACGTCTTCGATGCCTTATACACACGAAACATACCATAACAACGTTTTTGCTGCTGGATCGCTTACAAAAGCCATAGCAACGCCAGTTGAAACTAAGCTTTTGATATTAAATTTGAAGTTAAGCGTATCAAAAATGACAACTAAATAGACATGGAATTCGTTTAAAAAAAGATAAAAATGAAACGATTCATAGTAACAACAATACTTTATAAAAACATTTCAATGTAGTCGTCCCAGGAATAGAAAATAGCTGGCCCAAATTTAAGAACACTGATCGAAAATTCAGATAAAATCAACCATCACGGCTAATGTGATTTTTTGAAGAAGTAAAGGAGGCGTTTAATTTTATGCCATGTAGGCTTATGTCTGTATATATGTAACTAAAACAATTAACTTCAAAATACATGTATTTATTATGAGCAAGTAATGCATACTACAAAAATCAGAATTTGTATGTGAAAAAATTGTTACAAAATTGAAATGAATGTTTTAAAGAATGTTAAGCAGATTATTCAGTTTATTTGAAAAAAAAGACAAAAACTGAAATTTGTTCCAACTGGATGGTATCATGCATAACTGGTCTAACCCATTTTTTGGCGTTTTGAGTAATCAAGCATTAAAGGTTTTGATCTTTCTGGTAAATCAGGCAGCTGAGATTAAACCTTTAAAACCCTAACATGGGATGTACAATGGATTTACATTGAAATATAAAATTTATAAAAAAAAAAAAATCTATATATGGTTTATGTGAAATTAGAGCACTTTCAAGCTGGTGACATGAGGGTTAGACCGTTTGTTCATGATGTGTTTTCGTCTGGTCTAACCTACAATTTTGAAATAAATAACTGATTTTTAAAGAATCATGCTGCCTATTATATAAATTAAAAGAATCCCCTCCATACCTCCACATATTAAGCAAATATGATAAAAAAAAACAATGAAAATATATGTCATTGATAGAAGCAACTTGATAAATTTACGAGTTTCACATTGAGGGTTAGACCATTTGGTTACTGATTTTTTCTAACTTTTGTCGTAATTTGTATTTATTTGTTTGATCTTGTACTTTATGTTGTTGCGCGATTTTTTACATTGTATTATGTATAATCACCCGGGGATGCACTGTCGCTGATATCGAGTAAAATTCGCCTCGCGTCTTCAGCAGTGAACCGTTTTTTTTCTTTTAAACATTTGGACACGTCCATTTCACTCTTTTTGACTTGATCAGAAGTGAGAGTTAGACCATTCGTGCTCTCAGAAAATTGGCAAAAAGCAGCATGCGTAAACAAACTTTGGTTTGTACCAAAGAATGTGATTGGTCTAGGCACTTGGCTCTTTTGTCAGATAAAGCCTGTGGTGAGGACTATCAAAAACACCCAAAATATCAAAATCGTCAAAATGAGGGTTAGCCCACTAAAACTTTTATTATAAGGAATAGGAACTATTTCAATATAGCTATACCATTTATTTCAGTAATAGCTTAACATAATACTGGCGGCATGACGTAAAGCTGATATGCCTCGATGCGATCCAGGGTGTACCGGGACGCACGTCCACAGCATCTTCCAGATCACCTCGATGCGATTCCTGGGCGGGGCAGGCCAGGACGCACGACCACAGCACTCTCCAGGCCCGCGTCGACGCGATCCCTGGGCGGGGCGGGCCGGGACGCACGTCCACAGCACCCCCCCCCCCCCAGGCCCGCGTCGATGCGATCCCTGGGCGGGGCGGGCCGGGACGCACGTCCACAGCACTCCTCAGGCCCGCGTCGATACGATCCCTGGGCGGGGCGGGCCGGGACGCACGTCCACAGCACTCCTCAGGCCCGCGTCGATGCGATCCCTGGGCGGGGCGGGCCGGGACGCACATCCACAGCACTCCCCAGGCCCGCGTCGATACGATCCCTGGGCGGGGCGGGCCGGGACGCACGACCACAGCACTCCCCAGGCCCGCGTCGATACGATCCCTGGGCGGGGCGGGCCGGGACGCGCGACCACAGCACTCTCAAGTGCGCCTCGACGCGATCTCCGGGCCAATTAGTCTTCCTCCGCGCTTGAATGAGCTTTCAACATAGGTGAACTTCGTACCTGTGAAAATTAGCAACATTTCTACACTCCTATACCCCGCCTACCTTTCCAAATAAATAAGTTTGCGTGCTATATATTTTATATCATTGTTTTCAGTATTCATGACATATCTCATGGCTGTATCACCGAAATTGACTAAGTTAGCAATCTGTATTGGAGAAGTGTTCACACCTCGCTCAGACAGCCTCTCACAGCCACGGCAACGCGGCCTTGCCGTGCCTACCTTTCCAAATCATTAACTTTGCGAGTTTCCGTGCTATCATAATTTAATGTATATCATTGTTTTCAGTATTAAATAAGCTGGACATCTTGATTTCATGGCTGTATCTCCGAAATAGACTGAGTTAGCAATTTGTATTGGTAAGTTTATCACCTTGTAAAGCTAAGGGTGTACTAGGTATTAAATGCACCACATCCCAATAAATATTTGCATTGAAAACCCCATTGAAACATGGTTTTAAATTAATAACAGAAAAATATTTCCAGTCACTATAATCTGATAGGCATTCCGACTCTGTACCTGAAATATTGAAGTTTTTATTCATTTAAAACCATTATGTTGTACCTATCACTTAATGACAACAATAGCAAATACTAGATGGATTCCAATGGTATATCAGGTTTAAAAATATCTTGAAAATTGACAAAGCTATAATTGTACGAGGATTGATCAATTGTGCCAATTTATTAAATTTCCTTTTTATATTTATTTAACTTATTTTTTAAATATCGAAATGAGACAAAGATAGGCTAATACTAGTTGCCTGAGTGATTCCAATGATGTATACACTTGAAAATATCTGAAAAACTGACAAAGTTACCATTTTCAATAAATGACTCAACTATGCAAAAAACTGCACCTGTGAAAATGACCAAGTCCAAACATGAATAATCACCCTCCGAATTCATTATAATCTAATATAATAGCTCAAACGAATGGGTCTTTTACATGCAGCTTAACATCGTACCTGTCCAATATTAACATCGTTTTCACAAACTCATATACAGCCTGGCGTTTTGCTCTTTAATATTAACATTGTTTCCGCAAACTCAGACCCACATATATCGTACAGCTTAACGTCGTACTCGCTAATATTAACATTGTTTCCGCAAAATCAGACCCACATATACCGTACAGCTTGACGTCGTGCTCGCTAATATTAACATTGTTTCCGCAAACTCAGACCCACATATACAGCTTAAAGTTGTGTTCGCTATTTTAAAATCGTTTAGCTGTTTTTTGAAAATGTATTTTTTTTAATAAATAACTTTTAAAAAACCCCACCTCATATCACCTTGGGTAGTGCCCAGGCGGGGTGCTGGTGTGTGTTTGGGTGGGTTGGGCAGTAGTAAAGGCGGTTTACCAATTTGGTCCAATTTATAACTGCTGACCAAGTTCTATATTCAGAGCCGCTATAAAGTTGATGAAAACGATTGGCCGACACCTTGATTCTACTGGATTAATTCAATTATGGACAGACTGACGACTACAGAGCTGGCATATTACTACTTCCTGCTCATTTTGTCGATGTCAATAATGTGAATTTTACCCCAGTTAGTTGCTTCATTCCTTGTGACATCTAACCCCACTGTACCTTCATAAACTGTGACTTTTTGCCCCAGTGCTGTGACATTAAACCCCATCCTGGTGTTGAATGTTTCAAGTTCACCAGCAAGGACAAACAACGTTTTTTTAATGTTTTGTTTAATGTTTGTTTCACAGGAATTTACTAGACATTAGCTAAAATATGTGCCTATGCTTTGCCATTGCCAAACTGGTTCTAATTAAACATATGAAATATATATATTCTCGTTTCTACTTTCTGTTACTTTTAGACCTACCCTGCCCCTACTCATAAGTAAATTCATATAATTGGGGAGATACAATAAATGTTTTTCAAGTTATCGCGTTAACAAGAAATTTTAAAATTAATAAAACCAAGATGGTCGCCATAGCCTCGTTTTCGATCAAACATTAAAACGGACAATACAGACCCTGAAAGCTATATATAGCTTACCCGGTTTCAAGGAAATTCTAATAAAAAAATTAGGCGAAAAAAAATAGTCAGCTGACGACCATTTTGATTTTCGGTGGGAAGCTGAAAATCGAATCAGGTGATTTACATAATCATGGGTGAATTCACTTATAAAATTGGAGAGATCCAATGATTATTTTTCAAGTTATCGCGTTAACAATTTTTTTTTAATCTTTGTCCTTGACTTTGACCTATGACCTTGAGTTTGGGTTAAAAATATCACCAGAGGGGTTGAATGTGTGTATAAAATTGAATAAAATTTTCTGGCATTATGTTGATGGTTCAAGGTTATCCCCATGGTGAAAATGTCAGATATATAATAGTTACAATACGGATATGTGATTTTAAAATATCAAAGGCACGCATCCTATTGGTGTTACAATAGCTTTTATCGAAATCCAGTGTACTAAATACGTTGTAGAATTTAAATGCATCGAATATTGATCGTGGAGAGCAACTACATCTACAAGCACTTTTAAATCAGTTTAAAATCATTAAAAAATCAGTATTTTTAATTTGGCTCCTTGATATGGCCATAATATGTCAACATGCCCATAGACTAGAATTTGCCAGTTAAGCGAGAAATAAGGACATAATTTAATTTCGGACATGCATGTCCAACAAAAGAAATAACTGATAAATGGGGCTTTTGGCACATTTGCTACGTCTCCACAGCAGCCAAAAATTTAAAAGACCTCCGCAATTATTCTAGTCTATGGACATGTTCACATCTTATGGCCATATTAAAAAGCCAAAAAATACTTATGATTTTAGCCTGATTGTGCCTCTTTAATTTGTTTGTCGTGGATAAAAAGTATTACCCTTGTAATTTATGTTTCTGAGTTTGATAAAAAAGAAATTTTCACAAAGTTAAATGGATCTTTTCACCATGAGCATGTTATGGAATCATTAAAATCCTACCAGAAATGGATTGTCCGCGGATTGTCTGCATGGTCCTGTCTGAAGCCTATATTTCAAAATCATATTTTCGCATTTCTCACCTTTAAATATACCTTTTACCTTGATGTTAACCTTGAACCATCAACATAATTCAAGAAATTGATTTTCAAGTCAAACTTACACGACAAAGAGGAATTACATTGTAATTTTTGTACCTAAGTTTATTTTTTTAAATCATTGGCCTATTCTCGATGACTTGACCTTGAAGAAATTGAGGTTTTAACTTGAAAATTTTGAATTAACCTTGAATTATGAATGACAAAATAACAGAAGAAATCAAGATTTTGCACTTGGTCCAAGTATCATTCGTGCCAAGTGGCATGATAATTGTTTTTCTCTTTGACAAAATGCTAAATTCACTGTGGTTAAGCGGTGGAGGTAACTGGAGTTACCATTGGCAAAAAATAGCTGACACGGCTACCGATTCGTTTACATTTTCAGCTATTTTGTGTAGTTTATCGTTCTCCTTTGCTCCATCGATTTGTAGGTGGATTAATACTATTCAACTGGACAAAATGCACATTACTTCAAATTGTCGATAATTTACTCGTAATCGGTAAACTAAATTTGTTCAATGAGAATGGTAACTGTCATGTGTCAATTCCAGCTGTTACTGGTAACTGCAACTTCAGTGGGTGGTAACTGTCGGTTTCAATGGGTGGTAACTGTCTCGGTGAAAATTCCATTATAAAATGTATATTCTAAAACAACTTTAGTAATACTTTACATGTTCGTGAAGTTGATAATGATGCGTCCTGACTTTTATTTTAATTGGTACAGTATACGGTATCACAGTAAGGAGCGCTGTAATATATTATGAGGGCCAAGTAGGCCTATCAAAAGACTGGATGCATATATGTATGTCTGTACTCATAGGCGTAGGCGGTGAACCAACACTAGGTCAACATTAATATAATAGGGCTACTCCCAAACACCGGGTCATTATATGTGTGATACAAAAAAAAAAAAAAAAAATATTATAAATTATTTAAGTACTTAGTCAGGTAGCTTAGCATCAAATTTAGGCTTATTGTTATCTGGCGGATTTAAGCCATATATCCTGATTAAAGTTAGCCTAGGAGCCCAACATTATTTTCTACTTAAAACGCCGAAAAATGTCAAAATCCAAGGTCATATGGCCGCCATTTGTACAAGATGACACAATAAAATGATAATATTTTCGACAGAATAGATGCAGATTCTTGATTTTCGTGTGTAGCATAAAGGTTTTAGTTATGCCTGACATAGTGATGTAGTCAGAAAGTACTTTCGACATTGGATTGTTACTAAAATCCAAGATGGCATTTTGTGCAAGGTGAAACAGTAAATTGGCATCATTTTGTATAAAATAGAAGCAAAATCATCATTTTGGTGTGTACCATAAGGTTTCAAAGCATGTCTGACATAGGGGTGTGGAACGTACTTCAGATATTGCATTGTGAGTAAAATCCAAGATGGCCGCCATTTGATCAATATCAAAACAATAAATTGATATATTTTCGATAAAATGGAAAGAGCTTCACGATTTCGATGCATGTCGTCGTTTTTCCAAGTATGCCAGATTTAGTTGTGCAACCTGTATATAATGTAATACTAGATGTACCAGATGTCTTAAAATGGGTACAGTTATTCCAGTATTGAAAAAACCTACCTTAAATGCTAGTATGCCTGAAAATTATAGACCGATAGTTCAACACAAGCTAAAGTGGTTGAACTGTTGCTTATCTCTGACAGCGTTATAAGTAATACCCAGTTTTGATTTAGAGCAACACGGGAACTTCTTTTGGGTGTGCATTATTAAATGATGTAATAGCTTATTTTCAAGAGTAAGGTTCTCCTGTTTATATATGTACGCTAGATGCTGAAAAATGTTTCGATAGTGTGTGGCATGATGGGTTGCTCTATAAACTCCAGTCTGTCTTACCAGTAAACTACTGGTTACTAAGATGGTATAAAGCTCCAAAAGCTGTTGTTTGATGTAATGGTCAGTTCTGCGAACCGTTTGTTGTTACAAAAGGTACTCGACAAGGGAGCATACTTTCACCACACCTATTTTCCATTTTCATCAACGAACTTCTTGAAGAGTGAAAAAGCTAAATAGTGGTCTTTGCATTGGGGATGTTAAACTTGAATCATTCGCGTATGCGGATGATGTAAGTTTGTTTAGCTCAACTGTAACAGGTCTGCAAAACTGTTATCACGATTCCAAAAAGTGGAGATTTAATTTTGGTAATAAAAAATTAAAGTGTATGACAGTTGGTGTAAACAAATTTAAAAATGAGCCCCACTGGAAACTGGGATTTCAAACCATGGAAAATGAAATCACACTGAAAATGCTGGGGGTACTTTTGTCTAGCGATGGTCACTCTAACCCGCATGTTCACAATAGAATCATGAAATGCCGCAGATCATTTCATAGTCTGAGTGGCTGTGGTATGTCTTTTCCAGGTTTCAATGTGACTATTAAAAAATATTTATGGGATGACGTGTGTGTGTCGACATTGAAATATGGAAACAATGTACCTCTCAAATACTCAAATTAAACAGTTAGAATCTCTGCAAGGCACTCTTTTGAAATCTTC
Source organism: Flabesymbios commensalis (assembly GCA_964017125.1). NCBI lineage: Eukaryota > Metazoa > Annelida > Polychaeta > Terebellida > Flabelligeridae > Flabesymbios > Flabesymbios commensalis. The sequence continues at coordinate 29,897,559 of OZ024915.1, forward strand.
ACTTGGCCTGAGTGTACATAGCCACCATTCAAAATTAATTCGTGCTTTGAATGTAGCTCCAGTTGGCGAAATTATTAAAAAAACAGTTTGTGATCTATGGAACAGAATTTTTATGGTTGACTCTCCAAGTAGAGATCTATGTTCACATTTCATGTCCAGATTCATTGTCTCTGGTAAAATATGTCTTAAAACCCTATTTTCCAGAATTTTAAATATAGGTGTTTCCCCGTTACTATGCACTCTTAATGCGAATGTATATAAATCGCCAAAAATATTTTAACTTGTGGCATTGAAGAGTCCCTTGCCAATATATTGACGGACCCGACAATCCAATCCAGGGAATCTGTGTCCCATAAACATCTTTTGGTAATACTACCGCTTCCCTGTCATGGCCTTCTGATGGTCATTTTGTTTGTCTAATGACCGCCATCTTGGTATATCTAAAATTATGTTTGCCAGTCACAGGGGCGTATATATGAAAATCCTACATGGTTGTTACCAAAATCACGAGTCTGCTTCCCTTTTGATTTACATCTTGTATTTTACCCATAATGCAATGTCTAATGTACTTTCCAACCACACACTATGTCGGCCATATGCCTACCCAAAAACCCTACTATGCTAGACATCAAAATTGTGCTTTTCTGTCCTTTCTGTCAAAATGATGGTAATTTATATAGCTTAACCTTGCAGAAATAGAGGCCATTTTGGATTTTAGCCTACTAACCAATGCAATGACCAAAATAATTTCGGGCCACACCATTATGTCGGGCATAGGGGCCTACCTGAAAACCATATGGTAGATACCAAAATCATGAATCAGCTTATATTCTATCGAAAATTATATCAATTTAATATTTGACTTTGGTTAAAACGGCGGTCATTTTGAATTTTTACGTTTTACGTCAACACCTTGTCAAAATTCAATAGGGCTCCTAGGCTAATGGTAATTGATGGGTTCTAATAGAGCGTCGTGTAGGCCTATCACAACTGTTGGCTAATAGTGTATATACCGGTCTATACACAATCTCTGCTATACTGCCGAGTGTTTAGCTAAAATCAGGTCTGATGGAACAACGAAATTGATTTTTTCTTTACAGTTGTGCGAAATAAGAGAGTCTCCTTGATGCACCATTGGAAAATTTCCAATAAATAAAGTATCAGTTACCAGCAACATAATTTGTCAGTTACCAGTAGCATGATATCATTGAGTATTGCAGTTACCAGCAACACGCTTGGCAGTTACCATTCTCATTGAACAAATTTAGTTTACCGATTACGAGAAAATTATCGACAAATTGAGGTTACCATGATGTCCATTTTGTCCAGTTAAATAATATTAATCCACCTACAAATTGATGAAGCAAAGGTGAACGTTAAACTACACAAAATAGATGAAAATGTAAACGAGTCGGTAGCCGTGTCAGCCATGTTTTGCTCATGGTAACTCCAGTTACCTCCACCGCTTAACTACAGTGAAATTATCCCTGGTCTCACAAAACATTGACGCGGGCAGAGACATTAAGGCATACACCAACAAGAAGTTAAAATCGAACAATGTACTGATCCAAGTGGCAAGAATATAGCTTTTTTCTAGCTAAAATTAACGTTAACCGGGAGTGCAATAAAAACATTGTAGGCCCCTATATTGTTCCGCGGTATCCGGCACTTAATATTTAAAATTATTCACTATAGGCCTACCGACGCCTCGGTCTCAATAACCCGTACGCCGTACTAACGATTTTCGGGAAATGTCGACCCACTTCTTGCGTGTTTAGCAAGGCAGTTGAAAAAAAAACCTTTGTATTCCAGCTCGCATGGGAATGTTTTAGAAATGTCTAAGAACTCTACGAACGTCTCCAGAAAACCACTCGCCGTAATTTTGACGTGTGGACTTTGACACAGCCAAACATGCGAGCATCGGACAATAGTTCTTATTGTGTTCCTAGGGCGATCGTACGTCCACCCTACGGTTATTGTTTTTCTTGAGACGTTTGTAGAGTTCTTACACATGTTCAAAAAAGGCTACGAGTTTAATAAACTTTTCTTACGATCGTCTTGAGGAAGTCGCAAGAAATGCTCCCGAAACCGTTGGTACGGCGTTCACTCGGGTCATTTACACCAGGTTTTTACAGGATAGAACTACAAAGCTCAATAATTTATTATTCTTACGGTGATCGTAAGCATGCCGCAGTGATTCATCTTTTAGCGTTTGTACAAACGCACTACGAATGTAGACAGTCGTATAACGCCTGCAGATGTGAGTAAGGTGGTCGTGAGGCTACAGTAAATTTTTCGTACGGATTAAACGCAACTTTGCCAATTTCATAACTTAGAAGGTTTTACGAAATTATGCGACCCCATACAAACGCTAAAAAATAAAGATTCGTAGGATTATATTGGTCGTAGGAACCTTTGTGGCTGAGCCTTTAACGACTATAAAGTGTTAACTGAAAACATGTTTTAAAGGATTTCATTAGCAAGTAATTTGCATAACCACATAACCAGCCATATAACCAGGCGTATAATGCACCTTGTAACATTATGTAATCGACGTAACTGGTTACAATATGTGCATTTTTTCTCAGAACGTAAATTTTAATTTTTTGACAGTGCATGTACATACTCATATAGCTAGCCTTCTACAAAAAAACGAGGGTGTCACTGGGGTGTGATTTATTTATTTGCATAAATTAGCATAAATGGCCGCCTATCATTAATCTTCCACGTAATAGTCCGGGCATCTATATATTCAAATGATACATTTTTGCCTGGTTTATCATTTACCAATTTTAACCGACCCCTTCCCCAGTTGTTCCCATCCTGGGATTCCTCATTAATTTTCCTTCAACATTATTAATACCAAATTATAGGCATTTTATATGTTAAGATCTAAAAATTCTAATTTTTCTGAGAGTTGGTATCTACATTCCCTCTAAAATTAATACCTACGATATGCTCAAGTACATTTTGCTCTGTGTATCTTCATTACTGCCTTTCTTACTCGTTCCTTTTTTACATTTATTTATCTCATCATTCCAATATTTCGTCTTCACTTAAGATGTTTTTCAACATAACCATGATAACCTAACAATTGTTTTGTGGTTGGATGACTTGGATCGCTTGGAAAAAATCATAGGAACGCAAATGTTTATGATACCAAATTTAAAGTCAATCAAATAAAAAAAAATGAATACGAAATAGACCTGCAATCCGCTCCCGAGAAAACTAATCCGTAGAAATAGATCCATAGGAGCTACAATGCAAATTGTAATGAGATTGCCAATGTCTTCGCCACGAAAACTATAAAAGGGCTCAATTGATCGAGAAGCATTATTGATCGAGAATTCTGAGAAAATCTACAACCACGGCAAACAAGGCTAATGTGGACATTGATAAAGAAGTAGGGGATGCGTTTTAATTTCTGCCATGTGGGCCTATATGTATGTTTATCTGCTATAAAAAAATAACACGTTAGATTCAAATAGATGTATTTTTTAATGAGCAAATAACACATACAATTAAATTAGGAATATAAATGTGAAATAACTGTTACAATATTGAAATCAGTATTTTCATGAATGTTAGGTATTCAGTTTATTTGGGAGAATAATATTTTTTATCGGTTAACTTATTGTAATTTTACTTTGACATATTTATTCTAGCCAATCAAACACTTCTTGTAGGAAATAACATTTTTAAAACCATTCCAAGTAGACACACCCGTTGCTGACAAGAGCGGGAAATGTGGAGCGATAGTTGTAAGGACTTCATCATTCAGGCCTATGGTGGCAGAGTAAGAAGTCACCTGCACACAGATATTAAACCAGACTCCCCCAGAAGGAAATCCTGAAGGACAGGTTCCAGTATCAGCTGACAAGTGATATGCGCCGTTTAGCATATATCCAGCTTTATAACAACCACGAGCCGGATCATGTAGTCTGGAAATATATGAGATGCTATGTCAAATTTCATGTTTCTACATATCATATTAATTTAAAATTACATATCTGCATATGAGAACTGTGTATCACTTTCATTGCGGTGATTGCGATTATACATGTATATATATATGGATATACTTTACTAAAGTAGCCATATATATATATATATATATATATATATATATATATATATATATATATATATGGCTACTTTAGTAAAGTATATCCATGATATTTTGCATATGATATTTTGTATAATTAAATTTTGTGTCTACGTATCATTTTTTCAGTAACACATTAATTTTGCAGCGTTTTGAAAAATAGGTGTAGGTATAACTAATGAAAGTTTCTTATCTTATTTTACCTGAAATAAACGAAGTCGTAATTCCCAATGTCTTTCATATTGTATATGACCCCGGGATAGCCTGAGTTGACGCCTTTCTATCCGGCAACGTTTTTGACATCCACAGACAGGGTGTATGGTAATGGTTCAGCACAGGTTTTAGCACATCTCAGACAAGATGACTGACAAGCCCAACTAGTGGTGGAATTGTGGGAACCCGCGTCTCACCGTTCGGGCTGGTTCGGGCGTTTCCGACCTTTGACGAAAGGCAGTAGCCCGCCTAGCCTCAATTTCCAATCGCGCTGCATCAAGCGATGCGTGCCACTTACTCCCAGCCTGCCGAGTTGAGAGGATGTCTCGCTAGACTCAAGCGCCGAGTCGCTGGCTAGGTTGTCGCGTTCTGCGTGGAAATGTGTGCACTAAAGTTGTTACAACGTCTAGACTGAATAAACAAGAATAAACCGAAAGATGAATTAATGGAGTTATTTGTGTTCCGTCGTCCCGATTGAAGTGAAGTGAGTTGGGGCTGGTCCCACCGATCCCCTATTGGTGAGAAGCCCTACACTTACATTGATGCCCCCGACATTTGATCGACACGCACCCTTCTGATTTGGACGATCGTCACCAATACTTACACTGGTGACCACAGCCGTTTGATACGACTCGCAACAGTATTTTCACCTAACAAAGCTCGACGCAAAACCACTGGTTTCGAGAATAGTTTTTATAAAATTTAGGGGATTTTTCAGAAAAATGACACATCATTTTTCCCAAGATACGTGAAAATTGTAGGTCATAATCAAATATGCCAGTAAGGATTAGATAGGAAGGTTATCCGGAGAGAGGCATGCGCGTTTCTGCTGCAAAACAGCGAAAATTTTAATAGTTTTTATTGATAACCACGTGCGATCCATTTTTTCAAGATGGCTAACATGTCGTTTCTTGCTCGACACTAAATTAGAATCTTCTCGATGCATCCCTATAAAGTCAGAATTTTTGAATTTTTCTCTCCTACTTAAGCACTGTAGGCAATTGGGAGACGAATATTTTTAAAATTCATTTTAAATCGTTGTAGACTAACGTTACACCATAATTGGGTGATTCGAATTTTTACGGCCTTTTCAAGAAATGCCATTAGGTTTCTTGTCTGAAAAATTACGAAAATAAAATTTTCAAACAAAATATCGCCTCGACTCAGAGAACTTTTGATAGACCTAGGTCCACTTAAAATTGTTCGCCTGAAATGTATGTGAATAAAAGGTCTCATTTGGTCTATTAAAACATCATTGTTAGGACCGTAGGTAAACATTTTATCATTTACAATCATATTTTATTTTCAGTGGCAGGAGAAATATTTTACTATGTATTGGTGAGGCAGCCATTTTGCTGCGGTATCCCTAACCTTAGCTCCATTGGCTACCGATAGCCGAGCTCAAACCCGCCATACCGGCATTCATTGCGAGGATCACCCCACGCTTTCAACTCGACATATTAGCATAAATTAAGCCGCCATTCTGAATCGGTGGCGTGATTGATAAACCCCGCCTACATATTTAGGCCACATGTTGTCTGGAAAATTATCTAGACATTGTAAAATTTTCTTTTCAAACATAGCTCTTTCTCAAAGTGAGACTGAACGCATTTTAGCATCAAATTGACGTCTAAAATATATTACACATTGTGTAATAGTTTCGATTATAAATTTAATATTTCTACTTTTACATATTTTTGCGCTGACCTGCCCTCTGGCGGTCAGTAGCTACGTCTCGCGTCTATGCCGGAGCGGAACCTAGTTATGAATATGCTAATGAATTGAAGCAGGCGGCCCTACCGCATACGACACTCGATTATCAGCGACGCGCTATCACATACTGAAACACAGGCCTACATGATACAGATCATGTACGTCACTTACGGCCTGCTGCTGTAATGGGTGCGTACACCACTCACTCGGTGAGATCAGCATGCCGCCGTACACACACAGCACACAAAACTCTCACCCCCGAACAACCTAAACCGACGGGCACAGCTCCACGTGTAATACTATGAACCGAAGCGAGCAATCGATTTCGACGTCACAGTGAATGATTTTCATGATGGACATTTTATATAAAAAAAAAATAGATGTTTATTATGGGAAATATTCATTGGCGAGGTTATATTATATAGTCTTTATAGACTACTGTCAGTCAAGAATTGAATAAAATAATTTCAAAATCAAGTCAATCTGTAGACTGGATAAATAATACAGTCGTATTAGACCTATTGTCAAGAGAATGAACTTTCTTATGATGGACAATTTTTAATCGTTAATTAATTCACCGGATTATGACTTAACAATTGCGCTATTGCGACCATTTTAATGTTTCAATGTGTTTTTCGACTTGCGCGGAAAGCATTTCCACACAGGTCGATTTACAAAAATACTATAGCATTTATTCTGGCATTCTATATACATTTTGTGACCTACAGTTTTCACAATTTATATGTTAAAATAATATAGAAAGCAATATAAACGCAATTTCTGAAACAGCGATTTTTCGCCATCTCAGCAACCCCCGTATTCTGCAATATGTGACATAGCATGGACACTTCTAAAAAATTACAGATTCAGCATGTATTAGGACTTATTCATTGGTCTAGATAACTGTGCACACAGTTCTCCACGCAGAGCGCGACACCCAAAATAGTTGGTATGTTTTAAATGCATACCATGTTAATAACCGTTTGAGTACTGCCCAGTTGCCAATAGGCCTGCAACTCAAACGTTTTACTATTTAAATAATTTCAAGTTAGAAACATTTCAAGATGGCTACCAGATCTGATAGCGAAGGTTTCGTGTCTTTACCTCTCGAAGGACAAGGGGTTCGTCGTAAAGACTTTTATTTTCTGGCAAGTGAAGCAGATGAAGATCAGTTTCGAGCAGCTGACAGCGAATACAGAAAGCTGAAATCAGATTTTGAACGAATTGCACGCAGTAGACGCCAGTGCAGTCATTCAAAGAGCGAATCTTCCAGAAGCCCTTCGCCAGTCAGATGACAAAGCTTGCGGCGATCAGCTAATCTGCCGAAATTCAAGATAGCCACCTTCTATGCTACAGACGTAGAACTATGGTCCAATCAGATTGAGACCCAGTTCGATTTACACCATATTACGGATGATGACGAACGACATAGTCTCACCTGTGCAGCACTCTCCGGAGAGGTAGCGTCAGACGTCAGAGATGAGCTTCTGCAACCTTTCCGCACAAATAAGTATGAGAGTCTTAAAGGCATCCTAATAGAGCGACGAGGTCTTACTACACCCGAGAGAGTGAACAAAGTAATTTCTGGGGAGAAGATTAGCACCGACATACCATTCAGATTCCTTCGAAGATTGCAGAAGACGGCCGGCTTTGGCACAAAAGCTGTAGTTGGTAGAGCTGTGATACGGCAGGCTTTCATCCGACAGATGCCCGCTTCGATACGTACCCACTTGGCCACACAGCCAGATAGTGCCTCGTTGGAGAGTTTGCCCATGTTGGCTGACCGGGCATTCGCTTCGGAGAACGACGTGGACGAAAGTAAACCGGGGGTTGCTGAAATCACAGTAAGCGAGACCGGCAAGTTAGTTGAACTTTTAAAAAAACTAGAGACAGCGACATCCACCATGGCCGCAGAGAAGAGGAGGAATACCGGACGTTCTCGGACAAATGACAATTGTAGCCCTAGGGCTCAATATGTACCTAATGTGCAAGCACAACCATTTATACCTAATACACAAGGTTCTTTAAATAACCATAATGAGGTTAGACATCCAAATTTACCGCCGCCGAACGCATCGCAGAAAAATACTACGACACCGACCGATACGGACCAGATTTTTGGTGATAAGGCACGTTTGTGTAGCGAACCTTGTTCATACTATAAAACGTTAGGTCAGCGCGAAATCGCGACTATTGCGTCATATCCGGCTAAATTATTGTACGTTGACGACAAACGCAACAAGTGCAAATAACTAATTGACACGGGCGCTGCAGTCAGCGTCTTACCTAAGTCTTGCGCTAACAGGACTACAGACGCTACCAGCTTGCCCCTAGTTGCAGCTAACAATACTACTATTAATACCTACGGTACTAGCAAACGCGTCGTCGACGTCGGCCTTAAACGTGACTACACGTGGAATTTTATAGTAGCAGACGTGCTACAGCCCATTATAGGGGCCGATTTCTTAATACATTATAGTTTACTGGTGGACTTGAGAAGTCGGTGTCTAAGAGACATGAGAACCGTTCTAGCTATACCTGATTCACTATCATCAATTACATCATTGTCACTTAATAGAGTGGACGCAGTACATAACGACTACACAAAACTTTTAGGCCAGTTCCCGGAACTGACTCGCCCTACGACGAAGGGAGAGACCCATTCTCCACACATAGATGTCGCTCAGGTCAACCCCTCTCTCTCTTTGTAACCACACGCCATGTTTCGACAAAAACTGCTCATTTTGAGCAGTTTTGTTGATATAACAACTATAGGCTTATAAACACGCTTGAGTGTCCTGAATATATATGGCAAATATAAAACACCACTACTCCGCCACATATGAGTTTATATTCACATAGAAATAGAAAACATTCAATGGATTACTTTTTCTGCCTACGCGCTGCTGTGAGAAGGTCCATGTTTACGTTTTTCTGACAGAATTTACAATCGGCTTCAAAACACTGGCAAATATAAATTACTGAATGACATGCGAATTTTACTGGTTCAATTTATCCACTACTAAACAGAATAAATAACCCTTACCTGTAACAAACTCTAAGATCAAATTAAATATTGAAAAAAGGATAAGTAATGAGTTGAAGTGAACACCAAAATAGTTCCGTGGTTATAGGAATGGTTATAAAATCACGTGGTAACGCTCACTAACGGCTGATAAATCTGGTCAATCGCCATGCGTGCATACGGCGAAATGAGCGTGTGGTATCAGAGATATAATCTCTGAGGTCAGAATGGGAGAGACCGTCAAACACCGCATTACACATAAAATAGTGACTAAAGGACACCCTGTGTTCGCGCAGCCTCGACGATTAGCCCCTGACAAACTAGTCACTGCAAAACGCGGGTTCGACGATATGATAAAGTTAGGAGTTATCGAACCCACCGACAGTGAATGGTCCTCTGCGCTTCATATGGTCCCTAAGAAAAATGGCAACTGGAGACCATGTGGCGATTATCGAAGTTTGAACGCTGAGACCGTACCAGATCGATACCCGATCCCGCACAGTCAAGACTTTACACAGCGTTTAGCTGGTTCGAAAATTGTCTCTAAAATTGATCTAGTAAGAGCGTATTACCAAATCCCAGTTGAACCGTCTGATAGTACATAAGACAGCGGTTACCACACCTTTTGGTCTTTTCAATTTTACTAGGACACCGTTTGGTCTACGAAATTCCGGTCAAACTTTCCAACGTTTCATCAATCACATTAGCCGCGGTTTAGATTTCATATTCGTATATTTAGACGATTTATTAGTCACCTGCCCCGATCATAATACCCATAAGAAGCACTTGAAAATACTTTTCGCTCGACTAGCCGAATACGGTATTATAATCGGTCTGGAGAAATGTCAGTTCGGTACAGCTGAGTTAAGCTTTTTAGGCCACCACGTGTTTAGAAGGGATTTCGCCGTTGGCCAGCGCAGTTGACGCTATAGTTAATTTCGCTAAACCCGAAAAGCAACGGGCGTTACGAAGATACTTAGGAATGGTAAATTATTACCATTGATTTATACCACATTGCGCGGCGAAGTGGATGCCATTAAACAATTTGATGACTGCAGCCAATGACGGTCATACGAGGCTGTCACCGAAGTCTAATTTCGATCTAAAGTGGAATGAAAGAGCAGAGTCGGCATTTTCAGAGTCTAAACAAATATTAGCAAATGCAACACTTAAATAATTATTTAAAAAAACTGAATTCTGAAAACATACTCATATTACCCATGCGTGTGGCAAATATGAGTATGTGTTGTGGGGGAATATGAGCATGCGTAATTAATTACCATTTGCCAATGGGGCTAATATGAGCACTTTGCCATAAAAAGGACATTCGCCAAAATGTTTATTTTATTAGTAGTTTACCAAATATAATTGAAGTGGCACTCGTGTACTTTGATATGACCGAAATGCGATTAAAGAGATAAAAATTTCAATAAATATAAGTGGTTGGAATGGTGTCCTCTTATTTCACTGTATATCACGGTTAGGGTACCTGGTATGACTGGGCCGCCTAACTCATTTACTGCGCGAGGCCCAGTCACACTGACCACCATTTTGTTTCCACAGCCAGCTGTGTAAAAACGACACTCGCGCTGCCTACCCAAAAACTCGAATGCCATGAAATTGAGACGAATATTTCAAGTGCCTACGAGAACAATGCCATTTTCAGCAGGCGTAAACTATTGATTGTATTAGGACTATTACACTTAAAAATGGAGGTCACTGTGTCAGAACCTTGCGATGTCATCAGGGTACGTTTAGGGGATTATATGAGCATACTATTTTTTTATATATATATCTTGCGATAGGGATAATCTGAGCACCATGCTCATTGAGTAACAAGCCTGATGGGGTCCAGAAAATGCTAAATCACTACGTCCCTTCTTTTACCAAGAACCACTATGGTTAGCACTATCCCACATCACTTTCATGATATCTTGTGATTTTTGGACGTACGAACAAATCGTATGTAATTTGTTTTTTTTTAATTAAACAGCTTGGATTAGTTTTCCGAAAAAAATTCTAAAAAATGAACGAGTTTATGTCCGTGTCATGACTATATATATTACAAACCAAATTTTACCCAATTCCCGTTGTTATTGAGAATATTACCGCCAGTGCTCATACTACATACTATGCTCATATTACCCTATCTTACCCTACTGTATGGACGTATTCGACTATCATGTATCAAGCATGATTCAGCCCAGACAAGAAAACATAAATTAGCTGGATTGGGGAACTGACGTATGAATGACTTACATGTCTTGCTGCTTTAGCTCAAGCAGTATTAGCTATATATAGTGATAAACATTACAGCTGTTCCCAGGTTGATAATACAGTTTTAGAATAATAGGTCCAAAATTCCTGCTTAACCCTTACAACGTGGAGATCGACTGTAGACGTCAGAATCTGACGTCTGTAGACGTCTGATTCTGACGTCTATAGTCGATCCCCGCAAGAGTAAAATATTTATATTGGCCGTAGACACATATAACATAGGTATTGAAATGAAGCTGAAAGAGTTAACTAAGGCATTTATGATGATTTCAAGTTTTAAAAAAGTGGTCTCCATGGTTTATACGGAAGTATTTCAGCGCTTTAAGGGTTAATGGGCAGATAACTGAGATGGCTAGCTGAAATAGTAAAAATAGTAGTAATATCGTTTATTATAGTCACATGTGTAGGCCCCTACATAACATATTTTTGACAACATTTCCAATATCACCCTCTGCAGATCTGTCATGCAGACACTCTTTCTAGCATGGTGTCATGCGTGATACTCTTTCTAACATGGTGTCCTGCTTTCTAATGAGCCGTCAACAAGCGCATATGACGACCAGTAATTCACAGTATTCGCATATTTACATATGCTGAAAGTGTTCAATTTTTGTATTAGATATTTTATGAATAGCTGTTGTACCACTTTGCAAACACATGTACGAATTGGAATCGATTTGCTATGTTCCTAAAGGGGAAATAGACACCTGCTCACGAGATTTCTGCATGCAAATCGACACTTTTGTTGATTTTATTTCAACATGGATATACCTGTCAAAAAATCGTCTGAATATACATTGTTGTCTAATACATCCCACGTGCTCAATTATTATTCTCCACATCTACGATATCCGAAAGTATTATCTGAAAGGGTCCTGTTTTCTAACCATCATTGTCCTGCTTTCTAACAATGAATTGAGCAAGTATGTCCTGCTTTCTAAGCGATCCACTCAATACAAGAATAGCATGATATAACTTTTTCTGTAAAGTATTGACAATTTGAAAAGGTTGTATAGCATCATTACGTGTAGTCTTTAATAACACTGCAACAAACTGATGCGCACACGGGACGGCAACCAGTATTTTGTTATATACATACAAAATAAACTAAATATTACTGGGGTGTAAATTAAACCGATTGGATCGTTGAGACCCACCAGCATGCGCATTATAACCAACATCCTAAGAAATGGGGTTCGTCATAAGTAAATATTATGAATCATTGATGCAAAACCACTTAGACTACATGAACATTCTGTGTGTATTTTTGTGTGTATCCTTTCAATATCAGTCACGTCCTCACTGTAGGTTTATGCCTTTGTTAAAAACAATAATATTTATTATGTGTGTAGGCCTATAGACTCCGGGTATAAACTACAGCAGCCCCAATCATATAACTAACAATAGGCCTACCAGCAAGAATGTTGACAAATCAACTGAATTTTAATTATCAAAAAAGTTAATGGTTGGGGTCGCACAAAATCTGGCAAATGCCTTCCTGATAGTCAGCCAGCCATCGAAGGCTATCGTGTCACCATGGTGCAAATCATTGTTACAAGTAATCTATCCAGATATGTTCTATAGATACCAGAGATGAGAGCTAGGTCGGATAATAATTTTGTACAGTCCTGAAAAGTGTTTGAACTGAATAACAAAATGGCCGCCAAACTCACTATAAAAATGTGCTATTATTCCACATATCCCCAACCCCTATCGTTAATAACATAAAGGAGGGAAGTCGGTAAGGGAAGAGTTAATGTCTGGTTGCGGCCTTACTACGCATTTATTTGTGGGAGGCTAATAGTTGCAATCGAGATGAGCAAAGTACATATTATACAGGAGTACCAGGACAACAGAAACTGAAAGATTTCCTCAGCCATGCCATGCATTTTGGCTCAGAAACTGCAGCCTGTGTATTGGGGGGGGGGGTTGTTGATCAATGTAATTGATCAACAATTAACAATCAACAATTACATTCAATGTATCAATGTAATTGGCTCGCGTTATTTGGAATGTCTAACGACCACGTTAGGGACCTGAAACGTTATATGGCACATGTTCATAAGGACTGGTGTACAGAAATGTCAACCGTTTCCCACACACAGCACCCCCATTTCCCCTAAATAGGACACAAACTCAGGCAAACTTAATAAGATAGTCCCGACCTACGGCCGGTCCTAAATAGGGTGATATTTGTAGAATATGGAGCTATATATAGTATTAAGATATGATACCACTGTTTCCATTACAGGGTAGTAAAATGTAACGATATGCTGTACATGGAAGGGCATTACGATGTTGATATTGTGCTTTTCAACATGAGCATATAATGTCAGAATATGGCTTTATAGTGCGTGAATATAACAATATTGATAAATTGATAAAATTGATAAAACACATTTATAATGCGCCAAAATCTCATTATGATTCTAAGGCGCAGTGATAGTCACGGAGGCTACAATGTTGAGACACACACACAATCAGCGATAGTAGCTATATGCCTCAGCAAATAGGATTGTCTTCATCAAGGATTTTTTGAATGACGTTAATTCAATGATACCTCTCAGGGAAGCAGGTAGAGTATTCCATGTGCGAGGGCCTATAATGGAAAAAGCACGATCCCCGTAAGTTTTTGTTGCAGAGCGTGGTTGCACCAGTTGCCTGACAGTGGCGGACGTAGCATATTGTTGAGACTGCTGAATGTGAACTAGCTCAGACACTAGTAGGATGGAGCAAGACCTTGAATAGCCATAAAAGTCAAAAGGAGCACTTTGAATTGTACACGTTCAGAAACGGGTAGCCAGTGTAGCTGCATCAGAACAGGCTTAATATGTTCATGATATGGGGTGCATGTGATGAGTCTGGCAGAAGAGTTCTGAATTCGCTGAAGTTTACTTATTTGAAACTTTGGAAGGCCATGATACAGCGAATTACAACAGTCTAGCCGCGATAAGACCAGTGACTGCACGAGGGCCTGTGTAGATTCTACTGTCAGACATCGCTTGATTTGACGGATGTTTCTAAGCCAAAATAAACACGCTTGGCAAACCTTTTTAATTTGTATGTCCAAGATCACATTCACATCCAACATTACACCTATATTCCTCGCAAATGTAGTCAGGGGTATCTTTGACTCACCAATCTGGATGGGCTTAGCAGCAACTTTAGCCGAATTCTGGGACGACACCACCAGTAGGTATTCGGTTTTGTCATCATTTAATTTCAGTTTGTGATGCGCCATCCACTCTCTTATCTCTGCAATGCATGCCTCGATTTTTAGACGTGCTAATTCCTCATCAACTTCATCACCGATGGTGAAAGTGATGTAAAGCTGAGTGTTATCAGCGTAAAGTTGATATGACACACCATGTCTCCGGCAGATGGCACCAATTGGGACGGTATATTGAGTGAACAATACAGGGCCCAACACCGACCCTTGAGGCACTCCGTATTTTAAAAATACACTTTTTGATGTTGAGCCCTGGATATATATTGCTTGCCTTCGGTCCAGTAAAAAGGATCGAAATCAATCGTGGGCTACTCCCGAGATGCCTATATGAGAGAGTATCTTGAGCAGTATCTCATGATCGATGGTATCTAATGCCGCTGATAAGTCCAAGAGGACTAACATCGCTGCCTTCTTCTTATCTAAAGCAATTAGGATGTCGTTTGCGACTCTCACCAGCTCGTGCTGCTTGGTGTCCGAAAGATAGTCAAGCAGCAGCAGTGTCAGTCGATATAAAAAATATAATGACGCTAAAAGCGATCGTACTGTTAGGATATGTCATTATGATATAAAGAGATGATATAATAATAACGATGTCCAGATATGACATTTTACTATATTGATCAATATGACATTATAATAGCAATAGTATTTTTGTATAAATAAAATGTCTGCACACATGATTATATAATGTACGACATTAGTAATAATAATGGAGGGATATATTTGCATTCAGGCATAGCATAGTGTTTATATAAGGCATTGAGGCAATGTAATGTAAATATTATACTTATTATTATGATATAATAATAACCCCTTCACTACCATACATGACGGAAATTTCCGTTGCCATTCGTCATGAAATACATCTTCTTCTCCACTGTAATGCAATGAACAATGAGCGCGAAATCTTGCTTAATTCTGTAGCCACTATTATCAATATGCAACCAACGAGTTCTGACATCTAAAGACATAACAGTGGTGAAGTTACTAGCAAAATTTATCTATGGTTGTTTTAAACAAATTAAAGGTTAAAAATACTGAGTATAACAAATGTAAATTCCTATTCAAGCTGAAATATTGGGATATGAGTGTCATGTCTTGCGTGACTGGCATAAATAATGATTATCATGATTATGTGTCATTATTATTGTTATAACGTTACATTTTTATCTCGAACAATCACAAGTTACCTGCCGCTATATTATATGGGCTCTATATGGTGGACGTCGCGCCTCCGCGCTTGCTTGAACACAAGCAGCAACCGTCTGATTTCTCAGAATAAATCTTATTTCATGTTAATTTTAATCTATTGGTAGCCTTTAATAAAGTAAGGCTGATAACGATAATCTTTGTATTCAGTATCTTTGCAAAATAATTTATTGTATACTGTTCTTCTTGTAAATATTTTAGAAAATTGAATCACAATTAGCTAGTAAATAATATTAGAATATGGTTATCGTGATTAATCGACAATAGCAACACTATTGTCTCTTTCGCCGGGAATTTGACCCTCAGAGCTCAACATATCAACGTACAAGACTTGTACAACATTTTGTGCGATCAGATTGGTGTTTTATTCATTTATCTCGCCAAATTACAAGTATATGAACGTCTTTTGTCGAGTTTAATGTTTTCTAGCTGTATTTTGGTATTGTTAAGTGTTTTTTACCGCATATAGTACCAGTTACTTATTCAGACGCGAATAAGGAATAAGTAACAGTTACTTATTCCTTATTCAAAACCGAATAAGTAACAAGACTTGTACTACTCTTCATGTGATCCGATTGGTGCTTTACTCTTTTATCTCATAAATTACAAGTATATGAATGTATTTTGTCGAATTTTAGGATATTCTAGATGTGTTTTCGTATTTTAAAGTGGTTTTCACCGTATTAGTACCAATTACTTATTCAAACGCGAATAAGGAATAAGTAACCAGTTACTTATTCCTTATTCAAAGCCGAATAAGTAACAAGACTTGTACAACTGTTTGTGCGATCAGATTGGTGTTTTACTCATTTATCTCGCCAAATTACAAGTATATGAACATCTTTTGTCGAGTTTTAATGTTTTCTAGCTGTATTTTGGTATTTTTAAGTGTTTTTACCGCATATAGTACCAGTTACTTATTCAGACGAGAATAAGGAATAAGTAACAGTTACTTATTCCTTATTCAAAACCGAATAAATAACAAGACTTGTACTACTCTTTATGCGATCCGATTGGTGTTTTACTCTTTTATTTCATAAAATTACAAGCATATGAATGTATTTTGTCGAATTTTAGGGTATTCTAGATGTGTTTTCGTATTTTAAAGTGGCTTTCGCCGTATTAGTACCAGTTACTTATTCAAACGTGAATAAGGAATAAGTAACCAGTTACTTATTCCTTATTCAAAACCGAATAAGTAACAAGACTTGTACAACTTTTTGAGCGATCAGATTGGTGTTTTACTCATTTATCTCGCCAAATTACAAGTATATGAACGTCTTTTGTCGTGTTTGAATGTTTTCTAGCTGTATTTTGGTATTTTTAAGTGTTTTTCACCGCATATAGTACCAGTTACTTATTCAGACGCGAATAAGGAATAAGTAACAGTTACTTATTCCTTATTCAAAACCGAATAAGTAACAAAACTTGTACTACTTTTTCTGCGATCCGATTGGTGTTTTACTCTTTTTTTCTCATAACATTACAAATATATGAACGTATTTTGCCGACTTTTACGGTATTCTAGATGTGTTTTCATAATTTAAAGTTGTTTTCACCGTATAAGAACCAGTTACTTATTCAAACGCGAATAAGGAATAAGTAACCAGTTACTTATTCCTTATTCAAAGCCGAATAAGTAACAAAACTTGTACAACATTTTGTGCTATCAGATTGGTGTTTTGCTCATTTATCTCGCCAAATTACAAGTATATGAACGCCTTTTGTCGAGTTTTAATGTTTTCTAGCTGTATTTTGGTATTTTTAAGTGTTTTTTTACCGCATATAGTACCAGTTACTTATTCAGACGCGAATAAGGAATAAGTAACAGTTACTTATTCCTTATTCAAAACCGAATAAGTAACAAGACTTGTACTACTCTTTATGCGATCCGATTGGTGTTTTACTCTTTTATCTCATAAAATTACAAGTATATGAACGTATTTTGCCGACTTTTAGGGTATTCTAGATGTGTTTTCGTATTTTAAAGTGGTTTTCACCGTATTAGTACCAGTTACTTATTCAAACGCGAATAAGGAATAAGTAGCCAGTTACTTATTCCTTATTCAAATCTGAACACGTGAATATACCTTTAAAGCTCTTTGTGCATGTCAATATTGCCAGGTTATTGATTTAACTCTTTTTTACACAGAGAACTAGTAGTATAGCAGCTTATTTTGTGGAGCGTGAGCATACATTTGCTTCTTTTATTTTTGTTTTGTTTTAGTGTTACTTATCCAAATTCGAATAAGCAATACGTAACCAGTTAGTTATTCCTTATTCTTTCCAATAAAGAATACGTTTATGATACTTATTCCTTATTCGGTCCAATAAGGAATAAGTAGCTGTTACTTATTCCTTATTCGTTCGAATAAGGAATAAGTAACGGTTACTTATTCCTTATTCGTTCGAATAAGGAATAAGTAACTGTTACTTATTCCTTATTGAATAAGGAATAAGGAATAAGTAACTAACTTTATTGACGTCTATACACATATCTACTCAGAGAGATATGTAGTCTTACATTTTTTTATTTAGTCTTGTCGGTCATTTTGTTTATTCACGTGGCAGATTGGCGTTTGCTAAACAATACAACTACATGGATGCATAGTAATTTACAAACGTTCTTGAACCCCACGTTGTTCAAGAAATGATCTGAAATTCAACTACTCCAGCTGTTGTATCAGCTATGGTAAATTAATTAAAATCAAGCTTGATATATATTTTTTCATTATTTATTAAATTTATATACACAAATATACAATAATCGTACAAATAAGCGATTGTAAGTAAAATTGTGTAGGCCCACATCAGGATGTCGAATACAGGTGACCAGCACCCTAACTAAGTTTGACCAGGGGCGTGCACGGGGGGGGGGGGGGGGGGTTCAGAGGGGTCCTGACCCTTCCCCCTTGAGCTGCAGATTTTGAAGGGGATTCCCTTTTTGAAAAAATAGATTTTTAACTAGTAATCCGATAATCAAGTGTGAAATGTCATTTCTGACTATTTTTGGGGTGTGGAAATGAAATGAAATGAATCGGGCTTTAGGCCACCTTTGTGCACATATAGGCTAAACTGGGCCAGGAGAACCTCCTGAGGATGGTGAGATGATTGAGATGACACTGTCCTCCAGACACAGGATTCGAAATTCGAGCCCTGGCGGTCTGAGGCCGAGCACGCTACCTCTCGGTCACGGAGGCTCCCCACAATACTAACTTTCACACGTGGATGGGGAAGAAACAATTTTGTTTCTTTCAAACCGCCGAAACCGGGAACCGAACCCCGGACTCTGGCGTGAAAGGCAGCGGTGCTAACCACTACCATAGGGCCCCCGCCCTTGGGGTGTGGAACCCACTTCTGAACCTTAAGTTACAATTATAGGCCACTTGAAGGTCAAAACATCTTTCAAATCCAAACTTCATGTGGATAAAATTCAAACTTGGCTAGTGGATAAAAATGAAAAACTATATGAATACAATCGTTTCTCAGTGTTTTATCTAGCCTTTCTAGCAGGGCGCTGCGCCATGCTGTCCTTCATGAGCGCCACGTTGCCCTTCATGAGCGCAATGTTGCCCATCACCTATTGAAAAGGCGCCTTCCCCCCCTTTCAACTATTGTCACGTCCAACTCAAACCCACCCTGATCATTGTGACTGATTAAACACCTTCATAACGATTATACTTGGCATTGACACCTATGATATAACTAACGCCTGATGGAGTGGAGGTGTGTTCACAGTGGTCGTCACTGACGATGTTTACACAAGTAACTGATTACCTTCTAGGTGGTGATTATAATTTTAACTTGCGGGGGTACTGGAAATGTCCGGTAGGTGCCCGGCGGGCATAACTATGTGCCCCCAATGATAGGTGCCCCTTCTAAATCCAAGATGGAACACTGGTTTCTTATGGTCTCATCATGTTCATATGTTCAGAATGCAATACCATGCAATAGTATTTTACTGATTAAAACTTGATAATCTGTCACTCACAATATGTTTGCTCATTTAGAGACCTGTAGCATACGTACCATCATCACATTCTCCCTTATTGTCCTTGCTGGAGCCGTTCATTTGCGACGCTGGGACAACATTAAACCAACATTGGTTCTCCTTTGTGTGTTTTCCGGCAGCGCTTCCAGTGGGGTAATAAGAATTTTGATGCCACATTAGCAGCTCCCTAAATTCATCTAAAATGACAGATGACTACTCATTTTTAGCCATAAACCATATATCACACAGCTATTGGACTACTTATGAAAAAGTTGTGTTTTCCCTATGACCGATTTAGATCATTTCTGACTTTCATCCTGGGGTTGAATGTCATAGAATAAGGTTTGTAAGGTCACCGATGCCTAGAATGAAATTAGTAATACCAGAAATGGATTCCGCGCCCAAAGCTGGTCAGAAACGAGAAATCACATGTAACTGTTGGACCACTTTTGTAAAAGTTGTATTTTCACTATGACAACTACTGGTCATTTTTTTTACTTCGGTATGGTTTTTGAAGGTCATACAATAATGGTTGTAAGGTCACCGTTGCTTACCATTAGACACCTAAGGTTATGGTATTGATGCCAGAAATGGATTTTGCGTCTCAAAGTTAGTAAGAAACGACATACTGTAGATCTGGTATTTCTTGCGTGTTTGAATATTCGCGAATTTCAGATTTTGTAGAATTCTCAAATTTTCAAAATATTATATTCTGCACTTCATAATCATCTGTACATATTATACATGTTATAGGTCAATACTAATGTAATTTAAAATAGAAAGGTCATTATGAAGTCTTATTTTGATTGGTTATCAACCATACGAAAAATACCTAACTTTTCGCAATGGCGGCCATTTAGTTTTTGCTCTAACATCAAAATAAAGCAAACTTTTGTTTGTCATCCGCCTGATATGTGCTCACTAGGTATTAAATATGTCAAAAAACGTGGATGACAATCCCTAACATTTTGTCCACCCTGCATGATAAATGTGAAATTTTGCCACCTGTCTACAACGCACAGTTACAATCACATGATTTATCTTTAAAACCACGAGTTTTTACTGCAGTATTTCATTCATGTAAGTATATTTGAATAATATGTTGAGCCATGCGAATATATTGAATTTTCAAACTAGGGTTTGTCAACATGGTCAAAGAGTATGGAAGTGTTTGGTGCAAGTTATTCTGAATTTGACAATTTCTCGTCTTAAAGGCCTATTTTGCATAGAAGTAGGCCTACCTAAAAAGTATAACTTTATTTTTATGGTTTAAGTGACTCACCAGTGTAATACATATAGGCCTACATGTATATGCCTATTATGATTTGAAAGCATTAACAGTAGGCCTACAGCGACTGAGTAACGCTCTCCTAGCTTACACAGCGATCGGGTAACGTTCTCTCAGCGTGTACAGCGACTGAGTGACGTTCCCCTAGCGTGCACAACAATCCAGTAACCATGGTAACGCTCATGCAGCGTCACCTCTTACCCGCTGGTGTGCGTTGAAAGTTTTGAACATGTTCAAAACTGACTAATTTTCCCCGCTTTCACAAATTTAGTTTAAATAATGGTTATTTGTTTGTTCTTTTCAAAGTTCGTAATACTTTATTTGATGAGCGATTATTGCTTGGTGATTTGTATTCATGTATGAAATGAGAATCTTCTAATGCGGCTAAATACTCGGCGTTCCTAACTCAGAGGCGCAAATAAATTGATTTATTATTTTTTTAAACTGCTCACAGTGTATTTTACCTTCATATTGTTTTTATAAATAATTGAAGCCTCACTTGAAATAAGGTGAATAAATGCATTTAATAATAATATTAGATAATAATAAAATAATAATAATAATTCAAAACATTTCAAAATGTATTTGCTATAATTTTCAGTGGAAGACTGATAAATGATGAATCATTATATATATGGGAGTAATTTTTTAATCTAAAACCGGTCTGGTGATCAGATGTTATAGTACATATATTTTGCTGAACCTATTGCTGCACAGACAACAGCTGAAGATATGGATTGATCTTAGACAGTTTTCAGAAAAAAACAAGAAAATAAATCAGTGAATTCCAACTCTAAGTTAGCTTTAGTAAATTTCTATTTATATTCTACAGAAGGAGATTATACAGCTTCACTTGATTTCTATCACGAATTCATGGATCTTTGAGCAATATATGTGCAGCAGTGTTGCCAGTGTCTTTATAATGGAATCATTTGTATAAGCATAAATTCAGCCAAAACTCTTGACAGAAGGTAAAAAACAAAAAAATCGTGCTCGAAGTAACCTGCAGTTCTGTAATAAAGGCAGTATTGTTTGCGGAATGTTGCAAACAAAGTTATAATTAGCTGTTCTATTTAGTTGTTTTAATTAATATTCGTATAGCAATTTTTATTAGCTTTTATCCAGGCATCAAGTTATATCTTTTTTTGTATTCTATGCTAGCATCCAATTATACACACACTGTATTTCAGAATGACCGTCGCTATGTTTGTTTTTAAATATCATCATGTTCGTTGTTATATTTTACATACTGTTCTGAAGTTAATATCTGTACATTACTGTGCTCGAAATATCCGACGGATGTTCAGAGCAGTTAGATCAAGTGAAAACAAAATGTAATAAAGAATACTGTATGATGTCGACTCTTATGAAACAGTCACTCATGATGCTCAAAATGTCAATTCATATAAATATAAATCATCAAGTAAGTCATCAAAAAATTATCAATCATAATTTTACTATTTTTATAAAAAAAAAAAATTCTAGATTACAACCTGATTTTGAAAATTTCTTTTCATAATCGGTTAATTGAAACGTGATATCTCAATTACCTGTACATCGTGCACATGTTGACAAATATAAAAATGTAATATTTTGTGAAAAAATATCATTATAATTAATTTTATATCATTTTTCATTGTACCTGACAACATTAAAACACATTCAAAAGAAAAAAAAGTAAATCAGTGTCGCTTGTTTATGTTTATTTCTAAATGACACAAGGGCAATTACACCATACTTAGTCAGTTTTATTATATTGATATAGTTATGCTGATGTTATTTTCTTACACTCATATTACTATGGGGAACATTTTAAATGTAAGTATTATAGATAATTTTACATGTTTGGTATTGGAAAATATAGGATTTGGTAAATATAATTAGTATGTATACAATCCAATGTTATATATCTCAAATCACTGTTATGTAGGGCCTATGTCGCTCGCTGAAGGTGTCTACTTCTAAAAAAAAAGGGAGATGGGGTAATTAATTCTTACTCAATCGATTTTATTTTATTGATACAACTATTTTGCTGTTATATTATTACACCCATATAATGTAGGAGTTTGTAGATATATATGAGTTGGTGTTCATAGTAAAGTTACAGACGAGTTTTGTATGTTCGAGATTGAAAAAATATGGAATTTTGCTAATAAAAATGATGATTACGTTAGCTTTGTGTGTGTTTAACCCTATCGATATACTTGCAAACGTTTAAATTAATTATTTCATTATCTTTCAGTATATTAATATGATTTAAAGTGAAAAAATATACGATTTCTATGACTTTTTGTAAAATTGTGAGTTTTACTTTTTTTAGTTTGAAAACTTAAAAAACACAATTTTTCAAATCGGTACTTGAAATAAATAGACTTTCTAAAAATGTTTTTTTTCTCTATAAAGAGCTCATTATGGGTTAAAAATGGGTAGCACCAGAATTGTAATATATTTTTACAATATGTGTGATTATAAATAACGTAATTTAAGGAAAAAATTCAATTCATTAAAAAATATATAGGGCCTATATCTATTCTGGGCGCCATTTAGAAAAATGGCCATAAATCATCTGATTTTTTACGTCTTGGGACTTTTTTGGGTCATTCTCGATACAATACTAAATTCAAAAATACCTTCTGTTGCAATTTGTTCCATTTCAAATCATAAACACCCTGGACTATTGGTGCGCGAAATGGGATCGCGTGAGGAACGTTATTTACCATGTTTACGGCAATCTCTCACTGCCCTATGACAAAAATAATAGCGGTCGGCGGATTAGGGTAGGTTGGTGTGTCAGAGGTATTAGCGTGTAGTGGTGATTAATAACGTAACAAGCCATTTCTACATATACCTGTTTTTAACACAGTATCACACTCTACAAATACATCATCACATGTATATCACCATCTAACATTATATTAGTCAACATCACATGCCATAATTTCAACATAGCCATTATATGTAGGCTTACTAGTATATACATGCTTCACACTGCGGCATAGTAATGCCTTCATTAGTGTTTTAACAAACATGAATTTGACTGAATAAAATAAGCGTATAATTTTAATGGACCAGAGGTAAAGTGATCCAAATCCAAAAAAATCGATTTTTTTATGTTCATGTCATTTTTGGAAAGTTAAATATATAAGAAATAATATACTAAAATACTTACATGTAAGCCATTCGCTAAAAAATTAGAAACTCATTAATCAACATATATTTTTTCACTTTAAAAATGGATAATTTTCTTCAATGGTAAAGTGATCCAAGTCCATTAGTTTATATAGGGACTTTTTGACCCAGTTTACCTCTGAGACATACGTAAATGGCAGCTGTTATAAAACACACCTATATAATGGATCAGTCTATATGCTAGATGCAAATCAATACCATTTTTTTACTGGAGCAAGATGATGAAACACTAGACAATTTTATGTTAGTTTGTAGGTTTTATAAAGAAATTGATATTTTTCAATTTTAAAAGTTTATTTATATAATAAAATGAAATAAAAATAGTCAGAAATGGGTTTTACGACATCAATAACTAGACCTATATACCTGCCCATATGAATAAATAATAAACATAAATGCAAAAGTTTCCATATACTTTTAATTATTGACGTGACAAAGTGGAATTAAAACGACATAATTATATAATTGTGTCGATTGATTTTAACTTTAAAACCTTCTATAGGAAAATGAGAAAATGCGGACTTCCACCACTTTACCTCTAAGCCATTTATATGTGAGTGAGCTTTATTTCTCAACTGCTATGTGAACAATGATTGCGTCAGAATCTCTCCCATATCAAACTCCCTACTACTGCATTTTGAAGAGGTTATTTAAGTTCCACGTTAAAATTTTGTCGCATATTCTAGCTTACCTGCCAATAAAAGAAAAATAACATTTGAAAAAAGTTTTATTTATTTAAAAATAATTGACATAATTGACACCACCTATTTTAAAAATATTCAATATACTTTGAATCATAGCCTAACTATATCTGTACGGCCTCATGAAGATAATTGTTAGATCTCCGTATATGGGTGTTAAGAGCAAAGTCACGATGAATCACTAGTTTGTAGAAAAAAATATATTATATTCTACATTGACACCATCAAATGATGTATATGACATTAATAACATTGTGGCAGTTTGTAATGTTAGTATTAAGCGTGCACTAGAGTGTAGATTGTTATGTTAGTCATGTTAATATGAAGCGTGCACTAGGCATATAACCTGTAACCCTGGTACTCAGCTTTAAGTTTAGATAACTATAGGCCGAGCATTGCCTTACAATTTTCAACATGCCCTATTCGTACTTGATGATTCTAACCCACCACTACACTTCTTAAAAGTACTATATCCTGGCCGTAACATACTAAGGTAAATACTTATTGGCTGGCAATAATAGTGTAGGGGAGAGTGGGGCACCTTGACCCAGTTTTTCTATTTTTTAACCCCCTCTCGAGTCAGAATGGAACTGAATTATTTTTTGTATGGCAAATGACAGTTGTAGAAAAAGGTAACATTCTCTGGCATAAAATAACTTGAACTTAATCTCTCACTTAAGACTAAAATCACATTTCAATTAATTTTTTTATAGGTTCAACCTGCCCCACCTACGCGGCACCTTGAACCATGAGTCGAGGTACCTTGAACCACGATAAAAAATTTAAATAACGGTTTTGAAATGACACATAAGCAGCAATATTGCCATCTCTCCCGACTTTTATTGAAAAATCAAGTGGCTCAACGTGCCCCTATGTTCAAGGTGCCCCACTCCTAAATTTTACATTCAACTATGGTTCAACGTGCCCCACTTTTCATGGGTCAACGTGCCCCATCAAAACTCCTCAAGATAAAATGGCTGCCAATTTTTTTCTTGCCAAAACAAATGTGAAATAGTAGTTCTTATTCAAAATTGGCTTTGAAAGTGTTTCTGTGAAAAAAAATTGTTATTTAATACTATGTTTCAATAAGAATTAGAAGAAATTAAAATCACCCCGTCAAATTCACTTTCTTGTTGATATTTTGTAAAAATAGCAGAAAATTTGATGAGGTGATCAAATGTGCCCTTTAATTTTTGGTTCGTTCATACACACCAGGTGGTCATATTGACGGGATATCTGGCAAATGTGACTTAAACAAACAGAGAAAAGTCAAGTGGTTCAACGTGCCCCTATGGTCAAGGTGCCCCACTCTCCCCTATCCTACAGGTATCCTTATAACACAACTCACTGGCCACACTCCTCACTTGATATTCTTAGAAACTAATCTGTTGAAAATAACACCACTAAAATAAGTACCAAAGACCCAGACTCACTTTTCCGGTTTAAACAGAGTTTAGAGATTGCGAATGATGTTTAGCACTATTATATTGGTCAAATCCTTTATTTGATCCAAATGTAAACTAAAACAAATTGTGTGATTCAATACTAAAAAGCCAAACATTCACTAAAAAAACAATACAATTTAACAAGCACAAACGCAAACTATATAAATGGATCACAGATGGAATTATGAGATCGAACAGATTTAGAGATAAACTGTATTGTACTTTAAAGAAAACGTCCAATATTTCCATTGAATAACAAGTCTAACTTTTGTTTTTTTAACAATATATTGAAACACACCATTTATATAGGCAAGAAAACATATTCCCAAAATGAAAAATATAAAAACAAAGTACGTTGCCGGATATTTCCTATCTACAAGGAAAGATGATGAAGAATGAACAAGAACAAATAATGCTAAATTGGCCAAATATTGCTTCAAATAACTAACTGGGACGTAATACTAATCGCCACACTCACATAATCAAGTCATTATCACTACCGTTATAATACAACTATGATAGTGTTTGCCGTGAAACGATTCTCTACAATTTTACTATAAAATAAACTGTTAACCCGTGTCCTGCTGAATTGCTTCAATTGTATTTTTCGTCATTTGAAGCTGGAATTGCTAACGCAATTTCCAGCCTCAAATGACGAAAAATATTACTATTTTTAAAAAATATAAATGTCTAAAATTGTCTAAAATTAAATTATTGGATCAACTAAGCATCTACTAAAAACTATTTTATCAAAATTAAAGTGATATTTCCATTGATCTAAAACATCCTTAACCCCGCATATATCCGGGCATAGCAGGACAAGGGTTATTTTTCACATACAGCGTGCTTGGTGAGTTACATGGAATGCATTATCGCTAGTATCCTACGCTACATTATTAGATCTATATTCAATTGGTTGAACCTCTCATTCACTTTAAGGCAGGTCTGCTCTCTTGAGAACGTCGGTTCAGATTTACCACAACAAAAACAAGTCATTGACAGGTTAACTTGCTGGCAGTAGAGTAGTCACTAGGCTTGATGGCATAATCATTGAAGTGTACAAAGACAAAAAAATACAGCGTTATAAAATTGAAGATTGTCATTTAGTATTTCCATTCAGTTGAAGCTGAAAATGCTGACGCAATTGTCTGCTGAACTTCAAACCGGCAGGTAGATATTGCAATTTAATATTGTCACAAATAAAAGTCCTAATTACATATATTTTACTGTTCTGGAGCCATGGTAGTACAGGCTAATCTTTAGCTTTAACTCTTGTCCTGCTGAATTGTTTGCTTTAGTTTTTCATTCATTTGAAGCTGAAACTGGTAACGCAATTCCCAGCTTCAAATGACAAGAATAAATGTTTTATTTATACATAAAAATCGACGAATCGCAAATTGAGTTATTTGATGAACTAAACATCTATCACAAACATCACAAACATTTATTTGGTCTGGACCATGATTGAGACCGTATAATAACAATAACATGAATTTTGAGCCACATAGCCTTTATTATTGGCCCGGCACAGATGCTAGTCTCTCACACGAAAAAATGATGTTATTACTTTTATCATCACTTTTGCACCATGACAACGAATCTTTAAAACTGGCCCATTTATTCTTTGTCTACAATTACAACATCACGTCTTCATGCGATATGATGTTTAATTGGCCCTTCACAAATGCCACCAGCTCCGCCTTGTGCTGCTGGCATTTGTGTCGGGCAAATAAAAACGCATATCGCCCTCAAAAATCACGTTATTGTTATAGTAGCGCCCAAAATGTGGTAGTAACATATATGTGGGTTGTTGTAGCGAAATACAATATCAATGATGTTTGATTTTCAATTATCAATTTTTGCAGGCTACTTCAAGGTTATTGTTCCCCATTGTAAACTGAGAAGGACGACGTAGTTAACTATTACCCTTTTCTTGTTTTCATACGTCACATGTTCCACCAGTTTGGTCAGTTTCTAATATACAATTCATTTCTGATCGGTGCACTGTGGACGAGTCTGGTGGCTGACACTGGAATGTGGGCAAAAACGGGATGTATCGCGCTGCGGGTATTTTCCACAGCAGTCTTGTGGGGATGGGCAGGTCGTAGGTGGCTGAGATACGGTCCTCTAAGTATTTACTACGTATAACATTGGTACCGCGCTGCTTCTTCCAATGCGCCAAGCCTCTCTCTTCATCTGTACCTGAGAGGTGAAAGAGCACATACATATTTAACCACTGATGTCGACTACAATAGACATTCTGTCTTTTTATAAGCACCTGTATAACAATTTGTAAAAAAGTGAAATAGGCTTTCAATCTTGAAACACTGACATAAAATTATGTTAAAACTTAAATTTCACAAATCACATAAATTTTGAGTCACTTGAAGTTGTGCATCGCGGTAGCGACACACAACTTCAAGTGACTGTAAATTTGATTTGAATAGCCCAATGCTCAAGGGTTTAAGTTTCTCACTGAATGACTAATTTTAACAGAGGCCAAAGGCGCGACACAATCAGCCCTCTTGATAGAAACACACATAATGCCTGGTGATGGCCTGGTGATGTGAGTGTGAAACAAGCACTTTTTTGTTGTGTTTCAACTTTAATTTTAATCTCAATTCTAATGAATAGATTATGTTTTTATGAACGTTTAACGTACATCCGGTAAACAAAAAACATTTGTTGTGCAAATGTTTTATGTTTGCTGGGCATATTCATTTTGCATTTGTTTTATATGAATACACTGTGGCAACAGCGCGGCTACTTATACTACTATTAAAAAATCCTAATGAATTTATAGTGGATTACTTCACCGTTTAAATAGTTTAAAAGTTCATTTTAATGCAAATAGTTGATGGCTTGATCCACTTTATGTTCACTTACACATGATATAATTTAAAAAATTTAGCCTTAAAATATACGCATTATCCAATAAAAAAAGTGTGAACTTTTTGTCATTCAAATTTTACCTGGTATAGTGTTATCCAGGAAGAATCCTATCATACCTCCCACAAACATGTTAGTACTGAGTAAAACCTGCAAAATACTGTCCAGCCCATCAACACCTGCAACATGGGAAGACATTTTTCAATTATATATTACTGAAAACATTAACTGTTGCATTTTTCCAGGACTAATTTACGTTACTCGAAATCTTAATGTTATTTCAAATAAATGCCTTTGAAAGTGACATATTTATGTCCATAAACTGCATAAAATAGAATCCTGTCGAACTCATAATTATATTTATTGGTACCAAAACAAAGATAAACATCTAAGCAAACAATCTGGATACCTTTGTCAAAAGTGGCCGAAAAGGGTGAACCGGCCCAAAATGTTCCTCCATTACAGAAAGATATATTTTGTATCATATTTCGGTTAATATTTCAGATATCTGCACATCTGAGATGTCTATACCCAGCCTCAAGTTTTTATGGTCAAATAGCAATTTAACGCCAGATATATAATAATTGACTATATCAATATGATATCAATATGGCCAGCAAACATTTCCCATCCTCAGTCGGCAGCCACCGGTAAGTTGATCTGATTCCATTATAACATGTTTCCGGTAATATTTTTTAATCACGTAAAGTAAATCCTGTAAGGTGGCAGATTTTCTAATACAGTATAATAATTATGATAACGAGAATGGTCAACGTTTTTGTAAACAAAATCTGGAGACGTCTCCCCTCCCACAGCATAAATGTTGATACGCACAAATTAACCTTTTACTCATTTAAAAATAGTTATAAACTTTTTTGAATTTGATATTTTAACCAACACTTGACACTTTAACAAAAATAACTTTTCTTTTTGTCTTTTCAACTGTGCTACTCCATGATATATTTTAAACTGTGCTAATGCATAACATAAATAATTGTGGTGATGGAAAGACAATATTCGTTATTTCCATAACGAAAATAATCGTTACGGATAGTATATAATATTTCGCTATTGTAGGCTTATTGTCATCAAGTTATTCTTTCTAAATTAAATGATGTACATCATAATAGCCATATGTATGATCATGTTAAACCACCTGTTATATATATTTTACGTGTGTAAAAGGGACACTAAAAATGTCAATATGAAGATTATTCCATAACATAAATTGGTCACTCCATAGCAGTAAATTAATCTCTCCATAACGGTAATAAAACTTCTTTAAAAATGAACAAAGCCAAGTTGACATATAAATAATTTTTTGACAGTATTTAGAGAATATCATATTTCAATGTGAATATAATCACTGGTGCTCAAAATTATAGAATACATGCATACCCAAAGACACATTAAAAGCTCAAACCAGGATGGCATGATTTTGCCGATATCTCCGTCAATTCCGAACCAATTTTCTCGCAATTTTGCACAGGCTATATTCTAGTCAAATTATACTTCATATTACAAAAGTTAGATCATTACAAGTGAGAAGATACTGCATTATGACTTTGCAGAACAGAGAGGTTGCGGGTAACAAAGCTAACATCGAAACTAGGTTAAATATCTACATACTTAAGTATCACATAACTTTGATTTTATCAATGTGCATGTCACAGTATAATGCCCAATACATATCCCTGGTGTAAACATTATCCCTTATATTACGGGGTAAAAAGTTATTGTTCAAAGAAGGCCAGATATGGGGGAACGCGTGTGTTTCTGCAAAGTGAAGCCACAGTCAAGCCACAGTAAGCTGTAGGTACCATCACATGTTCCCTTGTCTATAGAAATTATAAATAATTGTACAGTAACTCCGTGGAGGAGGAGTATTTTCTGCTCATATTTTAACGCCAAATATACCGTGCATGATAATGTGTTTTCTCGCATATTGGTAGGTACAATTATCATAGACGAAGATGTATTAAGTTGTTCTTATACCTTATTTCTTCACTTGTGGAAGTGTTATACTCTTATCTTGCTAAATGAATTAATTTAAATTGCCACCCATTTGAAGTTGTGTGTTGTTAAGGCGACCCACAACTTCAAGTTCGGCTGAAAACTAATGATATTTAATTAATTTGACACCAAACATTTGCAAATCTTGATGTTTAAACACCTATTTTATTCCCAATAACTGTGATTTATCGGCTAATGAAACAGATTAAAAACGACTACAGTCGTAATCAACAAGCATTGGTAATCATCACGAACCATGTATACTTTGCATTAGTGTGATGTGGCAGTGAAGCTAAATCTCAAAATTAATCACATTTTTTGCATAGCAAAAATTCAAAGTCTCCACCTTCCACAATTAAAACTTTTTTGTCAAGCAGTAAGGGTGGGGCTATATATTAGAAGTGACATAGCGGACATATTGGATGAGCAATAACCCTATTGTCGAATTCAACCAGAGCAATCCATCAGAGTGATCATATTTTTTTAATATCAGATAAATGTTTACAGAGCGTGTACGCTGATATCTAAGGAAGAGCAAATTTTCAAAATTAGTTTAATTCATCAGAGTTTATTGCAGATCGAATAAACATTGGCGACTGTAGAGTGTTTACGTCGTCAAGTGGGTGGGGAGACTTAATAAATAAGTTAAATATGGTACAATGTGAATGCATAACAGTTGACGGGTAAGTGAAATTGTATGATTAAAATTTAAACATTCAAACCTCTCACGCACACTGATATAAATTATTTCCAGCTACGACTGACAAACAAACCTACCTGTTTTGACCTGTGTCCCATGTACTTTGATCCATTCAGGGAGAGTTAGGCCGAAGAAGAGGGAGAATCCTATAATGAACAAGTTACGTGATGAGCCCATGTCAACGTACTGCAGACTGGAGATACCAACAGCCACAATCACACCTAGCGAATAAAAAAATATGGAATTATGTTATCAGAAACCACCAGAGATGGGAATAACCCACGCAAATGTGTTTATATATCGAAAATAATAATAAAACATTGAATTAAACTAAGAGAAACAACAACATTCAACAAAATGGCATAGGTGTGTCATTTGCTGATGAGCGCCCAGAAGATGTAAGTGAAGCGTACGATGTCCGGACAGTAATAAAAATATAGTATATAACATAATATTGCATAATTTGATCGGATGAAACAAATAATGTCAGTCATAAAATTATTTCGGGACAGACTGACATTTTCTGATAGGCATAATGTTATTTTTGTAAATTGTGATTTAAGAAACATTTTAATGGTGAATATATACAAAAAAATTATTACGCCTGTCAGATTATGACCTACTTTTACATTTCACATCAGTGATAGAAATTTTACTTAATCAAATTCAACATGGTCGCCTCATTTACTTTCATATGCTTGATATTTGGTAAACTTTGCTAGATGGCTAGACCATTACTATAAAACAAAATGTAATGTCTCAGGGGAGGTTGCACCCAAAAATAATTTGATCGAATTCAAAATGTCCGACTATCAGCTTTTATTTACTTTATGCCTGATATTTGGTAAACCGTGCTAGATAGCTAGACCATTAAAATAAAACACAAGAACCCTGCGGTTGTGAACATGATTGAGTTTTGTTATGTAGCGAGATACAGAGTTAGACAGGGAGCATCTGAAAGCAGCTCAACATGGGCTCTGTATTAATCTGTAGCTGTAGTATAGTTTTGACATGTAGTGACTACGTCACTGAAAGTAAGTAACGTGAAACCCCTCTCATGCATTGGCTACACTGACGCAGGTAAGCCTCGGTGTGGATATATAGTAATCAGTATTCTTACTTTAGAATTAAGCACATTATAGTGCCCCTTTGCACTGATCAGCAAATCCAAAAGGCAGTATCTGTCCATTTTGGCTTTGCAAAGCCAAAATGCAGTATCTGCTCACTTTATAAAGTCTAACAGATACTGCATTTTGGCTCTGTACTGCACAGTTGTTATCATTCATACGGCCCATGTATGAATTATAGTATCCTTGATGTAACCAATCAAGAATCAGATTTGCCGACCACGTGGCAAATACACAGCGCCGGCTATCAGTATGTGAGGGCCCTAGGCCAGTTGCCCTAGGCCAAAAAGAGTTATTGGTCCCCAATGGGCAGGGGGTCTGGGGGCCGCTTTAGTCCCTCAGAAGCTGACGGTTTGTAGATTACTGAAGATTAATTCTGAGCAATTGAGGGAGACAATTTGCTTCCTATTAAGATTAGTATTATTCGCTGAAACGTAACATGCACTGATGCAGAATTTGATAAGATACATACAGACCCTTTAGTTTTCAAAACTGTTGATTTATCCCTAATTATAACATAATACAAGCACCTTCAATAAAAAACATTTTTCATTGCTGCGATGTTGATACCATGTTCTTTAAACCTCCAAATGTACCAGGCTTAGTATGATACATATTGGTTTACAGGCCCATATCAGTTATTCACCAATTGGAATACAGGCAAACTTATGAATTGCATGTAAATAATCAAGATTTGTCAGTAAAGAACAGGGGATCCAACCAGTTATTCAACGATGGGGACAGAAAGATATTAGGGCCCATACGGCCATGCCAGCTAGATGCAAGACAATTTGTTAATTTCATGAAAATTATCAGCATTGAACAGTAAAACACATGGGGCCCCAACCAGTTATTAACCGATCAGGACAAAATAGGAAGTAGGGGCCCTTGCCAGATGTTTTTTATGTCAAATACATCAAGAAACATGAATGTCATGAAAATTATCATTATATCACAAGGCCCCCAACTAGTTGCTTTATCACTATGATACAGATTAGGGACCTCAAAACTGCAATTGATATATAGTCCTATATGTGAGAGAATGAGCATCTCGCATGGGACGCTCGCGCGGAAAAAGGTTCCAGTGGGCCCCCCAAATGTGGTGGGCCCTAGGCCAATAGCCTATATGGGCTACTGGTAAAACGAGCGCTGCAAATGCAGTTATTCCCCTCCCGTCATACAGTTCTAGCAGGTAGACTTCAACACATGGGCCCTGCTTACTTTACTTGTAAGCAGATACTGCCTTTTGGCTTTGATGACACCTGACATAGGCGTGGTCAATATGGAGATTGTGTAGACCTGTGTTTACATCAAATTTCCGCATAGCCATACCTATTAATAGTGTATGCATTAAAATAGTATGATACTAGTAGCCAGACTGAGAGGGTGTCCGGGTCATTATTTACTTTCATAATTTGCTTGATATTTCTTCAACCGTGCTATATAATAGCTAGACCATTGAAATAAAACAAATTGTGAGGTTTCAGGGAAGAATGCACCGTGAAAAAAAAACTTGATCAAATTTAAAATGGCCGACTATCGGCCATCATTTACTTTAATATGCCTCACACTTGGTAAACCGTGCTAAATGGCTTAATCATTACTATAAAACAAAATGTGAGGTTTCGATTGAAGGTTGCACCCTGAGCAATTTAAACTTGACTGAATTATTATTTAATTCAATATGCCTGCTATTTTATAAACAGTGCTAGATAGTTGGACAATCACTATAAAGCAAAATGTAAGTTTTCAGGGATGAACACTTTGCAGGCGAAAACATACATAAAAGTGTCTGCGGGACTACACAGGTCAGTTTATCCAAATTCATTCGAATGGAGCCTCTACACCGCAAGTTTTGTTTGATTTAGGTGTTTGAAAACCAACATACTTTGTCGATTTCTTGATGCAAATAGTATGGCTTATATCACAAATAATATCTAAATATTTAATACTTATGAACGTCTCTTTGTTAGCGGTGATAAAAAGTAAGCCCTTATAAAATATTGTAGTTTTTTAACTGAAGTAAAAGTAATTGAAGAGAAAAATTGTAAAATATAGGGACAACAACCATCGTAACTGATTGTCATATTAGCATGATGAAGTATGGATATTTCTTTTATCTATTGGTTGATGTCGTTTAATTCTATTCTGTAATTATTTGTGAGTTTAAATTAGTATTCAAATTATAGTACGTTCATCTGACGTTGGCCTACAGATGTGAGATTTTCACATATCATTTTGTGACTGAATATTCAAGGGATGTCACCAAGGGTTGACATTTTAGTACCATAACATCCAGTATTGTCAAGTGCACCTGATATGTACATGTAGGTGTAGTGTTCACATATAACGTGCCATATATCTGCTTATGTCTGAAGTAATCTGTTACAGTTACAGCATAAAAAAACAATCGTGTATTTTGAGAAAAATGTCTAACTAGAGAGAGTTGTTCGGAAACGAACATGAAAGCAGCCTCCGTCCTCGCCAGTCAGCCATTTCAAATTTAATGTAGATCAGCAAATTTTCTCAAGGGTTATTTCATATTACCGTTTTAGCTATTATGCAACATTTCCGCGATAATGAGAAAAAACAATTAAAAATGACCGTCAGTCTGCCATTTTTAGATTTTATTTCTGCAAAATTTAACATGGGTTATCCTTGTGTGAGTTCTTAAATTTTGTTCTATATGAATGGTCCAGCTATTTTGCTTTGATTTTGAGTTGCACAAATATTACAAAATTACTCAAATTCAAAATGGCCGCTAGACAGCCATTTTAAAATTGTTTGCTCCCAAAAGTTAATCAGGTAATTGACTGACATTGCTGTCCATATATGCCAAATAAAAAGCAAATATGCTGGAAACTTTTTCCTGAAATGTGCAACAAGTATTTCCTTGCTAGTGGCCCTGGTAATTGAAGGGTTGATAATATGGGAATCAAAATGTCACCAAAAATCCCCTGGTCTTATCTGATGGCTATGTAAAGTATGAGGAAGCAGAAGTTCATAGATCAGCTATCATGCAAGATTTCCAAGATAATGAAAAAAAAAATTAAATGGTGGACCGGCGGCCATTTTGGATTTCATAACTGCAAAATTTGTCATGGGTTATCTTGGTGTGAGACATTACATTTTGTTTTATATTCATGGTCCACCTATTTTGCATTTTTTTTAAATATCACAAAATTATAAAAATTCAAAATGGCCACTTAACGGCCATTTTTAAATTATTTGCTCCCAAAAGGTAATCAGGTCATTGGCTGACATAGCTGAACATATTTGCCAAATTAAAAAATGATCTGATGGAAACATTTTTCTGAAACGGGCTAACGTGCTTTTCTTTGTTAGGGGCCATAGTAAGTAAAGGGTTGATGAAATGGGGATCAAAATGTCACCAAAACAATTCCCCAGTGGTATGTGATGGCTATGTGAAGTATGACGAAGCAGAAGTTAACAGATTAGTAGCTATCTTGAAAACAAATAACTAACCAAAGAGTATGATAAATGTTCCTCCAATAACAGGATCTGGTATAGTGATGAATAGAGCACCAAACTTAGTAAAAACACCTAATACTATCATGAACACTGCCGAGTATTGCACAACTCGCCTACTGCCGACCTGAAAAAAATAACAACAAAAATAACAGACACGTGCTCTTCAAAGCCAAAATACAGTATCTGCTTAATCATAGTGGAAGCCAGATTATGATTTTTGGCTTTGCACGGCAGCATGCTTCATTTATTTGATAGGTATGCCTGTTATTTTTGAGATATTACTGGTGAAAAGTGTATTCGAGCAGCAAGACTTAACTAGAGCCGGACGGCACTGAAGTAGAGCTTGAGTTGAGCTTCAGGGTCAGTATTTTAAGGAAAGCTAAAATGCAGCTGTTTCACAAATAAGCAACAAATATATTAATTAATATCAATGAATTGTTTTTTTGTTGGTTTAATGTTATAGCATCGTCTACGAAGCTCGCCCAACATTAATGCCACATCGGGTGAATCTATTGCTTGTTTTGTTGGGCAGTGAGTGACCAATAGGCATATTATATAAACATGTGTATTGGCAGGCCAGCAGAGACAAGACGTCGAATCAATGTTGGATTAACGTTGGTTCAACGTCGTAGACGGTGGACGAACGTTGAACCAACATTGATTCAACGTCTTTCCTTGTGTCAGCTGAGTGTTGTTGTGTAGGCCTATGCCTATGGGACGGACACTGGACAGACTCACCTAGCAAACACTATAACGCTGGACAATCACATGGAGCCAGCGCTGTTTCAATGCTGGCTCACCGTCTACGACGCTGGCCCAACATTTGGTCAGCGTGTTACTTCCCAGCAAACACGAGACGTTGAACCAATGTTGTTTTGATGTCGGGCCGACGTCGGAGACGGCGGGCCAACATTCAAACAACATTCACTTGGACCATAGTATCGTGTTTGCAGGGTTGATGTTCCTTACAGGTCATGTGTCTTATTCAGATATGTAAACACAGGGGTAGGTATATGCATACTACATACGTTCATGGGGATAGCACTGTGTATCAACTGAGGCCTACACTGTCAGGTTGGTATTGCTGGTGTTTTGCTAAGGTCACGTGCCACGCGTGACGTCACCTAATATAGCCAGATGCACAACCTCGCATGACTGATATTGTATTAGAGATGGGGAAATAAGGCGTCATTTGTATCAGTGTTCATCGGACCATC
Organism: Flabesymbios commensalis; assembly: GCA_964017125.1. NCBI lineage: Eukaryota > Metazoa > Annelida > Polychaeta > Terebellida > Flabelligeridae > Flabesymbios > Flabesymbios commensalis. Next base: position 29,935,382 of record OZ024915.1, read on the forward strand.
TACGCTAAAATCTCAAAATGTGGCTTCGTGGTGCAAAGAAAAAAGTTATTCTTAACACACACATGGAGATAGATATGTTCTCAATTCAATAAATTTAAAGTTATTGTCGTGAAATAAATCATACAGAAAACCACTCACACCAACACAATGCTAACAGTAGGGCTAAGCTCTACTTAAAATACTATGTAACTCAACACTGATTTGACACTGATGTGCATAATTATCACTAACTTGAAGTTGCGCATGTGTCAGCGACACACGTGTTTAAGTGGCAGTAAATTGCAGTTTTACCTTTTGCTGGTATTTAAAATCTATGCGAAATGTGCATGATTTTCAAGCTTTTACCTTAGTTAGCCCTACAACACCAACGTTGATGGAGGTTGACGTTGTACCGTTTCCTGTTCCCCAAAGTCCATCGAGGATCGTGCCTATCCCCTCCACGAGTATACCTGAAATCAAAAACGCAATTTTTTATACAGATTATTACCTATGTTGACTGCAAGTAGTGTTGATGTTTGTAAACAGCTTAATTATCTATGCTGACAGCATGTGGTGTGATGTGTGTGAATGACTTTATTACCTCTGTTGACAGCATGTATTGCTTTAATTATCACCTGTGTTGACAACATGTAATGTGATGTGTCTGGATGGCTTTATTACCTCTGTTGACAGCATGTATTGCTTTAATTATTACCTGTGTTGACAACATGTAATGTGATGTGTTTGAATGGCCTTATTACCTCTGTTGACAGCATGTATTGCTTTAATTATTACCCGTGTTGACAACATGTAATGTGGTGTGTGTGAATGGCCTTATTACCTCTGTTGACAGCATGTATTTCTTTAATTATTACCAGTGTTGACAACATGTAATGTGATGTTTGTGAATGGTTTTATTACCTCTGTTGACAGCATGTAGTGTGATGTGTGTGAATGGTTTTATTACCTCTGTTGACAGCATGTAGTGTGATGTGTGTGAATGGCTTTATTACCTCTGTTGACAGCATGTAGTGTGATGTGTGTGAATGGCTTTATTACCTCCGTGGACAGCATGTATTGCTTTAATTATCACCTGTGTTGACAACATGTAAAGTGATGTGTGTGAATGACTTTATTACCTCTGTTGACAGCATGTAGTGTGATGTGTGTGAATGGCCTTATTACCTCTGTTGACACTGACAGCATGTAGTGTGATGTGTGTGCATGGCTTTATTACCTCTGTGGACAGCATGTATTGCTTTAATTATTACCTGTGTTGACAACATGTAATGTGATGTGTCTGAATGACTTTATTACCTCTGTTGACAGCATGTAGTGTGATGTGTGTGAATGGTTTTATTACCCCTGTTGACAGCATGTAGTGTGGTGTGTGAATGGCTTTATTACCTCTGTTGACAGCATTTAATGTGATGTGTGTGAATGGCTTTATTACCTCTGTTGACAGCATGGAATGTGATGTGTGTGAATGGCTTTATTACCTCTGTTGACAGCATGTAATGGGGGTGGTGGAGCTCCAGCCAGTCTGGCACATGCGTGATAATCTCCCACAGACTCTACAGTAGTGGCCAATATACCAGATAACAGAGCTATCACACAAGCCATACTCACTGTGGGTGTGCCCCATTGCCCTGCAATACAATGTAGTAAATGTTTAATACACAATATGTTAATTTAGTTATATAATTATCTATAACATGACTGAATCGAAGAATAAGTGAGTCTCTAGTGACACCTACCCGGGTAAGGGAATCTGAACCATGGTGAGCTGTATATGACAGTTGTGCGTAAGTCTGTACGCGCCTCATAAGAATAAACACCAGGTTCATCTGAGAATACACCTGTCACTGTGAGGATAAAGCTTATAAACCAAGTCAACAGGACGGATAACATCACCTAAACAAACAAATAACACACATGAACAAGGTCAACGGAATGTATAACATCACCTAAACAAACAAATAACACACATAAACCAGGTCAACAGAATGGATAACATCACCTAAAGAAACAAATAACACACATAACCAGGTCAACAGGGTGGATAACATCACCTAAACAAACAAATAACACACATAACCAGGTCAACAGGGTGGATAACATCACCTGAACAAACAAATAACACACATAACCAGGTCAACAGAATGAATAACATCACCTAAACAAACAAATAACACACATAAACCAGGTCAACAGAATGAATAACATCACCTAAACAAACAAATAGCACACATAGACCAGGTCAACAGAATGAATAACATCACCTAAACAAACAAATAACACACATAACCAGGTCAACAGGGTGGATAACGACACCTAAACAAACAAATAGCACACATAGACCAGGTCAACAGAATGAATAACATCACCTAAACAAACAAATAACACACATACCAAAACAAACAAATAACACACATAAACCAGGTCAACAGAATGAATAACATCACCTAAACAAACAAATAGCACACATAGACCAGGTCAACAGAATGAATAACATCACCTAAACAAACAAATAACACACATAAACCAGGTCAACAGAAGGGATAACATCACCTAAACAAACAAATAACACACATAAACCAGGTCAACAGAGTGAATAACATCACCTAAACAAACAAATAGCACACATAGACCAGGTCAACAGAATGAATAACATCACCTAAACAAGCAAATAACACACATAAACCAGGTCAACAGAATGAATAACATCACCTAAACAAACAAATAACACACATAAACCAGGTCAACAGAATGAATAACATCACCTAAACAAAAAAATAGCACACATAGACCAGGTCAACAGAATGAATAACATCACCTAAACAAACAAATAACACACATAAACCAGGTCAACAGAATGAATAACATCACCTAAACAAACAAATAACACACATAAACCAGGTCAACAGGGTGGATAACATCACTTAAACAAACAAATAACACACATAACCAGGTCAACAGGGTGGATAACGACACTTAAACAAACAAATAACACACATAAACCAGGTCAACAGAATGAATAACATCACCTAAACAAACAAATAGCACACATAGACCAGGTCAACAGAATGAATAACATCACCTAAACAAACAAATAACACACATAACCAGGTCAACAGGGTGGATAACGACACCTAAACAAACAAATAGCACACATAGACCAGGTCAACAGAATGAATAACATCACCTAAACAAACAAATAACACACATACCAAAACAAACAAATAACACACATAAACCAGGTCAACAGAATGAATAACATCACCTAAACAAACAAATAGCACACATAGACCAGGTCAACAGAATGAATAACATCACCTAAACAAACAAATAACACACATAAACCAGGTCAACAGAAGGGATAACATCACCTAAACAAACAAAAAACACATAGACCAGGTCAACAGAATGAATAACATCACCTAAACAAGCAAATAACACACATAAACCAGGTCAACAGAATGAATAACATCACCTAAACAAACAAATAACACACATAAACCAGGTCAACAGAATGAATAACATCACCTAAACAAAAAAATAGCACACATAGACCAGGTCAACAGAATGAATAACATCACCTAAACAAACAAATAACACACATAAACCAGGTCAACAGAATGAATAACATCACCTAAACAAACAAATAACACACATAAACCAGGTCAACAGGGTGGATAACATCACTTAAACAAACAAATAACACACATAACCAGGTCAACAGGGTGGATAACGACACTTAAACAAACAAATAACACACATAAACCAGGTCAACAGAATGAATAACATCACCTAAACAAACAAATAATACACATAACCAGGTCAACAGGGTGGATAACGACACGTAAACAAACAAATAACACACATAAACCAGGTCAACAGAATGAATAACATCACCTAAACAAACAAATAATACACATAACCAGGTCAACAGGGTGGATAACGACACCTAAACAAACAAATACAACATCTAAACAAGGTCAACAGGGTGGATAACATAACGTGAACAAACAAATATACCATATAAACCAGGTCAACAGGGTGGATAACATAACGTGAACAAACAAATATAACATATAAACCAGGTCAACATGGTGGATAACATAACGTGAACAAACAAATATAACATATAAACCAGGTCAACAGGGTGGATAACATAACGTGAACAAACAAATAACACACATAAGCCAGGTCAACAGGGTTGATAACATAACGTGAACAAACAAATATAACATATAAACCAGGTCAACATGGTGGATAACATAACGTGAACAAACAAATATAACATATAAACCAGGTCAACATGGTGGATAACATAACGTGAACAAACAAATATAACATATAACATAACGTGAACAAACAAATATACCATATAAACCAGGTCAACAGGGTGGATAACATAACGTGAACAAACAAATAACACACATAAGCCAGGTCAACAGGGTGGATAACATAACGTGAACAAACAAATATACCATATAAACCAGGTCAACATGGTGGATAACATAACGTGAACAAACAAATATAACATATAAACCAGGTCAACATGGTGGATAACATAACGTGAACAAACAAATATAACATATAAACCAGGTCAACATGGTGGATAACATAACGTGAACAAACAAATATAACATATAAACCAGGTCAACATGGTGGATAACATAACGTGAACAAACAAATATAACATATAAACCAGGTCAATAGGGTGGATAACATAACGTGAACAAACAAATAACACACATAAGCCAGGTCAACAGGGTTGATAACATAACGTGAACAAACAAATATAACATATAAACCAGGTCAACATGGTGGATAACATAACGTGAACAAACAAATATAACATATAAACCAGGTCAACATGGTGGATAACATAACGTGAACAAACAAATATAACATATGGTCTCACCACCCCAAATGCCAGTCCCATTGAAATACATGTAAAATGCCTCAATTCCACGGGCCGATTTTACTTCTTTTTGCCCTCCCTCCTATCTAATGCTGCATATCATAATGAAGCCTGGACTGTGCATTTTCAAAAACAGCTCCGATAAGGGGTTGCTACCCAGACAGATTTTGAGCTAGGCCCCCTTGTGTGCAAAAAGTTCACTATAGTTCAAATTACGCTTAAATTCATACCCTCTTTCACAGACCAGACACACATCCTTTTAACCCACTGTATCCCTGACAGATTATCACGAAACAGTTATATCTGATATTCGGGATGAGGGAGACATCATGTACTTAATAAATATTCACAGAAATATAACTTCTTTGTATTTGTTTTTAATTCAACAGAGGTTGAAACAGCCGCATTGAAAATATTTTGTGTGATGATTCCATCATTAGTATACACCTGCCGTGATTTCGGCTTATTTAGGGTGGTGAGACCATATATAGAAATGTATATGTAGTTGTTAATTTTTTTTCAGCCTGGGATGAAGCTCCAAGTTGTTCTGAGCAATATAATTTTTGAATTAAGTAGATCTTTTAAAAACTGTTGCCCTGGCAGCACTTTGAAAAATCATTGATGTACTGAAAATCAGTCTGTTTTTCGTAAATGTCGCGGTGCATACAAAATTTAAATAGAGTGACTATTCCCGCCACTATTTCGTCATAAAAAGTTGTCATGGTTACTTTTTATTTAAAAAATTGTTGATGAAAGAGGACATATACTTTAGGGTGAACTGTTTTTATTATTATGCGCTCTCAAATTCGTTATATTTGATTTTTTATTTGCTCCCATATGACTCTCGAATTACAAATCAAGTATTTCACCCTATGGATTATCCTCAAAACACGACCTTCACAGATCTCTTTTAGGCTTAGTTATTCCATCAGATTCACAATTATACACTTTCTAATCAAAATTGTGGAATTTTTTAATTGCAGCGACGATAAACATCCGTTAAATATAGGTTTAAAGCTCCAATTTTTTATTAACAAGTCATACTATGTCAATTAAACCAAGAAAACCTGAATAGCCTTTTGCATACTCATGGTCTCACCACCCCAAATGCCAGTCCCATTGAAATACATGTAAAATGCCTCAATTCCACGGGCCGATTTTACTTCTTTTTGCCCTCCCCCCTATCTAATGCTGCATATCATAATGAAGCCTGGACTGTGCATTTTCAAAAAAAGCTCCGAAAAGGGGTTGCTACCCAGACAGATTTTGAGCTAGGCCCCCTGGTGTGCAAAAAGGTCACAATAGTTCAAATTACGCTTAAATTCATACCCTCTTTCACAGACCAGACACACATCCTTTTAACCCACTGTATCCCTGACAGATTATCACGAAACAGGTATATCTGATATTCGGGATGAAGGAGACATCATGTACTTAATAAATATTCACAGAAATATAGCTTCTTTGTATTTGTTTTTAATTCAACAGAGGTTGAAACAGCCGCATTGAAAATATTTTGTGTAATGATTCCAACATTAGTATACACCTGCCGTGATTTCGGCTTATTTAGGGTGGTGAGACCATATAAACCAGGTCAACAGGGTGGATAACATAACGTGAACAAACAAATATAATATATAAACCAGGTCAACAGGGTGGATAACATCAAACAAACAAACAAAAAAACAAACAAACAAGTAACAAACATGTACCAAGTCAACAAAACAGGGTGGATTACATCACGTAAGCAAATAAATAACACACACAAACCGGGTCAACAGGTAGGATAACATCACCTAAGGAAACAAATATTACTTATTTTTGTTTATTAAAAAAACTGTTTATACAGGGTGTATACATATTAGCAAAGATGCTATTTTTAAATATGTGTCCTGCTATTCTCACATCCAATAAACCGATATTAAAATCTACTTCTTGCAGTTTTAATCCTTACAATAGTTTACTCACTGGGAACATCCTAAGTAGCGGGTAACCCTTCCGATGGAGTCCTTTGACTTTGTTGTATTTCAGACACGGAATGTTGAGTTTGGCCAAATACTGAGAGAATAGCATCATTAGTGCGATATTCCTGCAATATAAAGGTATGTAGATAAATCACATGAAGGTGGGAGTAAGCATTGGTGTGATATTATTGTAACACAGATTTGGTTAAATCAAAATAAAACATAGATATTACCATTAGGTTAATAGTACAGTAGCATGAACCTGGTGAAACACATCACCAGTCATAGTATGCTATTACCATGATCACTGCAACATAAATATGCTTAGCAAGATCTGTCAGACAGTGTATCATAAGGACAACGTGATTCATTTACTGAAAACTGCTCAAATTATTTATTATAGCCTATCATATTGTGTCATATTAATGTATCAATGTTGTTCGCAAGCGTGGACACTTTTGTAGTGGTTAATACATGTACTGCCGAATAATTATATCAATACAGCAATATCCTGGTTTCACAGAAACAAAATCTTTCTCTCCCACCTTTTAGTAGAGATAAAAGTCACTACGTTTCACAATAATAAAAGTTGAGTGATAATATATTCGAATCGTTGAAGGCATTTGAAGTTTAAGGAAGTCTTGTAGCGGCTATCTTGGATAATTATGCAATTTATGAACTTAAACTATCAAACACCGTAGGATGCTTTATAAACATAGTGTTTCTCCAGTTATTGTGTTATTATCATTCCAGTAGTCTGGCAGAAGTAGTGGTGTACCCGGATTTTGATTTTGTCAGCCGCTTTCGACATCATTGACCCTGCTATATTTGCCGATAGACTTTCAGATTGGTATGGAATATCTGGCCAGGCTCAAATTTTGTTTTCTTCTTATTTGAAAATATGCACCAATCCGTTAAAATTGAAGACACTCAGATAAAGTCACACTCTCATCATATGGAGTTCCACAGGGCTCTGTCCTGGGGGTCCTTTTTACTCTACACCACGCAGCACTATTATCTCTAGTTTTGACATTAACCACCATCTTTATGCAGATTATATTATGTCTCTATCATTTTCAAACGCGAAGGAATTTCTTGAGAAGTGCAACATTGTTTAATGGGTGTGTCGGCCTGGATGACACGGTCTAAGCTGAAGATTAATCCTAACAAGACAGAATGTTTTCTTACTGGCACCAAATTTCAGCAAGACAAATTCTTACATAATTTATCATGCTTAATTCTAGGTGAAGACACAACCCCATCTGCATTTCCGGAAAACATACCAAAAATGTAGGGCATGCTTCTATCATATCCGTGACCTGTGTCGAATTCGAAAAAGTCTGTCTTTAGATCTTGCCAAGCAAATTGCAGTGGCACTGATCAGTAGCAAGTTGGATTATTTTCACTCACTTTTTCACAATATGCCAGAAAATGATATCGCTAGATAACAACGCGTTCATAACTGTCTGGCAAGAGTGGAGATCACGATTAGTCGTTCCGTTCCTATTCTAAAACGATTACATTGGCTTCCTGTCAAGTTTCGCATTTATTTCTAAATATGCGCAATAACTTTCAGAGTCCTAAAAGACAACCAACCTGCATATCTGGCTGACTTACTTGTTCGGCCGAAATGCTCAAAGTATCTACGTTCCACAAATTCAAATATATTTGTTGTTTCCCGTATAAACTACAAACACTGGGTCAAGAGCTTTCTCTATATGTGGCCTGGCCTTATGCAACGCCCTGCCTGTGGCCGTACGTAAAGCTGAAACTATTTTAAGATTCATGAAATTACTTAAATCTTACCCATTTGATCTGGCTTTCCCACCCAAGCTCCTCAGTAGTCCTGCTCCCTGTTGACAAACCTGCTTTGGCCTCGATTATGACACATGGTCGCGCTAAAGATTTGTGAGCCTCTGAGCTCGGTCCGCTGAGGATTTAAGCGCTATACAAAATTTACTGATTTATTTTTAATATATAGGGTTTTTTCACTTTACGGGATATTCTTGTCCAGACCCCATATTTTATAGAGTGTGGAGGTATCACCTTTGAACATTTTATATATTTACAATTTTACAATTTACAAAATAGCCACACCTTAGATTCATCCTTCGTACATAATTCCAAGATAGCCACAACTGAAACTCGTGGAAACTAAAAAGGTGTCACCTTTGAACAATTTTAGCCATTTATGATTTTCAAAATGCCTTCCGATAACCGCAATGGGAAATATAACTTGGCTTATTTTTTGGACTATAAATATGCATAATATCACTTTCTCTCTGACTCATATCTAACATTTTGCTTTTGTTCAGAATTATTATCCGTACATTCAATATGGTGGACACTACTAAAACTTTTTACATGTTTTAGTAGTAGCCTACAATTCCACATAGAACCATCCGTGAGACTACCATTCTGACCAAATGTGGATCAAATTATAACATAATTATGTTGGGGTATTATTATAGTGAGATATAGCCCTTTAAGGGCTATATCAGATGTTTTATATTTTCACTCACTTGAGTGCTGGTGCGGCCCACAAGTTCAAGTGGGTGAGAAATATATTAGCTATTATATTAGGATTATTATATTACAATATCAGTAAATGACATAGGGCTTAATAATTTCGTAAAATAGCATTATAATAATCATGATATATGACATCACAACGGTAATAAATTGTCGTATAATGGCAGTATTAAACATTATAACAACTAGATAAGACATTGAGGATATGACAATATAATGTCAAAATTATACGGAAAAAATATATCATTAACATTTCCGGAAACCACCTTCTGCGAAACCTAGATTGCCTACTATTTTGCTTGGAAACTCCTAATATATTTACTGACTATGCCCTCAGAGTTGATTATATACATAGTCATTAAATGAAAACCCTGTGGTCCCCATGATTATTACATGACTAAGTCAGCGCTTTAATGGTTAGTTATATATAGATATACTCACAGCATGGCAATCCACCAGTTTTTTTCTGAATATCTTGCTGATGATGAGAACAGAGACAAACCCAGTAATGACACTGTGGGGCAAATAGTAAGCGGTCCTATAAATCTCAGTAGGTAACCAATGGCTCCTGACGCACCAAGAACAACCTCGAATAAGGCAGCCACCATGATCGAACCTTGAACCTAAAAAAATATCATTAAAACTGCAGATCATGTACATTGAAACAGAGTCAGTATTCCCGGAGCTGTTGCTTCTGTATAACAATGCAAGGCGACATTATAAATATATCTGAGCTTCTAATCGTCGTTTTAAAGCGATAATTATTCGAAAAACAACAAAAGCTCAAATAATGTGCACAAATAGCCAACAGCGGATTGAAGTAGACCTCAGAGCCAAATAAGTTCATTTTATTTATCGAATTTTAATGAAACCAGTGACTCAATCACATTCACAAGAAAAAATAAAAGCAATGTCCTAGTCGGACCATTTTGATTCTGATCCATGTCATCCTTGAACTTATCCATCTATTTGTATTCACTAATATTGAAATGGCATCACAAAAAACGTTTATGTCCAAGCTGCGGCCATTTTAAATCTGATCCTAGCCATTTTGAGCGGGTCCGGCAGGTTTGTGTGGTGAACTCTGCTGGCCAAGCTTCAGAACAATCGAATAAAAACAAGAGAGTCGTTTTTTATTCGATTGTTCTGAAGCACCGCTCTTTCCGCAAATTAGAACACAAACATTATTGCAATAAACATAATTATGCCCCGGGCCTATCGCCGGGCCTAATTATATGAATGATAATAATATAAATTTATAGTAGATATATATCTCACATCACGTAGACGTGTCATCCACAGCTCCTGGTGTTCCTCACTCCCCACTATCATGTAGGTAACGTTAGCCTCAGTCTGGTTCAGCGCCTCAAATGCATCTACAACAAGTCACATTATTCATTGTCTAACAAGTCAAAGTGTGGAAGCGTTAATCACGTCTGACGATTCAGTAGGCCCCTATTGTGGGTAGCCAGGGCTAAAGTTTCGAATCATGGTTCACTTGGTTCAGTTTAGACTGTATGTGAAAAAAGTGGCCTGAATCCCCATTCAGCATTTTGTTGGAAACCGAGAAATGATCTTAAAAAACACATCAAATTTGATAGACATTTTTAAGCTGCATTTGTTAAGCATTTGACCTCTCTAGTAATGTTCAGGCCACTCCTAGATTTACATTACAACTCACCCTGTGTGATGATGTTATTAGGACATTGCCATTGTGGAAGCTTCAGATATGCCAGGGTTGGTGCTAGGATGGCAAATGTTCCAGCTTGAACAACGGGTAATCTGGAAATAATCCCTATTTATCAATTTTCATCATGACATCTAGAATAACAATGTTATTATTTAATTATTTAGATAATAATTTATTTCGAATATAGTCATCAGGTCAGATATCTTTCCTCGTATGCCTATTAGTCTTTTATTATGTTTACAGGTGCACTTTTAATAGACGATACCTGTTTTGTCTTAGTCTTTTGAACATAGCGAGAAAATGATAAGTTTAATTCTTTTGTGTTGTAATGTTTCAGAATGATTTCCTTCATATACAGACTTCCACAGAATAAATCATTCAGCACAGATATTTAAATAAAACATTTTCGTAACATAATAATAATTGAAACAATGAATATGGGAACATTATAAAATATATCAGAATGTCGTTAAGATACTACGTCAATTGAATCAGGAAATTGAATTGTATCACTTTTAAAAATGTTCCAAGTATTATCCAAATGTATTGTGTTGATTATGAAGCATGTGCAGCAAAACAATATGTCAATCGTAAATTTGAATCTCATGTTGTATCTTGGCAACATATACCCTTACACTTTATGTAACGGTGAAAAGGTATCTCTTTACTAAATTTTGTTTGCAACCATACAAAAAATGCTCCCGTTTTTTCTAAAAAATCAATCAACTGTGTGCACAAAACCATTTCAAATGGATTTAGACATGTATTTTCCGGGGATGAGAAGATAGTGTTACAACAATGAATATTATCTCTTCATTTAACAGCCTACATACAAAATCTGAAGGTTTAGGACTGGCGGCTCCGGAGATATTGTGCAAGATGCGGTACCCATGCAGCTCTATTCACACCACAGCTTCCATCAGATTCAACACCCTTTTCAGAATACATGATATTATTATGATGTGCTGAAAAGGAACAAGTAATTCACCTGCAGCCAATGATAGTCTGTAGCAGAGTAATGAACCCTGAAGCCACAAAGATGGTGCTGATCAGTTTACTCTTTCCCACATGGTCTTCATCCATACATATAGCTGGCGCAATGAGAAACGGAACAGTCAGTGTGGCGACAAACATGGATATATAATGCTGGAAAGAGAGATATAACTGTCAGTGTGGCGATAAACATGGATATATAATGCTGGAAACAGAGATAGGACAATCACTCAGTGTGGCGACAAACATGGATATATAATACTGGAAATAGAGATTGAACAGTCAATGTGGCGATAAACATCAATATATAATGCTGGTAACAGAGATAGGACAATCACTCAGTGTGGCGACAAACATGGATATATAATACTGGAAATAGAGATTGAAAATTCAATGTGGCGATACACATGGATATATATTGCTTGAAACAGAGATAGAACAGTCAATGTGGCGATAAACATGGATATATATAATGTTGGAAACAGAGATAGAACAGTCAGTGTGACGATAACCATGGATATATAATGTTGGAAACATATATAAAACAGTCAGTGTGGCAATAAACATGGATATATAATGCTGGAAACAGAGATAAAACAGTCAGTGTGGCGATAAACATTGATATATAATGCTGGAAACAGAGATAAAACAGTCAGTGTGGCGATAAAAATTGATATATAATGCTAGAAACAGAGATAAAACAGCCAGTGTGGCGATAAACATTGCTGGAAACAGTGATAGAACAGCCAGTGTGGCGATAAACATGGATATATAATACTGGAAATAGAAATAGAACACTCAATGTAGCGATAAACATAGATACATAATGCTGGAAACAGAGATAAAACAGCCAGTGTGGCGATAAACATGGATATATAATGCTGGAAACAGAGATAAAACAGCCAGTGTGGCGATAAACATGGATATATAATGCTGGAAACAGAGATAAAACAGTCAGTGTGGCGATAAACATTGATATATAATGCTGGAAACAGAGATAAAACAGTCAGTGTGGCGATAAACATTGATATATAAAGCTAGAAACAGAGATAAAACAGCCAGTGTGGCGATAAACATTGCTGGAAACAGTGATAGAACAGCCAGTGTGGCGATAAACATGGATATATAATACTGGAAATAAAAATAGAACACTCAATGTAGCGATAAACATAGATACATAATGCTGGAAACAGAGATAAAACAGCCAGTGTGGCGATAAACATGGATATATAATGCTGGAAACAGAGATAAAACAGCCAGTGTGGCGATAAACATGGATATATAATGCTGGAAACAGAGATAGAACAGTCAGTGTGGCGATAAACATGGATATATAATGATGGAAACAGGGATAGAACAGTCAGTGTGGCGATAAACATGGATATATAATACTGGAAATAGAGATAGAACAGTCAGTGTGGCGATAAACATGGATATATAATGATGGAAACATGGATAGAATAGTCAGTGTGGCGATAAACATGGATATATAATACTGGAAATAGAGATAGAACAGTCAGTGTGGCGACAAACATGGATATATAATACTGGAAACAGAGATAAAACAATCAGTTTGGCGATAAACATGGATATATAATGCTGGAAATAGAGATAAAACAATCAGTGTGGCGCTAAACATGGATATGTAAATATAATGCTGGAAACATGGATAAAACAGTCACTCAGTTTGGCGATCAACATGGATATATAATGATGGAAACAGAGATAAAACAGCCAGTGTGGCGATAAACATGGATATATAATGATGGAAACAGAGATGGAACACTCACTGTCAGCGATGAACAGGGATATATAATGCTGGAAACATAGATAGAACAGTCAGTGTGGCGATAAACATGGATATATAAAGCTGGAAACAAAGATACAACAATCACTGTGGCGATAAACATGGATATATAATGCTGGAAACAGAGATAAAACAGCCAGTGTGCGATACACATGGATATATAATGCTTGAAACAGGGATAGAACAGTCAATCCAGGGTTCCCCACAATGCCGGAAATGCCGGCAACCCGACCGGATGAATTTTATGCCGACCAGCATGTAATAGGTCACATCCGGCTGTTATCCAGCTGGCAGATTAGCTAATATTCCTGTCGCCAGTGTCATACCTCTGGTGTCATACTGTGTTGGTTTAGCGATCAGCGTGTCCGTGTAAGACTGGTGTGCGCGTATATTGCCGGTGTAAAGTGAACACAAAATGTACACATACACGTGCTACCCCCCCCCCCCATAACCCCCCTTCTCTCTTGGCCACCCGTCATGTGCTGTATGCTAAATAACATAGATGTCCCAGCAGACACGAGACATCGACCCAATGTTGGTCCACCGTCTACGACGCTGGCCCAGCATTGGACCAACATAAGGTAGATGTCTCGTGTTTGCTGGGAAGCAGAGCTGACAGCAAGTGAGTGTTATGTCACAGTGTCATGTCACGCTAACAGCGCTGAGCCGGCATTGGCGCGACGCTGGTGGAGCTGGCAGTACTCGAGGGTGATAACAGCGTTGACGGGCCAACACTCCTTAGCGTTGCCAGTCACCACGACACGTTGTCACTCACCAAAGTGTCACCGCGTTGGTCAGTGAGTGATAGGCCTACTAACTACTACACTTTGTTGTGTGTCTTAATGAAATTTTTTTATCGCGCACGCGCGCGCAACAGTAAACATATTATTACGCTGCTCGCGCGCTAAGTTAAGATTTTTGTGAGAACGACCGGATGATTTTTTTTTCTGTGGGGAACCCTGAGTCAATCAGTGTGGCGATAAACATAAATATAAACCTGATAAAGCTAGAAACAGGGATAAAACAGTCAGTGTGAAGATAAACATGGATATATAATACTGGAAATAGAAATAGAACAGTCAGTGTGGCGATAAACATGGATAGGTAATGCTGGAAACAGAGATAGAACAGTCAGTGTGGAGACACACATGGATATATAACACTGGAAACAGAGATAAAACAGTCAATGTGGCGATAAACATGGATATATAATACTGGAAATAGAAATAGAACAGTCAGTGTGGCGATAAACATGGATAGATAATGCTGGAAACAGAAATAGAACAGTCAGTGTGGAGACACACATGGATATATAACACTGGAAACAGAGATAAAACAGTCAATGTGGCGATAAACATGGATATATAATACTGGAAATAGAAATAGAACAGTCAGTGTGGCGATAAACATGGATATATAATACTGGAAACAGAGAAAGAACAGTCAATGTGGCGATAAACATGGATATATAATACTGGAAACAGAGATGGAACAGTCAGTGTGGCGATAAACATGGATATAATACTGGAAACAGAGATAGAACAGTCAATGTGGCGATAAATATGGATATATAATACTGGAAATAGAAATAGAACAGTCAGTGTGGCGACAAACATGGATATATAATAACGGAAACAGAGACAAAACAATCAGTTTGGCGATAAACATGGATATATAATACTGGAAACAGAGATGGAACAGTCAGTGTGGCGATAAACATGGATATATAATACTGGAAATAGAAATAGAGCAGTCACTGTGGCGACAAACATGGATATATATTACTGGAAACAGAGATAGAACAGTCAGTGTGGCGACAAACATGGATATATAATGCTGGAAACAGTGATAGAACAGTCAGTGTGGCGATAAACATGGATATATAAAGCTGGAAACAGCAATAGAACAGTCAGTGTGGCGATAAACATGGATATATAATGCTGGAAACAGCAATAGAACAGCCAGTGTGATCATAAACATGGATATATATACAGTAATAGCCTGAACATTGGCCAGAATAATGGCCAGATACTGGGCTCTTATTTTTAAGTTGTGATTAACTAGCCCCAATTCGACTCAGTATGGGGGGTGGCTTAAAGGTTCCAGTCATATGTGCGAAAAATATTTTAAATAATAAGATATACATCATATTACAAGCCAATATAGGCCTAGGGTCGTCATTTTGTCGCCAATTGTCTCATCAAACGACCCTGTTGGCCAGCCAACCATATCCCCGACCTTTTTCTTGGGACTATCACAGTACACAAGTACGACCAGTGATGCTAAGTAAACTGCGCATATAGCCTAGAAGTATACTAACCATTCAGTTTGATACAAAAGTTAATAATCATGTTGAAGTTTTAATAGAATCATGCTATAATTATGTCGATTACCATTCTCAGATCCATGTACAAGACACCTATCTGTGTATTTGTTGGGTTGCAGACATTCATCACTCTGTTGCATCAACATATCATTCCATGTGATCAACATCAACAATAATGGCATTAACAATAGTATTATTTACCGAATTTGCCATTATGATCTATATAATGATAAATAATACCAGTACAAACGAAGGACGCTATTTGAATTTGAAACGCTAATCAAATATTATTTTAATGTTCGGCCATTATTTTTATTTTAATGTTTCGGCCATATTATTTTAACGTCTCGTGATTTAAGATAGATTGTGCTCAAATAAACATGGTAAGAGACAAAACTGACAATTTGAGCCTTTAATTACCTTGTTGTGGGAAGCTTACCTGTAGCCCAAGCAGTAAGCACATGTAGACAGGTGGACTCTGATCAACACGATATTGTACCGTCTCATCTTCTTTCCAATCATCCTCTATTTCCCCACCCTCTTCCTGGTACTGCTGCTGCTGCTTTTGATGAGGTACATCTTCATGTTGTATCACCTTGTCGACCATCCCATCGTCCCCGAGATGTTGGACATTGTAACACAGTTTGTCATTTCCAACGACTTCTTCAACGCTGGCCATGTTTGTTTACTCTGACTTGTTGTGACTGTCGATGATTGTATAACTGATAATGTCAGAGTCTATTTGTGTCACTGTTTAGGGTCAGTCTCTATCAGTGTCACATTCTTCTTGGATATTCACAGTGTAAATGGTCAATGTTATCACTAGTGCTACTATCTATTAGTGCC
Source organism: Flabesymbios commensalis (assembly GCA_964017125.1). Lineage (NCBI taxonomy): Eukaryota > Metazoa > Annelida > Polychaeta > Terebellida > Flabelligeridae > Flabesymbios > Flabesymbios commensalis. Next base: position 29,952,449 of record OZ024915.1, read on the forward strand.
TTTATTGTCGCCGCATCAAGTCAACCTCATCGCAACATCACACAGTACAAGCATCACGCTCCACATCAGAACCTGCCAATTAAATAACACATAATATTTGTTCTCACCGACTTAAAGGTGTAGTCAACTGTTAAAATTCGCGGGATAAGGGTCCCCCAGAAGGCAATTGTGCCCGTGGGTAGGCCAAGTCCCTATTCCATAATAATACTAAATATGCGTTTCATACCCAAAGCCTCATTAAGAGCAAGTTCTCAAATCACAGCAAGTTCATATATACTTGAGCGACATCTATGAGTTTATAATTCAAAGCTCTTGGCCCTTACCCCTACTTGGTCGCTTGCTTGCAAACAAACTGACTGTATTACTGCGGGGATGTTGAAACTGCTTGACCCAAGCTTGTATTGACATGCGCAGTAAACACAAAACATTTGTATGACTTTATGCAATGTTGGACCAACGTCGAAGACGTTGGGCCGACGTTGTATAAATGTTATACAAATGTCTTGTGTTTGCTGGGCAGGAGGACTTTCTCTCAAACATTGTACATTCATTCAATGTTGGTTCAATGTTGGGCCAGCGTCGCAGACTTTTGCCTAGCATTAAAATAGCATTGGATCGATGTCCCGTTTAAGTAGTATCTTGTAATCAGCTCAGTGGCTATATTAATGCCGTCAATCTGTACTTAATAGGCTACTGTTGGCCTACACTTGACCGTCCCAGGCATGCGTGTTTTGAAGTTGAATCATTCTTTAAATTCAGAAATTGGCCTGGTAATATTTTGTTCAGCTTCATCAAATTCAAGATCTTGTTAAACCCTTCCCTCAGCAAAGTTCACTTTTACAAAGTGAATACCGAAAAATTCACCTTGGAATAGTGCTGAAAGAAGTAGTCAAGAATTAGGTATTAAATTAAAGGGGCTTCACAGTCTTGATATTACGTTCTGGGGGTTAAAGTATATATTTTTTAAGTTGTTGACTGAAAATACCCCCTGGTTAGGTAATTATTGAAAAAACAAAGCTCAGTGTTTTCACCAGGTAGCATAGAGTCACGTGATCAATGTTGTGCGCAGTTGCATAAAGCTGCATAACTGTTTAGTTTATTTCGCCAGAAATAACACAAAATGTACAAAGCAAAAATTCAAATTATTTGAAAGGCCTTTTTAAAGCACGAAAACTGGATAAATGTAGCGGAATTAGTTCACCATGCGATACACTATCAAGTATAATGAAGTAGTGAATCAGTGTGTGAACAGTTTATATGTAAAATAGTGGTTAAATTATGGGCCGATATAATGTTACATTTGCCAACATCGAACCGCCCTAAAAGCAAACACGAGACGTTGAACCGAGTTGGCCTGTTGATGGACCGGTACCTTAGACTACCTTTGGATCAATGTCTTGTGTTAGCTGAAATACAACACCCACATATCCAGCCGTAGATAGTAGATGTCCCGAGACTAGGTCAGAGGACACCTGTGGAAATCGGTTACCAGTTGGGATACCGAATAAAAAACTGCAAATGTTTTTGAAAAAAAAATCACAATAATAAAAAGAGCGAAAAAACCCATTTACATCACTGAATTTGTGGCCAATTGTGTTTGGACCTTGTGGTCCAAACATATTGAGTTTTGTTTGGATCTCGAATTTTTAATCTTCTATGTCCGTGCGCTATTTCTCCCTGAGTTTTTATCCAATCGACTTTAAACCTCGGCACAATGATCCTTAGGTATGTAGGATTATTGCTTCGACTTTTCTAAGAATTCCGGATTTATTCAGGATTGTCTGGATCACTAAGTGCTAATAAATGTTTGGCAAATGATGTACATGTCGGGGGCTTATAATGTGCTATTTCTCCCTGAGCTGTTATTCAATCGACTTCAAACCTTGGCACAATGATCCTTATGTTTTGGGGAGGTGTGCTATGACTTTTCTAAGTCATACGTCATGTTCTCCGGGATTTGTTCAGGATTTTCTGGATCACTATGTGGATCAATGTTTGCACATTGATGTACATTTCTGAAGAGACTATAAGTCTATTTACGGCTCTGTTTTGTCGTGCCTTTAAGCTCGGATCATCAATGATTTAGGCACAATATAAGTTTATTATTATTATATTTAAATTAAAGGTTATCTTCACTAGCTTTTCTGTGCTTTTCATATGTATACATGTTTATTTTTCCCTACAAATCACTACAATAATTTGTAGAGGTTATATTTACCTTCCCTGGATCACATCTCGGTCAGCATGGTCAGGTATATGAACATAAAGCATAATTTTGATAAATAAAATATAATTTTGATATCACACAATAAATTGTTAATTAACATGTTTAGACAATTCCCAAGCTTGAAATTGCTTTGAATTCCTCACCTAGACCCCCTAGTAGGTAGTAATTTTTATATACACACTGCAATCAATCACGTCAGGGAATGTGTGTTGACGGCAATACAACACCTCCCCTAAGTTTTTTAAAGGCCCTATCTTTTATAACTAACATTTGGTTTATATCTCCTCTATTAACCGTCCTGGTGCTGTCTTTAAGCAATCACTGCAATCAATCACGTTAGTGAATGTGCGTTGACGGCAATACAACACCTCCCCTAAGTTTTTAAAAGGCCCTATCTTTTATAACTAACATTTGGTTTCTATCTCCTCTATTAACCGTCCTGGTGCTGTCTTTAAGCAATCACTGCGTCTCAGTTCAGGGCCAGGACTGACAATGGCATCCCGGTGATCTCGTTCTTGCAAACTGCAGGCTTATATTTTCCGTAGGAATCGAGGATTGCTGCGCCAGACTTTGCCACTTCGGAGCTTCACGAAATAGTCCCGTTCACCTCCCACCTGGACTTTGGTGCCTCCTATATCCCATTTCTTGATGACGTGATCTTGGACAGCTACTCGAGTGCCAACACTTAGGAACTAGTAATGATCTGTTGCAAAGTTCTTCCGTTTTGTCCCGGTGAACCTGATCGCGCTCGTTGACTTCTCCTGTTGATTTTTTGCCATTCAGGTGCGAAGGCTCGTTTATGAGTAGGCAATGTATCCCTTGCTGGCTGACCAAAGCCTATCTGCGCTGGAGATCGACCATTGACTTGCAGCGTATTGTGTGATTATAGTAGTCATAGTATGGCCCACTTTTATGGATCGACCTTGCGTTAATATTTGCATCAGCAGCGCTTGACTAGGCGTTTCATGGCCTTTAGTGTAGACTCTGCATGACCATTTGATTGAGGCTAATGTGACGTACACCCCATTCTTTCATAAGGTCTGGAACAGTCGTGAGCTGAATTGTTGAAAGGTTGTACGTTGTTGGCCAACCTGATTTGAAGTCAGTTACAAATAGAAAATTGCATCTACCATATGAAAATAAATAAGTCTGTTCGAAGACTCTTGAAGGAATATCGTGTGAGAGAAGGGGTTCTTTACTTTGTGACGGTAACTCCTCTCCACATCTTTGACATGCTTCAACCACCCGCTCTATGTCTCTACCAATGCCGGGCCAGTACGCTATCATGAGGGCCCTAGCTTTAGTCAATTTCATTCACAAATTGCATGTAAATTTTCTAATGCTTTCTTGCGAAGGCTTTTTGGTAACACCAGGCGAGATCCACACATTATCATAATATAATCATCATCAAAATTTTATCGATGAACAGTCTTTCATGCACCAATATCTCCCCATCGATTGTGGAAGACTCTTTTTGGCTGACGGGAATCCCATCTTCACCAGTTGTTTTAGTTGCTGATACTCATGATATTTATCACTATCTTCTCGCACTTCGACAAGTTTTAAGTCATCTTTGGCATCATCTTGGACAGCTGCAAAAGTGGCTCTGAGGTCAATTTTTTTTCAGCGAGCTATATTCAGCTGTAGGATAGTTTACTGGAGCTCTTAAAAGTGCATCAGCCTTCACCACAGCACCATCTACTAGTGAATTTATAGTTTAGTAGCTGGATACGCAGCCTCTGTAACCGAGGATTCTCAATTTCGTCTAGATGATAGCTGTCAAGTATGGTGATCAGTGGCTTGTGATCAGTCACTATTTCGAATTCTGGCAATCCTTGAAGAAACATCTTGCATTTTTTTACTGCCCACACTATGCCAAGTAACTCGATCCCCATCATAACATATCGTGATACAGTCTCTGATATAAACCTTGAACCAGCTTTTACCATGCGCATTGTACCATCATTTTATTTTTGCAGGAGAACATAGTGCAACCGGTTATCCCTTGAATTGCCTGGCATTAGCATGAAATACTGTTTTGTTTACTGGGGTCGTAGTAGGCAAGTACTGGTGTAATAATCAGCGCTTCTTCAGCGGCCTTAAATGCTACATCATGAACTTCATCCAATTTGAACAAATTTCTCGGTTTTAATGATAGTCTAAGTGGTTCTAATTTCTCTGCTAGTTGATCTGTGAAGTTCCCTAATTAGTTCGCCAAACCAAAAAATGAGCGAGTGTCTGTAAATGACTGTAATACTTGTAGTTGGAAAGTCTCTGACTGCTTGTACCAAACTAGGATCGACTTGGGATACATCAATCGATAGTTGGTAACCAGCGAATGGAACTGTAGGTTCGGCGAAAACAAATTTGTCTTTCTTTAGAGTGATCCTGTTTTCTTCACATCTTTGCAGAGTTTGTTGTACATAACGTTCATATTCATTGAATGAGGCGTCGTAAACTCCAATGTCGTCCACAATTTTCTTCATTTGGGGCATGTCAGCGAGGGCCTCGTCCATTCGCCTGTTATAATGCTCGGATATTGAGCAAATCCCAAATGGAGCTCACAAAAAATGGAACCTTCTGAAGGGTGTTAGAAGGTGGTGAGGTGCTGGCTATCACTAGAAAGTGGGCATTGCCAATATCAACTACGTGCATCAATTTTAGTGTTAGACGCTTGACTGGCAGCAACTTCACGACGAGTCAAAGATTGCTATATTTCACGCTTCACACATTTGTTTAATTTTGATAAGTCAATAAATATGCAAACTTCATCAGTTTCTGTTTTCAGGGCTACTACGATAGGTGCACACCACTGCGTAGGCGTAGTTATAGGTTTTATAATATTGGCAGCAACCATTTTGTCCAGTTGAGTCTTTAATTTTTCTCTGTAGGCATACAGTATTGTCCTTGGTGTTATAAGGCAAAATGGTACTGCTTCGTCTTCTAGGCATATTTTAAATTCTTCTCCCCTCATAACTTTGACTTCTTCACTGAAGAAACAGACTGTCAGATATTGGGATTCAGGACACTGCTCATGACTGGCTTCTAAAGGTCATATTTAAACAACCGAACGTTGTCAGTCCATTAACATTAATGGCTCTAAGTCACAGAGTATACCCTTGAGACATTGAGTCCCACAAGGCTGGGTCCTTGGCCCATTCCTCTTCACGAAGTACACTGTGCCGATAGGTGCCATATGTAGGAAACACGGTGTCAGCTATCAGCTACACGCCGACGACACCCAGATCTACATCACGTTTCACATTAGTAATGATGCAGATAGAAAAGCCGCACTTGTCAAAATTGAAGCTTGTGTAGCGGGAATTCGTGCATGGATAGTAATGCACAGACTAAAACTCAATGATGATAAGACTGAGTTTGTATATCTAGTGTCACTGAACAGTACCAAATCTATCAGCATCGAGCCTATAACAATTGGGGACATCAGCATTCCACCAACTTCTTCCACACGGAATATTGGGGTAATCTTCGATAGCACGTTTCAAATGGATGCGCAAGCTGGTAAAGTGTGTCAAGCTTGCTATTTTTGGCTAAGAAACATTCGCTGCGTAAGGTTGCACCTAACACTGACGGCAACCCGCCAGATCGTCCAGTCACTGGTTATCTCAAGACTAGACTAGGCCTACTGCAACTCACTTTTACAAGGTCTGCCAAAGTATCAGCTTGCAAGGCTACAGCGCGTTAAAAATGCGACCGCAAGAGAAATTGCATGCATCCCACGCCATGAACACATCTCTGAAATAAGGATGCAGCTTCACTGGCTACCGATACAGCAGAGAATTACATATAAGATATTGCTGCTGACATTCCTTGTGGTACACGGAAAGGCTCCTGAATATTTATCTGAGCTACTGGTTCTGCACAAACCAAACCGATCCCTGCGATGGCTAATCAACCTATTTTCACAACCGTATTCATTCACCAAGACATTTGGTAATTGAGCTTTTGCGATCACTGCTCCAAAGCAGTGGAACTCTCTCCCCACATTACTGAGGAATATTCACGACCCCAATATATTCAAGCGGTCCCTAAAGACATATTTGTTTGAAGAGGCATATCATAGTCCAATAGTGTGAGGCATATCAGTGACACATTTGTTTTCCCCATGAATTACATGAGATATGTGGCGCGCCATAAATGCTTTAACTGTTTAATACTTAATTACCTTCGCCACAAACATCCCATCTTTGGCTTCGTGGTCATTATATCAGTATATGTAAAGGTAGTATCACCTTCTCCGTTTTATCTGGTGATTATCAGCTGCGCGTAATCAGGTAAGGTGATGCTAGGAGAGGTAGGTGGACATAGCTTATCTTGATCAAAGCCGATGTGCTCAAGGATGCCTAGGCCACATGCAGTACGTTCAGCTCCAGTGTCTGGGGTGACAATTGTTTTAGAGACATTGGCGATTGGTCCTCCCACTGATACCTTAGGTGCGAATTTTTTTTGCTTTTAATGGCTCAGATAGGCCTACAGCCATTCTGGCCTTTCGTTTTAGATTTCACAGTGTGTTTTGTTTTGCATATTTTAGCCCAGTGGCCTTTTATCATGCACATAGAGCAGACACTTTCATGTGCAAGGCATTTTCGTTATCAGGTTTATTGCGATTTTTTGTACATCTGCCACATAAAAATGAGGGACTAGCTGTCTGTTTCTGGGAATCTTTAAAAATTTTGCCACGGTAAATTAAGAAATCTTCGAAAGTTCTGCTTTTTTTGCTGGACGCGTATCAAAGTTGAAATTTTTTCCCTTCATGACTATGTTTTAATACAGGTTTAGTTGACCCATCACATGCTTTTTTAGTGCGGCGATGACCTTTTTAGGTTTATTTTTATAGTCTGCAGGAATTGGAAGGTGCATTAATAGTGGCCTCCTTTTATTGTGTCGTCAGACATGCAGTAGCCTCAGCAGTGGCTGACCTTGTGGTTGACCCAGGGCTGAAATCTTAGCTAGACATGCAGGACCTCAACACAGCCTTCTGTAAATTATTTTCTTTCTTTCCCAGCTCTGTGATTAAATTGTAATTGTCCCATCGACGCTCCCATATAGAAAATAGCTAGCCCCTGTCAGTTGCTGTGTCTAACTTATTTGGCTTTAGTGCCGTGGAAGATAGTTTGGCCATTCTGGCTTTTAGGAATATCCCATTGGGAATATCACAGAGTGACAGTGGGCGATATTCGAGGTTTATTAATTCAACGTTTTATCTCAACTTTTACTTATGATATTTATGTCTATAATGGGGAGTTTATGCTCGCAGTGCCATGTGTGATTCTTTGTAGGAATAAAATAACAGGAATCATTTAAAAACATCCACTTTAGGCTAATAATAATACCTTCGACGGAACAACAAACCTCATATAAACACACTGCAATCAATCACGTTAGTGAATGTGCGCTATATAGTAAGTAAATGTGCGCTATACTAGTGGTATACAGCCTGTGCAACAGTCCTCTCATGGGCTCTCATGGCGCTTTCACTGACAGCCAGCGGCTAGAGACGGAATTTCTGTCTATATATATAGGGGAAGAGTCGGGTTAGTTTAGCCACTTTTTCCATTATTTTGTCTGGTGTTTTCCCAGTTGATCTCAGAATGGTTGGGCTATATATATCCAACATCAATGAAAGATGAAAAGGAGTGGTTAAAGTGGCTCAATTAACCCACTGTATGGGGTAAGTTGTGCCAAGCAAGGGGGTAAGTTGATCACCTAAGGTAAAGATTTACAATTGACAAATGTACATGCCAACATGATATTTTTTGTCCAGAAAATGCGAAAATGAAAAAAAAACACTTCTGTAGGCCTACATCACATAAGGGTCAAATTTGTTGATAAATGTCCTTCAAGTCCCAAGTAATACAATCGGCATTAGGCTATAGCCTGTATTGATGCATGGATCATTGTTTTCTTGTATTTATTAAGAAGATATATACTATCATTATGTGTCTTTATTATTATTGACCTATTATATAATATAATGTCATTTGTTACAGTATATCACATTCTATAATAATATATTATATTCCCACTGGGGTATGATGAACCATGTCGAGTGGAGTTAGTTGATCCACATTTTAATAATATATTTACCTACTGGGGTAAGATGAGCCATGAATGGGGTTAATTCATCTTCCTCTGCAAGGCTGGCTATTCCTGAGGTCGTAGACCGACCTTGCTGAAACAGGGTTGAATCCGCCTATTGGAGTGGGGACTTTCAAAAAATATTTTTTCTGTTTGACCCAAGTTTGACCTCTGGCATGAGTGTTGTTTTGATGTGGGGCCACTGTCTACGACACCGGCCCTACATTAAACAACACATGTCTGCTGGCCGAGTAGCTCACCGGAAACGTCTCAGACACAGACCACCACATCTCACCGCAACGTGCATGAGGGTTGAATTAGTGGTGAGCCAACGTCGCAGACAGCGGGCCAACATTAAAAAGACATTTTTTAAAAAAAATAATGAATATTCAATATCTAAATCTCCCTCCCTACCGCAATAGGTGGATGGTATGGCTAATTCAGCAAGGCTTGGCCTGACGGCCTCGCTGTGTCAAGACTTGCTGCCAGGAGGATGGGTTAATTGAGCCGGTTGATCAACTTACTCCATCTTATTTGGCTCAACGTACCCCACAACAGCCATTATTGTAAAATGTAAAATTTTGTGACATTTCAATGATCCAAGTTGAGTGTTACATGGACATAGGCTATCTTTATGTATTTGACTGCCTAACCCTATAGCAAGAATGTACAGAATTCCTTTTACTTCCATAATATTAATGCAAACATTATAATATCTGAATTCTAGGCCCTACTGACTACAGCGAAAAAAACATTTTTGAACCACAAAACTCCCTACCTGCAAAATGATCTGTGCTCACAACGTGGCTATGTAAGTAATATCACAGTTAACCACCAGGTGGTGTTGAAACTTCCTTAAAATACCATGTGTAGAGATGTGAGGGGGTGGAACAACTAACCCCTGGCTCAACTAACCCGACTCTCCCCTTGTACAGCAGCAGAGAAACTAAATTTTCAAGGTACCTAAACCATACAGCGGTACAACATTTGTCCATATGTCTAGAATTCCTCTCAGGGGTCTCCAGATAGGCCTACATGATCCGGTTGATGACGTTGCCGGAAATGACACTTTTGTACACCTACCCAATTTTTAGAGAAAATATTTGCATCTATAAATTTTCAGTTACTTTAAATTGTGTCTCGAGGTAAGATTTTCGCGTCATTCTCACTCTATCACAATATTGGGCCAGTTAATGTTGGATTTTTTTTCTATCGATCAGGTCATGTATCTGTGGAGATAAAATAATAAAAAATAATATAATTTTGCAGTAGCATCCCAGTGCCCTGCATCCCACCTCGAAGAGCTATTTTGGATATTGTAAATATGTCGGAAAATTCACTTTTCTTAAATTGTCATTTTTTTCATTTTTATGCATAGCTTATACTTTATGACAACAGGTTATTTTCTGTACGGACGTCTCCATGAGCGGTACCATTTTGTTCAGATACATCCCTTAAGGCAGAATTAGGTTATCAATGCCTGATTTTCCGACTAATTGATCATTATGGTCAATTTCAAAATGGCCGCCTTAAAATCCATGATTTTTCCTGAAATGTATTATTAAACACGTTTTTCTTAAAGCTGTTTTGCTTATTTCATTCAAGCGATTAATCCATGGAGAATGGTGTTTTATTTTTTTATTTTACTGCTCCGGTTACTGAGCTATAAAAGATTTAAGGTTTGTTGTTTTTTAATATTGTTGCCCCACCAAAACAAACCTGCTCACAGCGGAGTAAAACATACTGGCTATATAATCAGGACATTAAAAGTACCAATTGGCAGATAACGGTCGTCATAGAAAAAAGAGAGGAAGACTTATTGTTATTTTTTAAGTGATCATAGATAAATTTCACAGTACAACGTGTATTGTCTCATATGAGCTAGACATATCTAGAAGTTATTACTTTGTGTGATATGAATGATATCTGCATGTAATGTCATGTTTCTTATTGGTATGGAGAATGTCATCGACTTGAAAAAATATAACTCTATTACAGTATGGTGCTTTTAAGTGTGGGCCAGCATCAGTGCATTTGGCCCGCCATTAAGACGCTCTCCTCAGACCGTGATAAATTGTACTCGGAATAACCATAAAATTCAGTGATGTAAATCATCGTTTTCACTCTTCGGATTTTCGTGATTTTCTTGAAAAACATTTGCATTTTTTTATTAGGTATCTCATGGACATTTCAAAATATAGTCAAAATGCTACTAGACGATATCAGACTTTACTTTATTTTATCGTAAATCATCACATGCAGTGATATACATCGCGCTATGCGGTAAAATAAAATAATATTTAAAAACATCAGACTTTACCTGTTTACTGTAACCGTGTCCGACATCTAACCCAGCATCTCAGCTAACATGAGGCATTAATCCAATGGCAGAATAATGCCGCCCATCGTCTGCGGTATTGGCCCAACATTATGCTGATTCAGTTCAACGTATGTGTTTGCTATTAAGGGGATGGTTTCGTGCTGGCCAATGTAACATTATATTGGCCCATAACCTTACCGCTATTACATGAATATTGTACCCACACCGAATCACTACTTAAGAATATTTGATGGTGTACCGCATGGTGAATTAATTCCGCTACATTTACCCAGTTTTAGTGCATTTATAAGGCCTTTAAAACAATAACAATGATTGTTTTGTACGTTTCAGGTTATTTTAATCGAAATAAACAAAACAGTTGCGCAGCTTTACATTCCACATCACAAACACGGTTTTGGTATCTGATCTTACCCTTTAATGCTCGTTTATCGTCTCACCACACATAATACCGCTCCCATAGACTTACATGTATTATGGCCCATACGCTTGAGCCTCCCAGCATTCTTCAAATGAAAATATCTATATAAACCTGTATATTTTTTTAATCATCATGACATACTCTATCAATACAAAAAATTGAAAAGGGTGCTTAAACATGGGGCTTTTTTCTTTTATCACATTCAAATGTAAGGTCCTAGTACCTTCCCTGGGCGTTGCCAAAACACGGGAGCCTCCGAATGCAGCATATGCCTTGTTACTACCAGCGTATGGGACTACATTTTATACTTATATTTTCCGATTTCAATGTTTTTGAAGGAAGAAATGGTCACCCAATCTAGAAGAATTGGTATCAAAATGATATCAATGTAATATTTAACCCCAAGCCTGCTATAAATCACCACATTTTATAAAAAAGATCGTAACTCTCTCACTTTTTAACTTTTTAATGATATGCGCATATGAATTTGTGTGGTGAGCCCTTGATGCAAAATACATTTTCTAAGAATTTTTTTTTCGTGTGATCTGAAAAATACATTTAATTCTGTATTGAGAAGAGAAAACCTTGTTCAATTCTGATGATTAGCAAACTCACAAACACAGATTCAAGTTTCACTGTTTTCGATTAGATTTCGAGAAATGACCTGTTTTCTATGGTAAAACATAGTTTTCTCTTTCTTGAAGGCATGTCTACCGGTTGTCTATTTTTTCAGATATTCATCATGACATACTCTATCAATACAAAAAATAAAAAAAGGTGCTTAAACATGGGGCTTTTTTTCTATTTTCACATTCAAATGTAAGGTCCTAGTACCTTCCCTGGGCGTTGCCAAAACACGGGAGCTTCCGAATGCAGCATATGCCTTGTTACTACCAGCGTAGGGACTACATTTTATACTTATATTTTCCGATTTCAATGTTTTTGAAGGAAGAAATGGTCACCCAATCTAGATGAAATGGTATCAAAATGATATCAATGTAATATTTAACCCCAAGCCTGCTATAAATCACCACATTTTATAAAAAAGATCGAAACTCTCTCACTATTAAACTTTTAAATGATATGCGCGTATGAATTAGTGTGATGAGACCTTACCATATGTATTTACAGATTTACAGATTTACAGAAAAGGCATGTCAAAAAATGCTCAAAATTTCACATTTTTTGCATATAGTTTATGAGCACAGGTTCTAATGGTGTAGGCCTACGATAACCTCATGAGCGATATGAATGAATGAATGAATGAATGAAATCTTATATAGCGCATGTATCCAGCCGGCGGCTGTTCAGAGCGCTGTACATCGAGAGTAACTTAGCAAGGCCTGTTATCATTCAAATTCCAACTCAGTCTCCTGGGAGATATACAGCTGAGCTGCCATTGAGGCGCTCAATTTCATTGAGAGACACGTCCGTAACCATGAACAAAAATCAGGTGATCAATGCTTGATGTGTTGAATAATTACTAATTATGGCCTATTGCAAAATGGTCGCTGTGAAATAAATTAAGATGCATTATTGAACATGTTTGTTACAGTTATCTCACAAACACGATTTCAGCGTTTAATCTTACTTTTTAATGCTCACCAAGCCCATTAAACGTATTATAACGTGAGAGAATATAATATTTACGAAAAAATCCGCCGCAACATTGTCAAAATGTCGCACCTTTTTACAAATAATTGATGAGCACACGCTCTATTCTGTATGAATATCTCTATTAGCGGTAATTGTTATTTCCATGACGTCCCATGAGTCAAAATAAGGTTATTAATGCTTGCATGATTTATCAAGTAATTAATACTTATGATCGATTTCAAAATGGGCGCCATGAAATCAAACGATACTTCTAAAATGCTTAATTGAACATGGTGTGCCTAATAATGGTCATCTCACAAACACGGTCTTGGTATTTAATTTCGCATTTTATTTTTTAGTAAAACCACTAAAAGTCAAGTACTTTAAGATATAATCCAAGATGGCAGCAGTAAAAATAACAAGAAAATATGCGTTTGTTCAGCTTTGACCCCCGTGACCTTAAGCCTTGTCTCCTCAAAAAATTATCATTTAGTTCCCTTTAATTGTTGTAATTGTTAAACATGTCCTACGTAATAGTCATTATAGAAACACTGTTTTTGGTGTTCACTCCAGACATTTATTGTTTAGTGAATCCCTTTCAAGCATTTTCCTGTGCTAAAATGTAATATGTAATATACAGTATATTAATCCAAGATGTCGATCAAGACTAAACATGTGTACATGTTCAGCTTCGATTTTGGGAATCACTGCAAATGTAATATTGGCCACTGAAGACGTGATCACAGCTACTTTGAAAATTATCTAACCTACTAAAAGTGATCTTGACCACTACAGAAATGGTCACAGCCATCTTCAAAGTTATCACAGCCACTACAAGAGTGATCTTGGCCACAAAAAAAACTGGTGTCAGCCACTGAAAAAAGTTATCTAAAAAACTACAAAGTGATCTTGGCCACTGAAGAAGAGATCACAGCCACTTGAAAAAATTTCTAAACAACTACAAAAGTGATCTTGACCACTGAAGAAGTGATTAAAAATATTTTAAAAGTTATCTCAGCCCCTACAAAAGTGATCCAGACCACGGAAGAAGTAATCACATTAAAAGCGACATTAAAAGTTATCTCAGCCACTACAAAAATGATCTTGACCAGTGAAGAAGTGATAACAGCCACTTTGAAAATTATCTAAGCCACTACAAAAGTGATCTTGATAACTGAAGAAGTGATATCAGCCACTTCAAACGTTATCTCAGCCACTACAAAGGTTATGTTGGCCACTGTAGAAGTGATTACAGCCAATTAAAAAAAATTCTCAGCCATTACAAAGAATATCTTGGCCACCAACAAACTGGTATCAGCCACTGAAAAAGTTATCTGCCCACTACAAGGTGACCTTGACTACTGAAGAAAGGATCACACCTACTTTAAAAATTATCTAAACAACTACAAAATTGATATTAACCACTGAATATGTGAATAGAACCACTTTACAAATTATCTCAGCCACTACAAAAGTGATCTTGCCCACTGAAGAAGTGATCACATACACTTTAAAAGTTATCTCAGCCACTACAAAATGATCTTGGCTGCTGAGGAAGTGATCACAGCCACTTTAAAAGTTATTTCGGCCACTACAAAGTTGCTATGATTAGGCCTACTTCTTCAGTGGCCAAGATCTCATTTTTAGTGGCTGAGTTAACTTTTAAAGCAGCCGTGATCACTTCTTCAGTAGAAAACATCAATTTGTTTGTGGCTAAGATCAATGTTGTGGTGGCTGAGATAGCTTTTAAAGTGGCCGTGGTGACTTCTTTAGTGGCCAATATCAATTTTGTAGTGGCTGAGATAGATTTTAAAGTGAGGTTCTCCTACAGAACAGAACGTGTGCTCATGAACTATTTTCAAAAGTTTCGAAAATATTATTTGCCATTTTTACGGCGGCCATCCTGGAATGGTTCTGAAATAATATATTCTAGCACTTGAAATATACATAGATATATTCAGTGGATTCATTCAGCATTAAAATGTAAGAATAAACACAAAAACCGTGTTTCTGAGATAAATATTAAGCAAACCATGTTGAATAATGCATTTGAAGGTTAAACATTGATTTCACGGTGGCCATTTTAAAATCGGCCATATTGATCAATTAATCTACAAATCGAGTTCTAATCATATGATTTTCACTCAAGGGTTGTCGCTGAGCCAAATGACACCGATCGTGGGGGGTTTTCTTACAGAATAAAACATGTGCTTCTAAAATATTTGCAAAAAAATGTGCATTTTTTACATTTTCTTGATCATTTCTGGCAGCCATCTTGGATTCAGTCGTAAGTATCACATTCCAGCATTTCTAAATACTTGAAAGAATATTAAAATGTAAGATTAGACACTCAAACCGTGTTTGTGATGCAAAATTTGAGAAAACCGAGTTCAATACTATATTTCAGGAGAAATCATGGATTTTACGGGTGTCATTTTGAAATTTGCCATAATGATCATTTAGTTGACGAATAAAGTATTGGTTACCAAATTCAGACTTAAGGGATTTATCTGAACGAAATGGTACCGCTCATGGAGACTTTAGTGCAGAAACGAGCCTGTTGCAACACATGCAATATAACATTGTAGCGGAAATTTAATTCCCATGTGTAGATCAGTAAACTAGAACAGCAATGGCAGACGTTTACGTAACACTACCTCCTAAATCTAAGCATGGGTTGGGTGTCTCAATTCTGTTTCATTTCTTGTGAAAATGTAAGAAACAAATCCATAATTACTGTTAAGATGGGACTTGATGAATGTTGGTATTTTCTCACAATACAAAATCTAGCTGACCCAACAGTTGGATAACCTAATTCTGAGTGTATTAATACAAACAGTTTTAGAATTAGTCCAGCTCATTGCAAAGATATGGCTATTTCAAAACTTGACCTCCACTTTGACAAAAATAGGGGAGCACACTCACTATGTGAGAAAATAGCCTGCATAAAAAAACTGATACCACAATTTGTTTGTACATACTACATTCAGGCCTGGGTCGTTGGTGATCGATCAATCAGACTGTTGATATACATGATATAGTGCCGGTTGAACGAACTCACAAAACTAGAGCGTGTATAAAAAAAACTAGCTCCTGGACTACATGATTCGACCTGTCACACTCTCTATCGCAGCAACTGATTAATATAAGGCAACAAGTTAGATGCCACATTCTTAACCCTTACAGTGCGGGGATCGACTTTAGTCGACAGAATCTGACGTCTGTAGACGTCAGATTCTGACGACTAAAGTCGATCCCCGCACTGTAAGAATACAAAATATTTCTAATGACCGTAGACCCATGACATAGGTATTCAAATGAATCAGAAGGAGCAAACCAAGACATTTATTCTGATTTCAAATTGAAAAAACCCCATTTGTTTGCAATTTTTTTACAAATTAATTCAGCGCTTTAAGGGTTAATGCGAGATATTCACAATTACTTACTCAGAGCTCCCCCGGCAATGAATGGCGCTGGCTACAGCTCATGGACGATCATCACAGGAGGCTGAATAATTACTTGAATGGTTGTTGTGAAGTCGTGCCGGCATGTTATAATCACATAGCTTATTTTCCTAATGGCCTGCTTTGATATAAACAAGCTTGTTTGCTATAGACATTGGTTGTCCCACACAGACACACACTACCACACAGATCACTCACGCCCGGCAAACACAAGACGTTAAACTAATGTTAGTTTAATGCCGATCAACATCCAACCAACATTAATTTAACATCGGGCAGACTCAAACCATTGAATAAACTACAGGCCACTTGGGATCAAACATCTATGTTGATTGCGCTATCACCGGAATCTGACATCGACAAAGCAAGGGAGAGGCATTAATCCAATGTTTGTTCAACGGCTCATCTGCTGGGAAAATATTGACCCGGCATTGAACTAAGCAGGTATGTGAGAAGTCAGTATGTGGCGTCTTCCCTACATCACGGCTTGGCTTCTGGAGGCTGCACAACCCCGATGACAAACATCCAACCCGGCCGAGTTTCCAACCCAGTACCTCTGAGTTTCGAGCCACTACCGGATCAAAAACGCGGCACATTTCTGACGGCACATCTTAAAAGACGGCCCATAATCAAGACCCCCCGCCACACGGCCCAACCCCTCCCCCAGCGGGCAGGGTACGTGGCCGTGTGCTCCCCACAGGTGTGAGCAACAACACTTACCCACATACATATACTGCTGTGGAATGCTCTCAATAATTTAATGAAACATAGCAAAACAATGTTTTTAATTTTAAAAAATTATTATATTAAATGTTATTGTTCTATGTGATATATTCTCAAGTGTACACTTATTAAAGGGGCCCCTTATCAAATAAACTACGACCTGCTCAAGTTTATCCCGGTTAAATCAAATTATTGTTTGTATCCAAGTAACTTCAAATACAAATTCTCTAATAATTCTTCATTTAAATGCCTTTACATATGGTGATATAGTCTATTTGAAAAAAGAGTTTAACGTGTAATAAATTGTAATTCAGCAAGTTTGTAGTCATTCCCATTTGTGAAAGCTTATATCCCAGGTGGTAGGCTTAATGATAGAACACACTTAACATCTGTAAGATAGTCATTCTCTCTTGTGTATACAAAGATCAGAATTAATACAAATTATTGCCATTTCCATACGTCATAAACACTGATAAAGGTAATGATGTCACTAGGCTTGCAGTTAAAATCGCTTACGGTTATTTGTTTACATTGCAATAACCACGAGTGTGCGCTTACTTATCTAAATCACTTTTTTTTTGCAATATAAATTACTCTACGACATACGATTAATTATCTCAATCGTTTGTTTTCATGGCATTAATTACTAGGATGCTAAGAGGTCGGTTATCGTGATCGTTTGTTATTGCAACAATTTAATTAACGGCAATCAGGTAGCTTAATCGTTTGTTTGGACTGCAATATAGACTACGAGGTCAAACAGTATATTAGGTACTGTAACAACACTATGTTATTACTATTTCCCGGAGTGCTATTTAAAGATCAACATTGATATTCTCATAGTTTGTTTTATTTATTAGACCTTTTCTCTTATTTTTTTCATACACAGGTCGGTAATAATACATTTAACTTATCACCTTAACAAATTAAGCAAGGCTGCTCTATAAACATTGTCTAAGGTGAACACATTACTATTGATGTAAAAATAGTAATGTTTTACTACATTACTTGTGTTTTTTTATTTGAGCCGTTTTTGTTCCTTCAAAATTGAGCCGTGAAATGTGCCGCGAAATGACCACAATGTGCCGCTGATTTCCCTGTGCCGCTGACCAGGCGGTTAGGGTGGGGAGTGACAGTGTTAGCTGACTGGTAGGGTGGGGTGCAGTGGTGGGGTGCACTATCCGCTAATGTGCCGTCCGTTCCGTAAATGTGCCGTCAGAAATGTGCCGCGTTTTAGGTAGTCCCTCAAAAAAGCCATCGGGGCAATTCCCTCTCATTCTCACCAAGGGAGTACGGCACATTGACCCGGTGCTGTTTTATTGTTGGGATAGCGTCGGCGACGGTGGTACAACACTACCGGGTCAATGTGTCGTGCTTGCTGGGAAACAGTTTGGTCTTTATTGTATTGTGCACATTTTCATAAGCACCACCGTACGCCACAGGCATTTGATAAATTGTAGCACAGTTTATCTGGAATAAGCAGAATAAGGCGGGGCACAGAGTTATACGTTAGGCGTACACATTGTGATAAAATCAGGTTCTGTAGTGGCATTTTTTTAACAGTATATTTACCGGGACAAAAGCACAAAATTTGGTACACAGCTTCTCTAGGGACGACTGTTAAAATTTAATCGTTGAGACTTCTTATTTTGGCTCTGCTTTTCCAGAAAGTCGAAAATCCAAAATGGCCGCTAAAATGTAAATATTTTTCATTGCATTTGATTTTCACGGTATATGAACACAGTTTCCACTTTACATTTTAATATAAATCTAAGATCTAAACTTTGTGAGTCATATGATATCCTGCTTTTAGTTATTTAAAATAAAAATAAATAAAACCACTGTTTATTTAATTCATTCTTTCATTCACGTGATTATATCATGTTATATTATCTTCTGACTAAAAATATTGTAATTAATTATGTCATAACATGAGCAGTGTAGCATCGTACATCTGTTTTTGGTAATAATAATGAACACGATAAGAAACAATATAAAGAGAAAATGAATAATACAGTTTTTAAAATGTAGGTTATCAACATAAATAACATTACATCGGAAAGCCTTGAATCCATTAAAGTATGAAGATGATTCCGTTTTGGACTTTTGACTATATAATAACATCAACATTGACTTGAACACTTCTTCGAACACTGATACGGATTTTCGCACTTTAAATTGAATTGAATTTATAACGTTATGCACGGTTGACATACCATTACCATTAATGTAATATTTGAAAACGATAGAAAGGTACAGGTCATAGGTTACTTGGTTGGTTGGTTGGTTGGTTGGTTGGTTGGTTGGTTGGTTGGTTGGTTGGTTGGTTGGTTGGTTGGTTGGTTGGTTGGTTGGTTGGTTGGTTTTGTAGTCAGGGTGAGAGTTAGGGTCCATGGTTTGGGACGGGTAAGGGTTCCAGTACCTGGTTCCCCATAAAACCCGGTATCGACCTGTCAACCATACTCTCATCATACCCTAAAGGGTCTGACTTTCGTCACCCCTTCAAGGGCATGCCTTTCCATGTTCCCAACCTAGTGCACTGACCGAGGAGAAGTATAGCCTGATTTATAAAAAGGAAAAACAATCATACTAATTGATATAAATTATACCTTATCTAATGCATTTATACTAATGTAGTCAGATCCTGACTTGAGTCGGATCCGGTAACCGTTGGGTTGTCCAGTGGGGCTTTCCCCAATCTACTTCTCACCAAGAGATCACGTAGATTTTGTCCCCTTTTAAATGCTGTTACGCACCGTTTATACAGAATGTTTGGATGTTTCGCTTTAAGTTTATTGAAGGAAGTTTTCGCTAATTTAGCTGCCTCCACCGCAGTTGCAGAGTAGGTAATAACAAAGTGGGGTGACGCCACTACCCTTAGGGGAAGGTACCGTATTTAAGCCGAATGGAGAATACGTTTTCAGGGCTAATTGCCACTTCCTATCTGCTTCAAGTCGCCCAATCTTATTTAGAGTTATGTCTCCCGTATTCTTTAATACTTCAAGATACAACACTCTCAGATGGGTCGCCCTGCAGCTCCCGGAGTTAAAGTGTGTGGCAACTGCTGTGTCCTTCTTAAGGCGTACATCCGAACGATGTATGTTTATCCTTTTTCTGAAGGAGAGCCCAGTTGGTTGTTTGATTAGTTGTTTAGTTGGTTGGCTGACTGGATGGTTGGTTGGTTGGTTGGTTGGTTGGTTGGTTGGTTGGTTGGTTGGTTGGTTGGTTGGTTGGCTGGTTGATTATTTGGTTATTCTGAGGAAGGCTCAGCAGAAAAAGAGCGAAAAACTCGCCGCATTCCGTATTAAAGGAATCACACATGCCGCATACAGTACCGCATAACGCATAATGCATAACACATGCCGCATACCGCATGTAAGGAATCTTAGCTAACTGATTGATTATTTGCTTTAGCCCTTACAGGGGATCGACTTTAGACGTCATGACGTATGTAGACGTGAGATTCTGACGTCCAAAGTCGATCCCCGCACTGTAAGAATTAAAATATATCTCATAATCGTAGGCCCATTAGATATTGCATTCAAATGCAGCGGAAGGAGCTGACTAAGACATTGAGGATAATGTAAAATTGAAAAATTCCTTTGGTCTCAATGGTTTATACAAAAATACATTTCAGCGCTTTGATGGTTAATATACCGTCCACGACGTTGGATTAATATCAAACCAAAGTTTGATCGATTTATCGTGTTTGCTTGGTACGAGAGACTCTATTTTTTGTTCAATATTACAACTGTGTGGAAATGACAACTTCAGTGGATCTTGTGATAAAAAATACTTTGGATCTTGTCAATGTAAGACTAAAATGCAAGCACAATCTTCAAATTGGTGAAAATTATCATGATCATCAATTACACGAGGAAACAAATTCTAACATGTCATCAGGTTATTGAAGAACAAATAAAACAATGCCATTTTTTTAAACAATAAATCTTCAATTTAAAGACGCTGACTGTGATCATTAGCAGCAAGGGTTAACTACTTGCTGAGGAAGCGTGCCGCGACTTAGACCCTTTACAGTGTGTATGTTGCAGTTGGCCAAAACAAAGAATTGGCGTGGAATACGATGTATTGTTATCGGAACGCAGAAGGTTAACGATATTATGTGTCAGTACAAGTTACGATATATCGTAACTTGTACGAGAATACGGCCCCTGCGTTCGCGCTTTACGTGGCCCACGCGCTTCCAGCATTGGCAGACCTGAGACACACATAAACGTTGAACAAACATTGTAAACAACGGAGAACGATTGATAATTATAGTATAATGCTGCTTGTTCAAACACTATTTTAACCCTTACAGCGCGGGGATCGACTTTAGTCGTCAAAATCTGACGTCTGCAAGTCAATTCCCGCACTGTAAGAATCAACATATTTCTAATGGCTGGAAACCCATAACATAGGTATTCAAATGAATCAGAAAGAGCTAGCTAAGACATTTATGATGATTTCAAATTGAAAAAACACCTTTGGTTGCGATGGTTTTTTTACAAATTATTTCAACGCTTTAAGGGTTAAACTCATCTACTGTATTTGTTGATAGCATGATAGTAAATCACTCAATGACTTACGTTCAATTTTATAATTAAAATAACATCTCACTTAGCTGCCTATGCTGACATCAAACACGAGCAGGGGCTGATCTAGCTTTTCACTGACGGGGGGTGGTTAAAAATTGACAAAGGAACATTTCACTGCAGCGCGGGATCCAAGAAGCCCGCCACGGGAAAATTTTCGATTTTTAAAAGCTTTCTCCTGCAATCTGAGGCATATTGGGCACTGTTTGTCGCTCAGTGTGTAGACCTAACCGGTTCGTAAGGAAACCCCTAGGCTAAATACGATTATAATTTTTTTCGAGGGATGGGGGTTAAACCCCCTAAACCACCCCTAGGATCCGTCCTTGACGAGACGTTGAAACTATTTTAGGTGAATGTTGTATTACCGTCTGCGCAGCTGGTCCGGCATTAACCCAGCATTTTTTAACCTCTTACTAGGTAGAGAATGAGATGCCATAATCACACGAAATGAAATAGAAATACATAAGGCTATCACTGTGTTTCGCTAGTCGATAGGGCTGTGAATGATATAACATCATTATTATGACAATGTAATGAATACAGCACCTTTACTGATTTCCAGACTGTGACTGCACAATGGTGAAGTCCTGTTAGTACACCTGCTACGACCAAGGACACAACGACACCTCCTTGCTGCAACAATCACCAATAGTGACACCGCTCATGTCTCCACACCGGTACACAGGGCCTGCAGCACCACACAGGCACGTTAAAGCAGCCCCTTCTTATACCAACACAATGATTATGCTGCAGGTTTCTTGGTTTGCCCAGCTTTCAAGCCTTGGATCAATATTGACACAACATTCTAGACGTTGCACCAATATGGATTCAAGGCTGCTTAACCTTTTCAAGACTGAATTTACCACCTTCATCCACTACAAGCCGCGAATTGCTGTCGCAATTCTCGACTTGTACTGGATGAAGATGATTTAAAGTGGGTGAAAAATTCAAGAAATTTACCATGTATTGTAAACCAGTTTCATTGAATTTTTTTTTCTAAAACCCCTAGTTGTATGAAAATAAAGCCTGTTTTCAGGGATGTAAAATAATGCTTTAATGTATCGTGAGGGCTCAAAGGGTTTTAATAGCACACAGCCTAGCCATAGTAATTAATTTGAACCAACGTACGCACCGTTTTCAATGGTCCGCCCACGAACATTGGACGACATTACATTTTTTTGTCCACATGATCATTAGTTAACACGTCCTGATAATTATAGAGCAGTAAGTTCAGAGATGACATGTTACTGATGATCTGGGCAAAAAAATAAAAGCGACTAACATGAAATATTAATTAATATTGAATGACTATTGTTGTCAATAATATGGGATAGGCTGGTAGGAAGCGGATGAGGGATACAGAGGTCATTGGGTACATTTGGGCCAGTCAATTACCCGATATATTATGTAGAACCTGCCACAAATTGCAACACAAACATTTTTCACTTGAATGCCCTTCAGATAGGTCTCCTAAGCAACATATGAAACTAAAGCAACATAAATTTAGTTGAAACATATTTTTGTTACATTTTTAAAACATGGAATAGGCGGTGTAAAATCGACATAATACATTTCGAGCATGATATATAAATTCGAAATAACTTCTCTAAACAAATACTAATAAAAGCATATCTAAATTATGTTAATTCTTTCCAGCCCGAGGTTTTTTATGAAACTTAAATAAAAATAATAACTCAATACAAATTTTACAATATTTTTTAAACGGTTATTCCAATGCACATCAAATTTTCCACGCGCATGGAGAACACTTGGGGTATCAACACAAGCTTTTTATCATACCCCTCGAAGACGTACCCTTACTCCCTGGAAACAGTTTCCTTGGAAACAGTACCTAATTTTATGTATTGTGTATTTTCAAGACGCACGGGATCAAATTAATATATAATAGTTATATTATAGGCCTATTAATAGAATTGTAAGATGTCCGTGGAACATGTTACACAACGAATCCTCAATATAAAATCAGTTGCTGTTGTTGCTATGGCTATATACGTCAACAACCATAAACCATTTTCATGCGAAATATTTCATTATTTCGAAATAAATGTAAAAAAGGAATAATTTCAGTAGCCACCGCTAGGTTTGCAAAACATTTTGAGGATATCAAATTGGGTTTCATTTACTATGGGATGGGGATAGACTCTTCAAAACTCAGGGCCCGGTCAAGGTCATTTACTTCACATGATTCTTGGGAACAACACATATATTTCCATACATTGCGCCTATCCAGAAATGGACAATATGGCTTGGCTTGTATAATTTTTTAGAATTTATTAGAATTTATGAAACTTTGACCTTGCAATGACCTTGAGGTGACCTTTGACAGACCCAAATGTTGCATGTCCACAAAGGCCCGCCCTGTCGAATCCCACATGTGTATATGCTTAATACACCTTGTAGATCCACAGTTACAGCCATTATACCAAAAACACGTGCATTTCCATCAAATGACAACCATTATTCCTGGGTCTTGAAAGGGTCAAGAGCGTACAATGTGACGTTGACACCAAGTATATCTTGTTTGAATCTTTATATACAGCGTCGGTAGTAATTACCCTCCTCCTGCTGTGGCCGTATGTACACGGGTTATAGCTAGTTTCAAGCCAAATAAAATGTCACTGAACTTGATAAAATAGTTTGTGATAGATGGAGTTGATGAACTAATTCAATTTGGGATGTCTTTTTTTCCTAAAAAAACTATATTTTGTCATTTGAAGCTGGAAATTGCGTTAGTAATTACAGATTCGAATGAATGCCGAATAGAAGCAAACAATTTGACAGGACAAGGGTTGACAACTTAAAAAAAGATTTACGCTTGGTAATTCCATGACAGTATGGCGATCAGCAGAATAATGTTTTAATTGTGCAAATACTTGATATAATTAAAAAAGATGTCTCCATAACCTCATCATTGGACAGATCAAAATGTTTAAAGCGACTCAATCAGGCTAAAATCATCAAAATATCGGTGATTTTATTTTGGCTTCTTATATGTCCATATGATGTAAGCATGTCCATAGACTAAAACTGCGAAAGTTTTTACATTTTTGTGCTGCTGATTTCATAGGCCTAGGAACAAAATATTTTGGACATGCATGCTCAAAATAAGATATCGTGAATTTCGTCTCTATATCTAGCCTAACTGGTGAGCGCGCAGCACAAAAATAAAAAAAACTTTTGCATTACTAGTCCATGGACATGTTTACATCATATGGTCATATTAAGAAGCCAAAATAAAATCACCGATTTGTTGACGATTTTCAGCCTGATTAAGTCGCTCTAACCCCTTGAAGCGCTAAGGATGACTACAATCCTTCTCACCCATTTGAGGTTGTGGGTGGAAGCAACTAGCCAAAATGTCAAGTGGGTGAGTAGTCCAGGCATAATGTAGCCTGACCTTAAACAAATTGCAATTCAAGTTTTTTTTCTGTTTTGTTTTCAGGGACATGTCCTTTATGACAGAAAAAAAGTCCTAAAGAATCCTCCCAGGCAAAATTTGTAAAAATCGTCATAGTTTGACCCTACCCCCAGACCTGTCTACAAATAGGGGGGGGGGGTAGAGTTACGCGAATGTCTGTCGTTGCTGTTTTTGTTTACCAATCTACACATACAATATACCATAAACCACCACCTTCATGCCGATGATACCCAAATTGACATGTCTCTATCAGATTCAAACGCGAAGGAATCTCTTGAGAAGTTGCAACGTTGTTTAATGGGTGTGTCGGCCTGGATGACAGGATCTAAGCTGAAGCTTAATCCTAGCAAGACAGAATTTCTTCTTATTGGGACCAAACTTCAGCGAGAAAAAATCTTGAATAATTTCCCATGCTTACTTCTAGGTCAAGACACAAATCCATCTACATCAGCTAAAAATCTTGGTGTACTATTCGACAGTAGCCTGAATTTCCGAAAACACATATCCCAAACATGTAAGGCATGCTTCTATCATATCCGTGACCTGCGTCGAATTCGAAAAAGTTTGTCCTTAGATATTGCCAAGCAAATTGCAGAGGCACTCGTCAGTAGTAAGTTAGATTATTGTAACTCACTTTTTCACAATATGCCAGAAAAGGATATCGCTAGATTACAACGCGTTCAAAACTGCCTTGAAAGAGTAGTAACCAAGGCCCCACGATTTAGTCGTTCCGTTCCAATTTTAAAACGATTACATTGGCTTCCTGTTAAGTTTCGCATTCATTTTAAAATATGCGCAATAACTTTCCGAACCCTAAAAGAAAACCAACCTGCATATCTGGCTTATTTACTTGTCCGGCCGAAATGCTCAAAATATCTACGCTCCACTTATTCGAATCGATTTGTTGTTCCTCGTATAAAGACTAAGACTGGGTCAAGAGCTTTCTCTATATCTGGTCCAGCCTTATGGAACGCCCTGCCTGTGCCAATACGTATTGCCAAAACAAACTTAACATTCCGGAAATTACTTAAATCCCACCTATTTGACTTGGCTTTTCCACCCTAGTCCCTCAGCAGCCCGGCTCCCTGTTGACGAACCTGCTTTGGCCTCGATTATGACACATGATCACGCTAAGGAGTTGTGCGCCTCTGAGTTCGGTCCGCTGAGGATATAGGCGCTATAGAAGTTTTATTGATTGATTGATTGATTGAATGATGTATTGCATGATGCAGGATTTTCTCTACAAATTAATTGAAACATGTTTTTTTATTACAAAATAATCAAAAACGACAACAAAACAAGCTAGTTAACGTGGTCAATGGAAACGACCTAATAAAACATAATTATTGGCCATATCAATATTCAACTTATATTTTCTGAACCCAGATGTGTATTTGCTTAAAACCGATTGTTATTTAGATTTGTACAGGGCATATATATTTTTAAATTAAAAGAATATTGCAGCTTTTTTAAAAAATGCGTGTATTTAGCCTGGGCTGAAATATAAAACATTGAAATTTGCTCGATGAGTGCAAATTATTTTTTGGGCTTGTTTTTACATAATTTGGGTGTGCTGAATTCGAATATATCCGTTAACATTCTATATTTGGTGTCATTCACCTTCAAATAAGCAAAACAAAAAATGGTCGCCAAAAAACATCTGCTCTATGTTTTTGTTACATATTATTGCATGATTTCTGGTTTCTGCCTGTTCTAGAGTTGATAAATTTATGTCTCATGTTTTTCGATCAAAATGACCTATTTTGACCTTCAAGTTCAAAATGGTTACCGCCAACAAACAAATAAAAGCTGTCTTCATGCACGTGAACTATAATATTATAGGCAACATTTGTTAAATGGAAAACTAAAAAAAAACTACGTAATACGGCAGATTAGGTTGCAAGGCATTCGAAACTGTATTTAATCACAGTATATTCTAAAATGCTTTGATTTTGTATTTAAAATGACATAATTATTTTCATAGTAAATATGTAAAATGGCGTCCATCTTGGATTTCACGATGAACTATCGGTCAGACGATGAACAATAAACACCATAAAAAACTACGTAATACGGCAGATTAGGTTGCAAAGCATTCGAAACTGTATTTAATCACAGTATATTTTAAAATACTTTGATTTTGTATTTAAAATGAAATAATTATTTTTATAGTAAATATGTAAAATGGCGTCCATCTTGGATTTTACGATGAACTATCGGTCAGACGATGAACAAAAATCACCAGAAATGTTTTTTTCGGGCCCCAAGTCATACAAAATAAAAAAAATTGAGCAATTTCGAGGCACAAATAATAAAAAGATGTTTTATTTACATTTTGATAGTCATTTTGTTTCTTGTTCATATGAAGGTGAATTTCGCGGCCATTTTGGATTTTTTCATTCAAACTTAAACGTCAGTAACTTTTATTTCTGTGAACACAAATAAATCATAATATCGTCAACATTTTAGCGGTATATTTCTAGTAACAGTAAATATATAAAAACGACGTATTTGAAGGTCAAATAAAGGGTATTTCTTTACAAAGACACTAGAAAAAATATATAATAAAAACTTTGCAGAAATCATCAATTGTGCTTTCTTGTGCGAAAAAAACGTGGAGAATACGGGGGTTTCTTCACATTTTGGCAGCCATTTTTTGTTTTGTTAATTTGAAGATGGAAATCACCAAATATAGAATGTCATTCGACAGATTCGAATTCTTCAGCACACACAAATTAGGTAAAAACAAGTGGATAAAAAATTATACACAAAAATTTCGATGCTAAATACAGATATTTTTATGTAAGGCTTCAATATGTTTTCATTAAAAAAAATATAGGACATTTATAAATATAAATAGCACTCATTTTTAAGCATACACAAATCTGGGCTCAGAAAATATAGGACAGATATGGATAAGTCCAATAATTAAATTTTCTTAAGTCATTTCTTTCACCATGTTGAATCGTTTTTTTTTGTTCATTTTTGCTTATATTAAATAACAAAAATATGTTTGAGCTCATATGGAGAGACAACTAATTACTCTACTGCAATGCGTGATATATCATAAGAACGGGAATTTAACTATCTGTTTTATGATATATCGCAAGTGTAGATTGGTTAACAAAAACATCAACGACGGACGTTTGCGTAACCCTACCCCCTAATTTTACACAGGTTTGGGGGTAGGGTCAAACTATGACGATTCTCACAAATTTGGCTGGGAAGATTCCTTAGGACTTTTTTTCCGACATAGAGGACATCTCCCTGAAACCAAAACAGAAACAAAACCTTGTATTGCAATTTGTTTAAGATTGACCCCTTTTTTCTCGTAAAATGCGTGGGCTAGAGGGCGGGGGCCCTAGGGTAGTGGTTAGCACCGCTGCCTTTCACGCCAGAATTCGGGGTTCGGTTCCTGGTCTCGGCGGTTTGAAAGAAACAAAAAATGTTTCTTCCCCATCCACGTGTGAAAGTCAGTATTATGGGGAGCCTCCGTGACCGAGCGGTAGCGTGCTCGGCCTCAGACCGCCAGGGCTCGAATTTCGAATCCTGTGTCTGGAGGACAGGGTCATTTCAATCATCTCACCATCCTCAGGAGGTTCTCCTGGCCCAGTTTAGCCTATATGTGCACAAAGGTGGCCTAAGGCCCGATTCATTTCATTGATTTTGTCAAGTGGGTGAAAATCAAAATATGGGATTAATTTAACAAAGAGATAGACATTTGATCCCACACTTTCTATGTACCGCACAAGAGATAGGCCTAACAGTGGGATACATAAGCTGAAAATTATGCTACAACAGATCAAAATAATAACCAGTACTGGCTGATGCGGTTTGAACAGATGTAAATAACAAACGCCATGAAAAGTTATCCCCAGAAGTCACTAAGAGAACACACAATATTTTCTAGTCGTCCCCAAACACACCAGACAATGTTATATGTCAGATTTATAGATCAACAGCTGATATTTAAAAGTTGTTGTCCATTGTGGGCCATTTTATAATATTTTTAATTTACAATAAAAGTGGATTGGTCAAATTTTGAATAAATCAAAATGGTCATTTTTATACATGCACAAGTGGACGACCACAACGTATTCAAGGCGGCGGAGCTCGAAACGGAAGTACCCGAAGTTGGGGACATTTTTGTGAATAGAGAATGTGGATGTTGTATGTTGTTGATCTATTTTCCTCGTTTGCTTTCTTTAATTTACAGTAGACTGTAAATTTCAACTTTTTGGGGTTGGTCCAGTGGTGCATAAAGGCGTCTTATTATTCAGATTTGACAAAAACTATTTTCAAATCATGCTGATTGATGTCACACCTTATCATGTTTATATTTAGCACACTGATGTCGACTACAGTTGACTATAGTATTGTTTTCTCATGTTTTAATTGTCTTGTATAACCAGGTTTTAAAAATTTAATATGTCTCAAATCTGTGATAATCATATACATTTCAACCTAGATTTTGCAAATTAAGCTAATTTTTAGTCACTTGAAGTTGTGGATCGCGGTAGCGAGACACAACTTCAAGTGACTAAAAATTTATTTTTTGTGCTCAGTGCTCTAAGGGTTAACGTGTTTGAAAGGTGTGCTAATATAAAAATGCAAAATCGAATATAATAGGGACCGACAGTTGAAGGGTTAGATTATTCGTATGAGCACACACGACAAATCCTACAATGTTTGTGGTGATTTACGGCCAGACGTAACCTCATGTTTACCCGCATTACGTCTTTGTTCGAGCTTATCCCAACTATCGATGACGCTCGGTATAAATTTCAAAGGAATACTATCAAAATGTCGAGTAATCTATATCAGTTCAACCATAAATATTGGGAGTGTAAAAAAATCCAACTGACAGGAAGGTAAAATTTGTAAGCAATCTTGGTTTACGTATGGTCAACCTGTCTGTCAACCGCGAAACAAGTTATACACTAATAGTGAAGGACTGACGGATGGCGACAATACAATAGGCTCTCAGCCAAATGTTCACAGACGCCTAAAAGTAGTTTTACAATATTCTTCTAATTAATGAGAAATTGTTTGTATGGACATAATTTTATTATGAAATGATTGACCCTTAATGACCATGTACCCTCCGAACTCTATTTATTAGTAGGCCCCTATGCTATTGAAAAAAATAATCCGTACGTTAGCAACTTGATGGATTATAGTAATTTGTCATTTTTTTTTGTTTTTAATTAGCGGCCTATAGGCCCCTATATGGTGTGATATAGGCCCTGTCACATTTTCTAATTCATGTACAGTAATGTAAGACTAATAGAGCGGGAGATGATTTATTCAAGGGAAAAGGGCCATGGTGCTCGACCTCACCAATTGATGCAAACAACCTCAGCATCCCTAAAATGGATTGCTGCCGGGGTCTTATTTATGACCTTCACCTCCGAATGAGCCTCATTGTTATATAAAAATGACATTTTACAAAGATATTGCGTCAAGGCTGAAATTATTTTTAAAAGATTCATTGGCCTCCCTGTCCAGCAAACAAGATACAGTGGCCCAACGTTGGTTTACTGTTGGCCCACCGTCAACCATGATCATCAACTGGAGGAGGTATATGTGGACGAAGTTCATTTGACTTTCTTTGCCACCTTCATGGCAAATATTGAGGAATATCATCCTGGAGCAACCGATTTACTTGAACAGGGAGCAATCAGTGTAGCCAGGTCTTTCATTCCCGATTGTCGAAATCCCGTTGACAAAACTATTGAGGAAACCATAATGAAACATGCCACGAGAACAAAGCATGGGAGTGCTATGCTCCTTGAAGTCACATTCAGTATGGCTGACATGCTCAATGAGTCGGACAGTGGAGGTAAACACAAAGATAACCGTCCATCAGAGATTCAAAAGAGTGAGAAGATGGTGTCAACAACTATGAATCCCATAAACAATTTCATTAATCCATTTGATGTGGATGATAAGTCACGTCTCTACTGCTTTTCATCTGGGGCTCCTGCACCGTGAGCATTGTAAACGATGTTCTTACAGCTGAAGAAATTGGGAAAAATGCTAAAGAGCTATCCATCAGAGAGAGAGACTTGAAAAAAAGAGAAGTTCTTTAAACCTATCAAGAAACTAAATTAAAAAAAAATGAGTGAACTAAACAAAGTTGTCAAATTGAAAACGTCAAAAAATAAAGTGTGGAGTACAAACTGCAGAATAACATTGCGTTCCAACTCCTGGTAAAGTCACAGCAGCAGGAAGCGAAGCTGAATATGCAGTACTTACTGTCATATCCCCTCACAACAGTACATTAGGGCATTGCAACCGCTGATGGGTTTCTGTCACTCTCAAATATGGCCAAAGGATTTCAACATCTGGTGAAGGGAATGGATGATGCACCATTTACACCACCATCATCTACACTCACAATAATGGATGGAAATAACTGCTTCTACTACATGACTGAAATACCGGATAACTTCAAACTGATTTGTATAAAGGTATTTAATATGATATCCAAGGATGCTGATGCTATATTTAGTACAGACACAAACAAGAAAGATTCTATTAAAGCAATGGAGAGAAAAAGGAGGGGCTGTGGAGAGAAACTGATCGTGAGGGGAGAGAGCACGAAGAAGCCAGACAGCTAGAAATGCATCCTTGCTAATGATGACAACAAAAGGCAGATAGTAAAGGTCATGCTTGATGTATGGAGCAATGACAGCAGAGTGACTAAACTGCATGGTAGGTGATATTTATCTGTGAAGAATTTGCATATTCGCTGAAATCCGACAGTGGTGAGAGTCACTACTGACACAACTGAAGTGCAAGAGCTGATCTCGAGACAGGTGGAAACAGATAGCAGATAATTGTATACTGTAGCCTATGTATGCAAGAGACCACGGCTATGAAAATGTACGAGTCAAGATCTTAGTTACAGATATCTTCTTCATCTTGCTTCCCTTCAAACATGTTATTAATATCCCAGATTACTTGACATAACGTACCTGGCAGAAAAGTACACAGCCATGTACCGCGGTGCTATATGGCCCTGCATGCCTACTAGTAGCCTACACACACTGCGACACCACACAGGGGGTGCTCAGGGTGCTCAAGCACCCCCCTTAATTTCTAGAGTGGTAATTTTCCATTTCAATAATTAGGATGGCCGGTATCCTATTAGGTTAAGTTTGTGTCCTCTTTAGGGGAAAGAGTGGTGGTGTGTGTGGGTAACGGTTCACATTTCTGTACACCAGTCCTTATGAACATAATAGTTCCCTACATCTTGTACTTTGGTGTTTACAAAATCTTCAGAAAAAAAGATGTTCACGATTATATTTGTGGCTAAGAGCTTAAAGTTTTGGTTAGAATAATGTTGGCCCAGCGTCGCAGACGGTGGCTCAACATTATTTCATAATTGACCCGATGTATCGTGTACGTTATTCGGGTAGTGGCCTTTCGAGGGGGAAAGTGTCACCCGTATGGCAGTCAGAGCAAACACGGGACAATCACCCAATTCAGTTTCAATGTTCGGCCAGCGTCGAATACGATTGACCGGCATTGAACCAGCAATAGGCTGCGACTCCTGCCCAACATTGAACCGATATTGGTTGGGTACATTGTGTTGCATGAATGTTGCCAAGCGAACACAAAACATTGTATCACCTTTGTACAACGTTGGCCCAACGTTGGTCCACCATTGTACAAATGTTACACAAATGTTTTATGTTTACTAGGTTGGCCATATACTGCCGTGCAAAGCCAAAAGGCTTGCAGAGCAGCATAATAACGTGTGGGTGGATGTCACCGTCACTCTATATTTTGAAGGTCATTTTAAAGGTCTCAAAGCTTAAAATGGGTATTTATCATCCTATACCAATTAGTATTCGTATTAAATTCCATTATTTTGAATTACGTCATTTATGATTTTGTTTCGCAGATATTTGTAGATTTTATTATTTACTATTAAATCAGCTCCTTGAAATGAGAATTTTCAATTTTGAAAATTTTGCAAATTTATTTTATATGAAGCTATATACCCTAAAGTCAAAAAACAATTTTAAAGCACCGAAAAAGACTGAATCAGTTTTATTTCCAGGTCGTATATTGCCATGTAAACAAAACAAGTCCGCAATATACAGCATTTCATGCCACATATTCCCACGTCTTAGACGGTGGGATCAATACAATCACCGCTAATTGGTGTCTTATAGTCAGAACATGGTGGGATACACCTGCAGCACTGATTACTCCCCCAACGCTGGGCCGACGGCATCAACATGTGGCCCAATGCTGTAGGAATATTCAAACGTCCTTTAGCAGGTGTTTATGTATACAAAAAGTTTGTTTGGGTTTCCGTCGGATTCATAAAAATGTAGATAAAAAATATGTTTACTACTTCATTACAAAATTTAAAACGAAAATTGATGTCATCCCAAGGATCCGCTTTAATTTCAAATTATTATTAATAATTTGTTGATTTATTATTGATAAAGTGATGGGATTACTAATGTTGTATTGCTTTTGTGCGACCCTCCATTGTACTCCACCCTGCCGCTGTGAAAGTGTATTTTTCTATAGCCCATTAATTGTGACTATATAGAAATATTAATAAGTAAAATGATACCTAAATGTTTTATCCTGAAATTATAATCAATTAATTACTTAATTAATTAATTAATTAATTATTAATTTTTAGTCTAGATGAGACGAAGGACTTTGTAGGCTAATATTTTTTAGAAAAATCATGTACAGTTTTAGTATTTTAGGTTAACCTGTTCAAAATGCCGCGAAATACTTACCTACATTTGTATTTTACAAAAAAATCCAGATGGCCGTATACGATCGCGTAAATACATTTAACTTTTAGATATGTAACATATTTCAGGAGTGTTGAGTGTTTTGAAAAAAACATTAACCTTCTGCCATGTAAAAACACTTTATAAAACCGAAATCGAAAGATAGCCAATTAAAATCATCTCTATTTTATTTAGTATATGATCTTGCTGTGGATATAAGGAATGAACCCGCATCTAGAATGATGCTTGTCCTGTCAATTGTTTAATTAATTCCGAAACATCACAGTTCTTCGAAGCCTTTCCTGGAAGTTGTTTTCGTTTTATTAACACGTTCAGGTAAATATAGCTATTAGTTTACTCAAGTATAATGCGCAAATACCGTTATTCAAAAGATAGTTATTCACTCAAAATGCCTGAACACAAATATAAATTTACACATGTCTGTAAATAGAGATTTACACTATATGCATCCCCCCCCAACGAATTATGGCCTTCAAATGTATTTTACAGTAATCCATGTACACATTGTATCAAATTAAGAATTTGTGTATGAAAACAAACCGTTGGTAATAACTACACACAATGGACAAAAGTTTGTTCACCCTCAAAGTCATGCATATTACACCGATGCTGAATACCTTAATTGAATCACAGCATATAAACTCAAATCCGGATAGGGCCTACTTTATTTCATTTTATTTATAGAATATGAACGAAAGAATATGCATAGTGCTATAGCAAACATAATTAGTGTCACATTAATATTTAGTAGAGTAGCCACGTGATCTAAAATAATGGCGTCTGCTCTCCTGAGCAAAGACAAAAACACTGTTTTGATCTTTGAAGGACGAATTATGTCAGAACTTATGAATAATGCTATTTTAATCTCTCCATATGTGACTGATTTGACCTCTCATGCGTCCTTTTTCATCCAACTGCAGATATTTTCGATGGGATTTACATCTGGAGACTGCGTAGGGCATAACATTTTGCGCCTATCATTGTTTTGTTTTCGAACCATGCTAACACCGCCATGGCTCTGTGGCAAAGAAAATTACTTAGAACTACTTGCTAAAACACAAATGGGTGTTGGTGGTCCCTATGCATTTCCTCTACTGGCTCCGGCAAATTTCCACACATGATATTTATAATAACATATACGATTTTTTATATGCTCATTGAGATAACATATCTTGATATTGACATAGTGTGATGTAGTAATGATATTTATTTTATATTGAAATGCAATGGCTGAATATTATACATGCTTCATTTCAAGGCAGCCTATTGTCATACGATCACATTGCAATGACATTTTTTGGCAAAGCTTATAGGGATTTATGAAGTGGCATATTGTTTTATTACTTATAATGTACTACCCTTATAATACTATTATTATATCCCGAGTCTATTGTAATATTATGTTGACTACTTTATTCTACATTATCATACCATCAACATGAGTAATCAAATTATTATATATGTGGATAAATTATAATATATAGCTTGTGCAACTGAACGTCAATAGTGTGGCTAGCAAAATTGCTACAAAACTCCACCTGTCGCAAACCCTAAACCCTTCTTATTGATTCCATGATTCTATGTCTCATACTAGGTGCAAAATATAAATAAAAACGTGATTTAGGAGCAGTATTGGTAGCCATCTTGAATTTTGTAAAATGCCTGCATATGTAGCTATTGCGCCCCACCAAATCTTACTTTTTGCAATTATTTTATGTTCCTTCCTCTGTCTGCCACTGCTATTGTGATATCATCAGAAGGACTCTTGTGTGATCTCAGTAGAGGATGACACATCTTTATTATTATTTTCAAAGGTGCCTTTGACTGTAAATAGTCACAATAGGTTACAATTGTATAATTCCTCCAGTTTGAAAGTGCACTGGATGCCATAGAAAAAAATCCTCTGGTAGCCCTTCACTTGTTAAATAATAATAATTAGAATATTTTTATAGAGTCATACAAAAAAAAAGGGTAATACATGAACTGCGGATTTATGATGAAATAATACAAGCATTAATCTATAAAATCAAGATACAAGTAGGATAGTAGTGAATATGGGCTCCTATAATAAAAAAAAATATTATTCTTGATGTAAATAACAATGACCTTCAATAGTTTTTATAAATAAAAATAATAAATTGTTCATAAATTAAATGTGAATGTAAGGTCAAGTACTAATACAAACAGTAAACAATAAAATAAATAATTAATATGATCAATATAATAGTGATCAATGATCATATTTGTCATAAGAGCAATTGCATATGACAGTTCTGCACTTCTTAAATATCAATCATCACAATATGTATAATACAAATAATAGTTTAGTAATAAAAAAACTAATCGCTTATAATGAAATAATACATGCACTAGGTAATAAAATATGTAAATAATATAATTAAAAATAGTGAATAATAATGATGTATTATACAAAATTGTCATTGTTATTGTAAATAAATAATACCCACATTTTTTTACAAATATAAAAAAAAATTATCAATCATTTAATTTTACAAGCTTACAACAGTAAAATAAAATCAATATAATCAATAATAGTGATAAATAATTATATGTAATAAAAATGATTCATTTTGACTTTGTGACCTCACTATGGCGACTTAAGTCGTCACACTTTTCTCGCTCCCCTGTGCCGCAATGACGACTTAAGTCGTAATTTGTCAAGTATTTACCAATAGCCCCCCTGGCGCGAGAAGGTCCCCTAATTCATTTACGTCTGCCTCAGAGTAGAGGGTGGGGAATTCGTGGGGATTCCTTGTCTAGCGTCACATGTTAAAATTGACCTTCAAAATCAAAATTGGCGGTGGCATCCACCCACATGTATAGTTTCATCAGTTGAGTGACTTCTCTAGAGTGGGTGCCTGTTATCAGTCAGGACCAAAACTCGAGAGCAGTAATCTAAGCTAAATTACTCACCTGAGTAATTGTACAACAAACAAAAAACATCTTAGAACCTGCCAATTGTTTTTGGTGTTGTGTTATTTTATGTCTACATTCTATTTCTTTTGATAAAAAACACTGTAGAAAATTTTGGACGCAGTAATAAAAATATTCTACCAACAAAATAATATTACCCCAAACAGTAATTTGCAATTTCATTCACCAGGTGTCACTACATGTTTTACAATTTTTCCATTAACCTCATAAATACATATGAAAACTATCTAGTTGGCATTTATATTATTAACAACAAAATGCAATTAGCACATAAAAACTGGCAAGATCCCGGTAAATATATAAAACAAAGAAAACATAACAAGTTGTTTCTGAGCATATAGCTGGTAAAAAACCAACCGAGTGTTATGTTAAAATTACCTATTCAAGTAATACAACAAATAGCCTATTAATAGGTTGGTGTCCCTTAGCTGGGAGTGGCTTTATCTTTATTAAATAGATGACAAGCTCATTGCCACACAGTATAGAAGCATTTAGCTATAATAGTCAGATGAATGCAACAATAATAAAAAGGTGACAGAGCAGTATTGCATAATGTAACGTGCCTGTGCATTTATAACTGGCCGAAGTGAGTGGTTATTACTGCCCGGCCTTTATTACAGGTAGTATATGAAGATTAAATTAAATACATAAATATTACAATTATATACATTATATGTACGTTGATGGTTATTGATTTATATTAATAAATATACCCCCAAAAAACGAACAATTGTGTTGGCTATCAATAGTTTGGACACATTCTCTCACTAAAATTGCCTTAGTAGGTAATCTGCAAATTACCTATGAAAGTAATATTATCCAAACACCCTCAATATGAGAAAGTCTATTGTAATAATCAAGCTTATTCATTTCAACAGAAATTCAGCTCTGACCAACGGGACAGGTGAACCTATTTATGTATATTTTTCCCCATTCTCTCACTAAAATTACCTGCGTAGGTAATCTGAAAAAAAAGCCTTTTTAAGTAATATAGTAAGAAACACAGTTTGTCATATTTTTCCAGCTTATATGTCTAATATTAACTTTAAAAGTAATCGGTAAATTCATTGAAAAACAAATGGTTTAGATTCATTGAAAACAAAATTCAACAAGCGAATTGTCAAACAAACTGTGAAGTCATGGGATTATGCTTCAATCATAGTAGACAGATGAAAGCTCATTGTCCACAAACAAAGTCAATAAAAAACTAAGACAATCAGAATACCCTCCCCATGATTTCTTTTAATCAGCCTTATGCATGTCTTCCAAGGTCCACTCCGACTATTCAGACAGGTGCACCTCGCTACATTTTTTTACCCCATTCTCTCACTAAACTTACCTAAGTGGGTAATCTGTAAATTATAAGAAGCAGATGTTGCACTTTTTTCCAACATTTTGTCTAAAATTGCCCTCGCTACATTTTTTTACCCCATCCTCTCACTAAACTTACCTATGTAGGTAATCTTTAATATTATAAGAAGCAGATCGTGCACTTTTTTAAACATTTTGTCTAAAATTACTTCAAAAATCAAGCTGTACGTTACCTCTATAAGTAAAACAAAATACATTTATTGAACACCGAATTCAATAAGCGAATTGTCAACTGTGAAGTCGTGGGATTATGCTTCAATTGTAGTACACAGATAAGCTCATTGTCCACAAACGAAGTAAAAAAAAACTAAGACAATCAGAATACCCCCATATGATTTTTTTTAGTAATCAACCTTATCCATGTGTCTCCAAGATCCACTCTGACCAACCGGATAGGTGAACCTCGATAAATGTTATCACCCCATTCTCTCACTAAAATTACCGAACTAGGTAATCTGCAAATTACCCATGCAAGTAATATTATCAGAATCAGACCTTGTACTTTTTTTCCAACATTATGTCTAAAATTACCTTAATAAGTAATCTGTACATAACCAAATGTAGGTAAAACAAAATAAATTTATTGAAAACCGAATTGTCAACTGTGAAGTCATGGGATTATGCTTCAATTGTAGTAGACCGACGAAAGCCCATTGTCCACGAACGAAGTCAATATAGGCGAATAGTATTAGGTTTTGAAGGGGAAAAAAATATGCCCAAGCTGAATTTTTCAGGAAACCTTCCAAATGCCATTAGAAACAACATACTAAAACTCCCCGTGATTCCCG
The DNA here is from genome assembly GCA_964017125.1 of Flabesymbios commensalis. Classification (NCBI taxonomy): domain Eukaryota; kingdom Metazoa; phylum Annelida; class Polychaeta; order Terebellida; family Flabelligeridae; genus Flabesymbios; species Flabesymbios commensalis. Next base: position 29,991,257 of record OZ024915.1, read on the forward strand.
CTGGAGCCTTTTCCAATATTCAAGATGGCGTCCAAGATGGCCGCCAAAATGTTAACTCAGCTATATAGACGGGTTGATATACCACCTCACCCCCAAAAAAATATGACAAAAGTTTTATAACGGTTTTCTATTCTACTGGATATATAATGAATTACAGTCACACAAAATCTGACCCCTAAAAATGGATGAAAACTCCAAGATGGCCGCCAGCGGCCGTGAAAATCGGTAAAACCACCCTAAATTGCCTAAAATTGCACAATTAAACAATGATTCTTGTTTTTATTTCATGTTTTTAGGAGTTGGGGAACTCATTGGATGCAATAACATTTAGCCAGTGTAAAAAGTCATAAAATGGCGGTGGGGCTTAGGGGGGGGGGGGAGGGGGTGGAGGGGAGGTATGGCAAAATCCAAGATCATGGCCAAGGTAAAATATGATTTTTCAACAAATAAAGGCAGGAACAAGTGTAATACCTTTTTTCGTCTAATTTTGATTGGAAAATCCATTTCTTTTATTATTTTTATGATTCAAGGTCATCTTCAATGTCAAAGGGCCAATCTAAAGGTCAAATAATCAAAAATATGATTTTTACCAAATAAAGTTAGGAAATTGTGTAATACCCCATTTTCATGGAATTGTGACTGGTAAGTCTTTTTATGGTATTATGTTTGTGATCCAAGGTGACCTTTAAGGTCAAAGGGTTAATTGTAAGGCCAAATTCCTGAAAATAATATTTTAAACAAATACAAACATCAAAAAAACATCATATGTAATACCTCGTTTTGAGGTGATTTTACTGGATAATCTACTTATGTTATTATTTTGGTAATGCTAGGACTTCTTAGCCATTAAAAGGTAAATTCCAAGGTCAAAATGTATAAAATAAATTGAAGATCAAAGGTCTTTAATGTCAAAACGTCAATTTTAGGTCAAGTAATAGCAAGCGTAATACATATTTTTTGTGTAAAAAGAGGTAACCGACTTAATCTAACTTACTGGAATATCCATTTCTGATAATATTTTGGTGATCGATTCAACTTCATCTTCAAAGTCGAAATGTCAATTGTAAGGTCAAATGAGCGAAAATATGATTCTAACAAATTAAAATAACACAATGTAATACCTTATTTCAATTTAATTTTGAGTAGAAAATCCTTTTATGGTAGTAGTTTTATCAAAAGGCTCATTCCAAAAAAAAAACATTTACACAAATAAAAATGGAAACAAGTGTAATCCATATCTTTGATGAGGGTTTAACTGCATTTATTGTAGTACAATTTTGATAATTAAATGTCATATTTCGAATCCTGTGTCTAGAGGCCTATGTCATCTCATTCCTCTCGCCATCCTCAGGAGGTTCTCCTGGCCCAGTTTAGCCTGTATGTGCACAAAGGTGGACTAAAACTCCATTCATTTCATTTGATTTTTCATAATTATTGACATTTATATGGTTATTTAGCTATGTTTGACTGAATAAAGTGTTCTTCAACGCCTCCCCACCGTTTTTTATCGTTTTTCCTTTGCTCTTTAATGCCATCAGATGCTCTCTAACTCCCGCCTATCGCCCATCAACACATTCCAATCCATTTAACTCCATTTAACTCCTCTCTGTCACCCTTTAACACTGACTTATCCCCTTTTGTTTACCCTCCATCGCATTTTAGACAATAGTATTACCATATTTACAGCTTTCTGTCGCTTATTAATGCCTCGTTGTCGCGCTTTAGCACTCCCTCGTCGTTTTTTCACGCCTCCCCATTGCCCTTTAACTTCTCCCTGTCTCCCTTTATTGTTTCTTGATCACCCTTTAATGCCTCTGTGATGCCCTTTGACGCTTTTTCGTTGCCCTTTAATGCCTTTTTGTTGCCTTTTAACGCCTCCCATCACACTTGAACGCATCTTACTTTCCCTTTTATGCCTGCCCATTGCCTCTTACCGCCTCTTCTGCGCATCTTAACGCCTTATCATCGTCCTTAAACGCCTACCCATCACACTTTAACGCATCCCCATTGCTCTTTAACGCTTTCCCATTGCCATTTAACGCTTGCTCGTCGCCCTGTACTGCCTTCCATACCACCTTTTAACACACCCAGTCGCACCTTAACGCCTCATTGTCGCCCTTCAACGCCTTTACATTGCCCTTCAATGCCTCTGCGTCGTCTTTTAGCGCCTCCCCATTGCCTCCTGCCCCTTCATTTGTAATGCCTTGTAATTTCTTGTAATTCCTTGCTCAAAATTACATTTTCACATTGTTAAGTTGATCTTTTCACCTTGAGCATGCTTAATCATTAAAAACCCAGAAGAATTATATTATGCAGTCAAAACCACACCGCTACGAGCTATTATGCATCTAATTTATTGCATAGGCCCCTATATGTTTTTCACCCTTCACGGAAATTGAAAGGGGTGGGCACCGTGGGTGGTACACCAGGAGCATAGTATATAGGTTCCTTTTTATGTCAGGGGGAGGGGTTGAAAAACATAAACACATGTTTTTTTAGCTTGATAGAAGAACTTAACAAATTGAATGATGTAAACACAATGTGCATGTATTTCTTGAATTTCACTGCTTTTTTATGGTGTAATTCCCAGTAAATTTTTGCGTGACGTCACGTTTTGGCACTAATGATCATGATCATGATCATGATTATGATCATGATCACAGTACAGACCATTGATGAGATGAATGATGTACAGATTATGATGTGAGTTTGGGGTGATAGGGCACGGTCAGTTGTTGATATCGTTTTCCTTCACTTGCCCGATAACATAGGGGTTTCGGGCATGTCTGGGAGATTTACCCCATGCATGTCCATACATCCAGAGACTCTGGTCGGATAGTCCCCAGAGTGACAATGGCTGAAGGTAATTATATTGCCGGTTGTTTAAGGCTATTGACACTTAAACACTAGGTATACACTAATTAGTCATAGCAATTTCCTTCTTCTAGAGTCACTGGCGACTATCTTGGATTTGACACTTTTTCTGGTAGTCAGATTTTGAATTAAATACATTTCATTGTTGACAAAAATCTCTGGAAAATATTTTTGGTATAATTTTTTGGGGTGTTCGAGTGGATGTTTGCATAAATCGACGACCTAGTATCTCTGCTTGTAATCAACATAATTTCACGATGTTTATATCAAAATGTTCTTTTTTACAAAATGATTACAATGAGACAGGTTTTGAGTCACGAAATAGTCACATATACTATTTATTTTTAATTTCTGATATGTTAATGATTGAAATAGTATTTAAAATGTCAAACATATCAAAATCTTGTTATTTTGCTTATTATTATACCTTAAATTGCAAATAAATCATATGCGTGACTATTTAGTGACTCAGAACCTGTTTCAATGTAATCCTTATGACAATAAATGCACATGTAGACATTTAAATCATCAAGTTATGTTGACTACAAGCCGAGATATAGCGGTCTCAACATTTTGGCGGCCATCTTGGACGCCATCCTGAATAATGAAAAAGGCTCCAGCGGGAATCACGAGGAGTTTTAGTATGTTGTTTCTAATGGTATTTGGAAGGTATTCTGAAAAATTCAGCTTGGGCATATTTTTTTTCCCTTCAGCCTGTTTACAGGTCTAATACTATTCGCCTAATAAAAAAGTAAGCCAATCAGAATCCTCCATATGAATTTTTATTAGTAATCAACCTTATCCATTTCACTCCAAGATCCACTCTGACAACCGAACAGGTGAACCTTGATAAATTTTATCACCCCATTCTCTCACTAAAATTACTGAACTAGATGATCGGCACATTACTCATGCAAGTAATATTATCAGAATCAGATCTTGTTCTTCTTGTTCCAACATTATGTCTGAATTTACTTCAATAAGTAATCTGTACATTACCTCTGTAGGTAAAGCAAAGTACATTTTATTGAAAACCGAATTCAATAAGTGAATTGTCAACTGTGAAGTCGTGGGATTATGCTTCAATTGTACTACACAGACGAAAGCTCATTATCCACAAACGAAGTCAATAAAAAAACTAAGACAATCAGAATACCCTCCATATGAATTTTGTTTAGTAATCAACCTTATCCATGTGTCTCCAGGATCCACTCTGACCACGGTGAACCTCGATAAATTTTATCACCCCATTCTCTCACTAAAATTACCGAACATTACCCATGCAAGTAATATTATCAGAATCAGATCTTGTACTTTTTTCCAACATTATGTCTAAAACTACCTAAATAAGTAATATGTACATTACCTTTGTAGGTAAAACAAAATAAATCTATTGAAAACCGAATTCAATAAGCGAATTGTGAACTATGAAGTCGTGGGAGCATGCTTCAATTGTAGTACACAGACGAAAGCTCATTGTCCACAAACAATGTCTATCCAACATACCCTCTGACTAAGCGGACAGCTAAACCTCGATACATTTTTTACCCCATTCTCTCACTTACTTACCTAAGTAGGTAATCTTCAAATTACTCATGCAAGTATTATTATAAGAAGCAGATCTTGCACGTTTTAATCTGTATATTATCGCTCTATGTAAAACAAAATAAATTGATTGAAAACCGAATTCAATAAGCGAATGACAACTGTGAAGTCGTGGGATCATGCTTCAATTCTAGTAAACAGACGAAAGCCCATTGTCCACAAACGAAGTCAATAAGAAAACTAAGACAGACAGAATACCATCCGTGTGAATTTTGTTTAGTAATCAACCTTATCCATGTGTCTCCAAGATCCACTCTGACCAAACGGACAGGTAAACTTCGATACATTTTATCACCCCATTCAGTGGGGTTATGTCTCAATCCTAGTACATGTATAGGCAGATAAGACTTGCCCAATAAGGAAAAAGGCTAAGAAATAAATGTAAAACACTTATAATACCCAGATCAATATAACAAGTGCTAGTAATAACCCTTATATGTGTCAGCCTAAGTTCACTCTGACTCACTAAAATCATTATCATTAAAATTACCCGGGTAGGTGATCGGCTAATTACCAATGCAAGTAATACAAGAAGCAGAGTTTGCCATATTGTTTTAAATATATATATTTTTTAATACCTCTAATAGGTAATCTGTTAATTAGGGTAATACAAAGAAATATATTTATTGGAAATCAAATTCAAAGAATGAAGTGTTGAGCGTGCAGTGGGGTTATGTCTTAATCCTAGTATGGGCAGATAAGACTTGCCCGAGAAGGAAAAACGGTAAGAAATAAAATTAAAACAATTATAATGCTCAGGTCAATATGAAAAGTAGTTGTAATAAAAATTATATTTGTCGACCGAGGTTCACTCTGCCTCACTGGACAGGTGAACCTTGCTCTTTTTCTTTACCCCAACCTATCACTAAAATTACTCAGGCAGGTAATCTGCCAATTGCCGATGCAAGTAATGTAAGAAGCAGAGATTGTCGTATTTTTTAAATGTTATTATATTTTGAAAATTACTTCTCTAGGTAATCTGAAAATTACAAATGTAATACAAAGAAGTATAGAGCCTAGTTATGGGAAATCAAATTCGATGAATGAAGTCTCACCGTGTAGTGGGGTTGTCTCAATCCTAGTATAGGCAGATAGGACTTGCCCAAGAAGGAACAATGATAAAAAATACATTTAAAACACTTATAATACTTATATTATTTTTTTCAAATATTATTATTTAGGTAGTCTGTAAATTAATTATGAAGGTAATACAAATATAAATATTTCTTGGCAACTTCTTTGAATGAAGTGTCAACGGATTCCCACACTTCCGAGCTTGATCTTCCGAGGCATTAGGCAGTATATAAGACATTTAATTGGAAGTATTGAATTGAATTTGTACCATTATGAGCAGTTGACATACCATTACAGATTAAATGTGTAAAATACACAAATGGAAAATAAACAGCAAAACGGCTAATAACAAAGGTGTGATAAAGCAGAGAATTAGGCAACCTGCAAATGAGATGCAATGAGAAACAAACAAACAATGATTACTGAACTATAATATAACAGACTGCTTATCAACGAGTGTTAGGGGTGAATAAAAATAGAAAGGTTCACCTGTCCAGTGGGTCGGAGTGAAATTTGGTCGACATGTATAAGGATTATTACTACAACTTTTTTATATTTATCTCTGTATTATAATTGTTTTGCATTATTAAGCATCCCCGATACTATCGGGGTGCTTATAGTGTTCAGCATTACCCCCCCCCCCCGCAGCCTCCACAAGCGTATGAGAAATTTAGCTCCCACTAAGAATTTCACTGATGGACGCGATATCTTATCAACCATTGGTTGGATCGCATTCAAATTTTATGCAGTGGTTCTCCCGGCATTTCTGAATCTAATGATCTGATTAACTTTTAGGAATAATTAATTAATTGATTTTCAATAAAGATCTTTCTTTGTATTACTGCATAAGTAATTTACAAATTACCTACAGATGATATTTTGAAAGGATAATAATATTTTAAAGAATATATGAAAAAGTCCTGTTCTTTCATTACTTGGCATTGGTGATTAGCAGACTTCCTACTCAAGTAATTTTAGCGCGAGGGTTTGGGGTAAAAAAAGCAAGGTTCATCTGTCCAGTGGTTCAGAGTGAACCTTGGTCCACATGTACAGTAGTTATTCGTTATAGCACGATCGGTGGGGTCCATAAGTACGAATCGTGTTATAAGTCGATCGTGTTATAAATATGAAATGGCCCGATTTTATCTAGTACTACTAGGTCGATATGACTGGAGATACACGGGATGCGGTATTATAAATAACTGACACGGGACACTATACTAGCTTGTAGCATAACGTTATTTCGCGGCCTTATTTACTGTACAAATATCGGAGTTTTAGAAATTATATTAATTATTATTTGTAAATAATAAAAATGTGAATTGGTTGAATGTGTCTAATATAAACAGTAAAAGTAAAATTAGTTGAATCAGGAATACAGGACTCGCGAACAGAGTGACGCTGTGTATACAAGTCCGTGTCATTTACAGTGTTTAATAACGCCATCGTTTTGAGGGTAGAGGTGGCAAAATCTCGTGTAATATCACTCTCAACGTGAGATCATACGAGACTGTCAATCATCCTGACACGGCCCGGTGCGATAGAAGGCGGGTGTTGACCAATCAAAGTTTGAACACAACAAACACGATGTCTTATTATGCTGTTTTACATTTATCTAGGTAATATAACTGTCTTACATTCACTTGTTATCATTTCTCCTTCTTCGGCAAGCCTTGAGACATAAACCAACCACACGGTTGACCACTCATTTATTGAATTTGATTGCTGATAAATATATTTCTTTGTATTAACTTCATAAGCAATTTACAGATTACCTACAGTGCTTGGTTGACACTTCATTCATTGAATTTGATTTCCGATAAAGATATTTCTTTGTATTACCCGCATAAGTAATTTACATATTACCTACAGAGGAAATTTTGAAAAGATAATCATATTTTAAAAAATATATGAAAAGTTCTGCTCCTTAATTACTTGCATTGGTAATATAATAACTTTTGAAACAATACGGCAAGCTCTGATTCTTATAATACTTGCATCGGTTATTAGTAGAATACCTACCTGGATAATTTTAGTGAGAGGTTGGGGTAAATGAGGCAGAGTGAATCTTGCTCGACACATATAATTTTTATTACAACCACTTTTTATATAGGCCTGAGTATTATCTTTGTTTAAATTGTATTTCTTATCGTTTTTCCTTCTTGGGCAAGTCTTATCTGTCCTACTAGGATACTAGGATTAAGAAATAGCCCCACTGTACAGTTGATACTTCATTCCTTGAATTTGATTTCCAATAAATATATTTCTTTGCAATACCTTCATAAGTAATTTACAGATTAGCTAATGAGGTAATTTAAAAAAATAATAATATTTGAAAAAATACGCCAAACTCTGCTCCTTTATTTTATTACTTGCATTGGTAATTAGCAGAGTACCTACCCAAATAATTTTAATAATAGATCACGGTAAAAAAACCAGCAAGGTTTACCAGTCCAGTCGCACAGATTGATTACCTACAGATTACCTACAGAGGTAATTTTCAATGTATAATAACATTTGAAACAATACGGCAAGCTCTGTTCCTTATATCACTTGCATTGGTAATTTGAAGATTACCTGCTCGATTTTTATTAATGAGAGATTTTGGTAAAAAAAAGTAAGGTTTACATGTCCAGTTGGGCAGAGTGAACATTGGTCGACACATATACATGTTATTACTACAACTTTTTATATTGATCTGGGTATTATAAGTGCTTCTTATATTACTTGCATCGGTAATTATCAGATGTCCTACCCGAGTAATTTTAGCGAAAGGTTGGGGTAAAAATAGCAAAGTTCACCTGTCCAGTGAGGCAGAGTGAACCTTGTTATTGCAACCACTTTTTATATTGACCTTAGTATAATAATTTTTAAAATATTTTAAAAAAAATACGGCAAGCTCTGCTTCTTATATTACTTGCATCGGTAATTAGCAGATTACCCACCCATGTATTTTTAGGGCAAGTCTTATCTGCCCGTAGGCCCTACTTGGATTGAGACACAACCCAACTGCACGGTTGACACTTGATCAATTCAATTTGATTTCTACTGAATATATTTCCTTGTTTCCCTTATAAGTAATCTACAGATTACCTACAGAGGTAATTTTCGAAAGATAATAACATGAAAAAATATGGCAATCTCTGCTTCTTATATCACTTGCATCGGTAATTAGCATATTACCTACCCAAGTAATTTTAGGGCAAGTCGTATCTGCACGTACCAGGATTGAGACGCAACCCAACTGCATGGTTGACACTTCATAAATTCAATTTGATTTCTGCTGGGAATATTTCTTTGTATTACCTTCATAAGTGAATTGCAAAATACCCACAAAGGTAATTTTCAAAAGATAATAACATTTTTAAAAATAGGCAAGCTCTGCTTCTTATATTACTTGCATCAGTAATTAGCAGATAATCTACCCAAGTAATTTTAGGGCATCCCCAACTGCAGGGTTGACACTTGATAAATTCAATTTGATCTCCACTGAATATATTTCCTTGTATTACCTTAATAAGTAATTTACAGATCACCTACAGAGGTAATTTTCAAAAGATAATAACACTTCTTATATTACTTGCATCGGTAATTAGCAGATTACCTACCCAAGTAATTTTAAGGCAAGTCTTATCTGCCCGTATTAGGATTGAGACACAACCCAACTGTACGGTTGACACTTGATAAATTCAATTTGATTTCTAGTGAATGTATTTCCTTGTATTATCTTGATAAGTAATTTACATATTACCTACAGAGGTAATTTTTAAAAGATAATAAAATTTAAAAAAATATATAGCAAGCTCTGCTTCTTATATCACTTGCATTGGTAATTAGCAGATTACCTACCTAAGTAATTTTAGGGCAAGTCTTATCTGCCCGTACTACGATTGAAACACAACCCAACTGCACGGTTGACACTTGATAAATTCAATTTGATTTCCACTGAATATATTTCCTTGTATTACCTTGATAAGTAATTTACAGATTACCTACAGAGGTAATTTTCAAAAGATAATAATATTTGAAAAAAATACGACAAGCTCTGCTTCTTATATTACTTGCATCAGTAATTAATAGATTACCCACCCAAATAATTTTAGGGCAAGTCTTATCTGCACTTACTGGGATTAAGACACAACCCAACTGCATGATTGACATATGATAAATTCAGTTTGATTTCCACTGAATATATTTCTTTGTATTACCTTCATAAGTAATTTACATATTACCTACAGAGGTAATTTTCAAAAGATAATAATATTTGAAAAAAATACGACAAGCTCTGCTTCTTATATTACTTGCATCAGTAATTAATAGATTACCCACCCAAATAATTTTAGGGCAAGTCTTATCTGCCCGTACTAGGATTGAAACACAACCCAACTGCACGGTTGACACTTGATAAATTCAATTTGATTTCCACTGAATATATTTCCTTGTATTACCTTGATAAGTAATTTACAGATTACCTACAGAGGTAATTTTCAAAAGATAATAATATTTGAAAAAAATACGACAAGCTCTGCTTCTTATATTACTTGCATCAGTAATTAATAGATTACCCACCCAAATAATTTTAGGGCAAGTCTTATCTGCACTTACTGGGATTAAGACACAACCCAATTGCATGATTGACATATGATAAATTCAGTTTGATTTCCACTGAATATATTTCTTTGTATTACCTTCATAAGTAATTTACATATTACCTACAGGGGTAATTTTCGAAAGATAATAACATTTAAAAAATACGGCAAGCTCTGCTTCTATATTACTTGCATCGGTAATTAGCAGTTTACTCACCCAAGTAATTTTAGGGCAAGTCTTATCTGCCCGTACTAGGATTGAAACACAACCCAACTGCATGCTTGACACTTCATAAATTCAGTTTGATTTCTGCTGAATATATTTCTTTTTATTACCTTCATAAGTAATTTACATATTACCTACAGAGGTACTTTTCAAAAGATAAGAATATTTGAAAAAAATACGACAAGCTCTGCCTCTTATATTACTTGCATCGGTAATTAATATATTACCTACCCAAGTACTTATTTTTGCCCGTACTAAGATTGAGACACAACCCAACTGCACGGTTGACACTTCAAAAATTCAGTTTGATTTCTGCTGAATCTATTTCTTTTTATTACCATCATAAGTAATTTACAGATTACCTACATAGGTAATTTTCAACGATAATAACATTTGAAAAAAATACGGCAAGCTTTGCTTATTATATTACTTGCATCGGTAATTAGCAGATTACCTACCCAAGTAATTTTAGTGATAAGTTGGATTGAAAAAAATAGCAAGGTTCACCTGTCCAGTGGGACAGAGTGAACCTTGGTCTACACATATAAGGTTTATTACTACAACTTTTTATTTTTTGACCTGGGTATTATAATTGTTTTAAGTTTATTTCTTATCATTTGTCCTTCTTGGGCAAGTCTTATCAGCCCATACTAGCATTGAGACATAACCCCACTGCACGCTTGACACTTCATTCATTGAATTTGATTTCTGATAAATATATTTATTTGTATTGCCTTCATGAGTAATTCACAGATTACCTACAGAGGTAATTTCTCAAAGATAATAACAATTGAAACAATATGGCAAGCTCTGCTCCTTATAACTTGCATCGGTAATTCGAAGATTACTTACTTGAGTAATATTAGCGAGAACTCAAGAGGTTGGTGTAAAAAAAACAAGGTCATAAGTAATTTACATATTAACTACAGAGGTAATTTTTAAAAGATAATAATATTTGAAAAAATATGACAAGCTCTGCTTCTTATATTACTTGCATCGGTAATTAGCAGATTACCTACTGAAGTAATTTTAAGACAAGTTTTATTTGCCCGTACTAGGATTGAGACACAACCCAACTGCACTGTTGACACTTCATAAATTCAGTTTGATTTCTGCTGAATCTATTTCTTTTTATTACCATCATAAGTAATTTACAGATTACCTACATGGGTAATTTTCAACGATAATAACATTTGAAAAAAATACGGCAAGCTTTGCTTATTATATTACTTGCATCGGTAATTAGCAGATTACCTACCCAAGTAATTTTAGTGATAAGTTGGATTAAAAAAAATAGCAAGGTTGATCCTGTCCAGTGGGACAGAGTGAACCTTGGTCTACACATATAAGGTTTATTACTACAACTTTTTATTTTTTGACCTGGGTATTATAATTGTTTTAAGTTTATTTCTTATCATTTGTCCTTCTTGGGCAAGTCTTATCAGCCCAAACTAGCATTGAGACATAACCCCACCACACGTTCGACACTTCATTCATTGAATTTTATTTCTGATAAATATATATCTTTGTATTGCCTTCATGAGTAATTCACAGATTACCTACAGAGGTAATTTCCCAAAGATAATAGCAATTGAAAAAATATGGCAAGCTCTGCTCCTTATAACTTGCATCGGTAATTCGAAGATTACTTACTTGAGTAATATTAGCGAGAACTCAAGAGGTTGGTGTAAAAAAAACAAGGTTCTCCTGTCCAGTGGGTCAGAGTAAACCTTGCAAGGTCCACACATATGAGGTTTATTACTACGACTTTTTTAATTGTTCTGGGTAGTTGTTTTAAATGTATTTCTTATCGTTTTCTTATCTGTTGCAATTATTATCTATCCATGCTAGGATTGAGACATAGGGGCCTATCCCCACTTCAGTTATTGAATTTGATTTCCTCTAACTATATTTATTTCTGTTACCTTCACAAATAATTTACCGATTACCTACAGAGGTAATTTTCAAAAGATAATTATATTACTTGCATCGGATTAATTTTAACCAGGGTATTATTATGGTTTAATTTAATTTTGGTTGCTTTTGTTCTAGGGAAACCTTAATCCGACATGCAGATGAGTGAAAGTTGAATAGAGAAAGCAGGACAGGGGGCAGGTGATTGCAGTCACATGACGTGCAGAACAGAAAATTCTAGAATAATAACTTGCCAAACATGTCTTAAAATGCATTAGAGGTTATATTACAAAGTTTGTGTGTTGTCATATTATCATGATCATGACGATTAAAGATACATGTTCACGGAATTATTATCATTATATGTATAGATGATTGTATTACGTGTATGGCCGTCCAAAAAAATGGATACTGGTCCGAAAAGGAAGACATGAAAGACATGAATAACTTT
>OZ024915.1:30004189-30283786 GCA_964017125.1 Flabesymbios commensalis
TAACCATTTGAGCACTCATTTCCTTTAAAATACCGGTGACACGGATGAAAGGGCATTGGAAAGAGACCCTTCAAATCTATGGCCGCAGGTTATTCTGTCAATGTTGTTTCGGTCAATGGCAACTCAGAGGGATTCTACAAACTCAAAGCCCAAGCCGAAATAGTGGGCTCTAATCTAAATATTCTAGCATTAGAAATCCTATAGAAGAAGTCGATTGATTGATACTATTACTCTCTATAGTTTCTTGCTAAGATTACTGAAGTCGGTATTCTTCATGAGAGCCACCTGGTCAATGAATGATGCAAAGTATAAAATCCATCTTTAAAATTGTTACTACATACCTCACATATCGAGATTGCGCAAGATTGCGACACCAATACCATCAATATCAGCCAACTTATCGACTTCCTAATATATTATTACACAATACAATTACATTTTTATTGGTAACAATACATTCATGAGATAACAGAACACATATGCCTATTCCATACCTACCCTTTTTCTGAGATCGCTTCTTTTTCCATATTACTGAGCCAAACATATCCAAACTTGTCTTTTTTGGAAAGAATGGGTTATTTTTAAACCTCCTGGATATTACAGAACTATCATCAAGGTTGTGCACTCCGAGTATGTTGAGTTTTATAAAAAATATACTGTATTACTTTGACCAGTAACATAAGGTGACTTTCACAGATCTGTATCAATAATATTACTAAGGTGAGTAATTTAGCTTAGATTACTGCTCTGAGTTTTGGTCCTGACTGGTTATTACCTCTGCATGCCGTAAAAAAATCCAAACTTCTTTTGGAGGTTTGGCTGGTCTACGGATACGTATGACAATACTCAATCACTTAACTCCGAAGCACAAAACATTTTGTATTACATTTGTACGTTAGTCCAACATTTTGCAATGTTATACATTATGCCTTGTGTGTACTGGGTCTCGATGACGCGGACACACGAGTCATACTCCACCGCATCATGACAGTATCAGAGCTATACATTACGTTAGTGTAACAAATACATTTGAATACTGTAGGGTGTGCTCTGCTTGAGCAGATAGTCTAGGAACCAGGGGACCATTTTTGAGATTTCGTTTTCACTTTAATGTATATACCTTAAACCTATTTAATGTTGTAGAGGGACTATCTGGGAGTGAGAAACAACCGGTTTTTAAGGTGTGCACTACCAAGTTATGACCGATTTAGTAAAGGTCATAGGGCGGCCGAGGGGTGCAATCTGAAAAATATTTAGAAAATTATTACAATGGTCAAAAATCAACTTAGACTTATAATTTTACTACTAAAATGAAGGTAGTCGATAGGTGTTTTTTTCTAAAAAAATATTACCATTATTTTGATTATAGTGAATTAACCCTATGATCCCAAAGTTGTTTTTCAGCGTTATTTCTGGTGATAAAATCAAAATAATTAGGCGTGTGATATACAATATAACGATAATTTCATTACGAATATACCCTAAATATATTTAATGTTGTAGGGAGGCTATCTGAGAGTGAGAAACAGCCGGTTTTAAAGTTTTTACCCCTCGGCCCGTTGGGCCCGAAGGGGTATTGTTGTCCTCTTCGTGCGCCGCCGTCTCCGCCGCCGCCGCACACACTCTTTCGGCTACTACACCAACATGGTTCAACAGATTAAATTCATGATTCCCTGCACTTTTTTACCCAAGAACAAGGTCATGGGTCAAAGGTCAAGGTCAAAGATTTAAAAAAAATATTGTTAACGCGATAACTTGATAAAGAATTTTTGGATCTCTCCAATTTTTTACGTGAAGTTGCCCATGAGTATGGAGATCACCTGATTAGATTTTCAGCTTTCCACCGATAATCAAAATGGCCGCCACCTGGCGACTAATTTTTTTTTCGACTTAATTTTTTTTCCATAATTCCCTTGAAACCTGGTATATATAGGTTTTCAGGGTCTGCGAGGCTGTTGGCATTATTCGTTTTCGCGTGCAACCGAAAACAAGGCTATGGCGGCCATCTTTATTTTTCAATTACAAAATTCCTTGTTAACGCGATAACTTGAAAAATAATTATTGGATCTCTCCAATTTTGTATGTGATGTTGCCCAAGACTATGGAGATGACCTGATTAGATTTTCAGTTCTAATTGCAATATGCGGATGATTTTTATATCTAAACCCATGTTTTAAAGGGTGGGGAATCCAATTCTTATGTTACTTTACGACTTGGTGGCTGTTGAAAAAAATCCAAGATTCCTCCGAAATCACCATAAATTGGATAAAATTTAGTTTATCTAGATACAAACCAATATGATATGCTGAAATTGTGGCTGGATAACCACCGGCCACCAGTTTGACTTCCTAAGAACATCAGGAAGTGTATTTAAATAAATTCCTGTTACAATTTTGATTGCATATGGTGATGGTTGATTATTTCACACCTATATGTAATGTATGCATAGTTCGTCCCAGACATGTTACAATACACCAGATTGACCAAACAATCAGCTATATGTGCCGAAAATTATACCTGCATAATGTATTTGACTATTTTATTGACGTCACAGTTCAATCAAATCTTCAAAATCGTGGATTTCGTCATATCGCCATACAGATAGATTATCTGGTAGACAGAGACAAACCTAGATCCAAATCAACCAAGCCACTTCCTGAAGCTTACACTTTGGTGACATCATGTGACTTCCCAAACTCCACCACCCCCAATAACTAGTCCCATGATTCCTAATGACATTCTCATACAAGCAGACACTGCAGAAGGTGTCTGTTTAGACAAAGTATCTCTTTGTTAAAGAGATGAAGCTACTGCAGCTGACATAGATAATATATCATGGTCAGCACACTTTGCCAATTTGCAAGTGTCTGTTCCTCGCCCACCTGCAATCACAGGATTGCTGCCACTCTTTCGGGAGAGTGCTCATTCCTTGCCAATGGTGAAACATGGCATAGACCTCATATCAAAAGCCACAGAGCAAATCAATCTTGGACAAGTCCCAGTAATCACAATGGATCAACCATCATATGCCATTGTCAAGAGAGTTAAATGGTCTTGGCCTACTGTCTATGGGGAAGACAAACTTGTTGTACTGATCGGAGGACTTCATATCGAAATGGCTGTTCTAGCAGTGATCGGAGATTGGCTTAAGGGTAGTGGATGGACCTCAGTGATGGCTGCAGCCAATGTAACAACAGACGGCAGAGCAGATGAGCTAAGAGGTTCCCAAGTCTCTACAGGAGAGTGGGCACCTCAGGTGACAGGTGCTGCGTTGCACATACTACAGTAAAGAGCTGTATCACGAGTCAATACTTCAACCATCAGAAGAATCACTTGACTTCCCAGACTGGTGTAGGCAAATGATCCAAAAGCATTTCACTGCTGGAATACATTTCTCCAGTTGGAGGTTCTTTTTCATCAGGTCACAGCTATCAGCTATCTTAATCCCACTTTATGTAGAAACCCTGGGTAAAATTATTTCATGGATGTTTGTCTTGGATCATATCCATTATGCCAGATGGCTCACAATCCATGTAATTGATCTGCTCCATCTGCTGACCCAGTGTCCTGCTGTCTATAATGCCTTCCTTCGAGGAGATTTTGTTACCCAGTAGACTACCCGCAAGTTTTCATGTTTGGCAAACAATCATGTACACGAGCAACAGAACGCAATTGTGAAAGGGGATGCAGGGATCATCGGCATTTCTGAGAACGAATCAGCTTTGAAACGCTGGATGGTTGCGGGGCCAGCGATCGGCAGGATACTGAATGAGTTTGATCTGAAGTACACACATAATGACAAGGAGACTGACCGGCATTTCGAGCAAGCACCCAGTACTCAGAGGATATTTGCAGCTAATGTCAAGAGTGTAATGGAAGTGATTGAAGATTACGATAATCCTTTCACAGATGAAACTGCAGATTTGGTCACCTTGTACACCAAAGTCGCCATGTCTGATAAAATTGTTGAATCCATTCGAGCAGCTGATGAAGTGGGTACAGCACAGTATCAGACTTTTGTCAAGGATCGACTAACTGATTCTTCAAAACTTTTCTATGAGCCCATTCATAAGAACAATCATCCTGCCAATCTAGAGAGGGTGATCTAGACAACTTTTTCGAAAAAAGAAATCACCCATGGCTTCCAGCCTTAGCCGATAATAACGAGATGCGCCAGACTGCAAAAATCCGAGCTCATGGCCTGCCTTGAGCCAATTGCTGGTGAATATGAAGATCAAGATATACGACCAGCGGTGAAGATCATCGATGGTGCTGCCCTCATCCACACTCTGTATCCCCAAAAGATTGACGCAAAGACATTTGGTGATTATGCATCCATGGCATTTCCACCATATCCCCAAGCAGCTGCAGTTTGTGGGTCGTCTAGATCTTATATGAGACGTATATAAAGCTGACAGCTTGAAGTCACACGTGCGAGCCAGTAGGGGAAGTGGTGAGTCATTGAGAGTAGCAACAAACACAAAGCTACCTCGCAACTAAAAAAAAAAATTCTCCGTATGGATTCAAAAAAATCAGGTGAACAGCTTTATGTAGAAACCCTGGGTAAAATTATTTTGACAGAGAATGAATTAAGTGTTCATGCCGTAACAGCCACTGCACTGGCCGGTGCAAATGCAAGAAGGCTGGCCTGCCATGTACACAGCTGTGTTTTTGTGAAGGACAATGTACATGACGCAATCAAATTCCATCTGATGTCTAACTTCTACAAAAAAACTATTGTGCTTTATGTCATGCCTTATGTTTTTGATGACCGACAGAAAGTACATTGATAGCCATTGTTATAATAATCAGTCACCATCTCACATCATTATTCCTAACAGGAATTTGTTTAAATAAGGAAGCCAAATTGGCATCTTCATCCATCCAGCTGTCTGCCGGTAGCAGACAGCTGGATATCACGTATATGTGCTATGAGTTCAGAACCCCTCTCCCCCCTGGCCAACTCAGGCAGCCAAAACGGTCTGACCTGAGTGTGACCTCCCACACTACAGTCAGTAAACCGGTGACGTCATAATAATTATTCATGTTGCTCGCACCCCTCCTTTTCGCACAGGCTTCCTACACACCTGTTGTCAGGGTCAGACCTGTGGTCTGATGGTCTGACCTGATGGGGCGAGGTGCCAAATTGGTGGCCATTGATTATCCAACCACAATTGGCAGGATAATTGTGGCATTATATAATATTGTTTTTATTTATCAAGATCGACCAATTATTTACCAATTTTGGGTGGCCATCTTGGATTTACATTTTCAATATAGCCACCAAATAGTTAATAACATTATAATCGGATTCCCCACCCTTAAAAATATGGGTTTAGATATAAAAAGCATCCTTATATTGCAATTAGAGCTGGAGTTATTAGGATTTACGATTTCGGTCATAAACGGCGGCCATCTTAGATTTTCAGGAGGTTACGGACTTCGAATCAAATGTATCATGATCGATTCGAGCTCAGCATACCTTTTAACCTCTGTATGCAAATTTTCATGCTTTCTTCACAAAAGTAAACATCTTCCCCAACGTTTGACTGTTATCCGCCCCACTACTGGAACAACTAGACATGTAGATTTTCGATGGAGGTGGTTGTAGATTTTTGGCTGTACATTTTAATTACAAATAATTTAATGTCAGACATATCAGCAGGATGTATACGACCAAGCCTATCTAATAATTTAGGATATTTTAGAAAAGTGTTCCAAGATGTTCTGTTGCCATGACCATAAAACTGGCTGGTGGAGTCTGACCCAGCTAGTGCGTGAAAACCAGGAATATTATGAGCTACACCATAGGCTCTCACGTACTTGGTGAACAGGTATGTATCGTTTCTCTTCACTGGTGCTGCTATTCATCCACACTTCAATTGGGATATCATGGTGAATAAGAAGAATGAGAATATCAGTATCCTTTGTGTTAACAACTACTCTCTCAAAGCCATGTGCATGAGTATCAAGTGCATGCATAACTATTTTTGTGTCAGCTTCTTCTTAAATTAGAAATCATGCTTAGATAAAGAAGCTGGGAAATAATCACAGCCAGACACAATTACTTCGAACTGCTCATTGATGAGTTGGGCTTTCATGTTCATTTGATCACGGAGGAAATGTATACGATTTTTTCTTGTTTTCATCAAGAGAGATAAATGATTGCCAAACAGGTGGTAATCGGATTTTACAACTATCAATAATACGTCTTATTTTACGTTTTTTTTGTATTTCGTTGTTCTCGTGTCCTTGATTTTATGGACTGTATTGTATTATCATCAAAGACAATGTCAATTCTAGTTTGATGACCTTTCAAGTAGCTGAATATATTACAGCAAAATAACTCTGCTAGATCTCCAAATGTGACAGTGCCAGATGGCTTGCCCATTGATTGGACAACATACATTCCATCGATGATTACGCACGTGTTTTTTTCAGTGTCGGGGAGAAAATTCCAAGCTAGCTTGTCAGATAGCAAGTTGTTCAATACTGATTTGTCTTTTGGTCGTAGTGTTTGATTTAAAGACGCAAGAGCTAAGGGTGTTGGTGATAGTACATGGTGCCACAAATTTTACTTTCCCCTGATGGTGTAGCAACATGTACGTTTGTCAGATTAGCAAATGTTTTGGACTTGTTTTGGGGGATCGGATCGTGAAATTACCCGTCGAATCAAGTATCAGTTGCTGTTTAAGAAAATTTGTGAGAAGCTCTGAACCACGCATGGTAACTGATAAAATGTCATTCTTAATTTCATTGGACGCCACATCATTTGTTGAAATACAAATTAGCTCTTCACAAGTTCTTTCAAATGAGTTTAATAGATTCATAGCACTTGGAACTTTTGTTATTCCAACTAGACCACCTTCGATTTTCCTTTACCACAAAGTTTTCGGCAATAAATTCAGCTTGTACTTCTGGAGCTGTGTTTTCCAACTGAAGCATATCCAGTAAATAAACAACGCCCCACCTTGCATAATTTACATGATCATACAACATCAATCAGGAAAATATTCCCTTTAAAGTGGACAAATACAAATTACAATCACCGGCTCTGTCAGCTCTAATAAATAGAAGTAATGCTGATACCATAGCAATGTGCTGCTACCAGAAAGCAAATGTGGGGTTGCTTATGCATGTTTATCAAACTATTGCTGTAAATCATTCATTAGCTCATCTGAATGCGCAATCAATGATGTCATTGTCGCTCCACTTCAATTTATTTTATTGTTACTGAAGCACGTCTCCGAGGCTGCGACGAATACATCAATTTTTCCAATACTTGTCTTTTTCTCTGTGGTGTGCCAGATTCGGAATTGTTGTAATATTACTCTCCACATATATCTTCAACGGTCAGCTTATGAGCACGAACACCACGGTTCCAGTTTTTCCCATCCATGATCTGCACTGATATACATTCACTGAACACTCCAGTTTCCACCATAGATCCACGAAACCAGACTGCGCAAAGTGTGATCCAATGATACCAAGAAAGTTCATTCCAACATGAAAAGAGCCAAGTCTAACAACATTATTTGATTTTTCTGGTTGTAGCCAAACAAGTTTCTTTGCTTTATTGTACAAAACTTGGTCCAATGTAATGACTGTTGTTTCGTAATGAAATTATAGTTATATTGTATATCACACGCCTCATTATTTTGATTTAATCACCAGAAATAACGCTGAGAAACGACTTTGGGATCAAAGGGTTAATTCACTTTAATCAAAAAAATGGTAATATTTGCTTAAAAAAAACACCTATTGGCTACCTTCATTTTAAAAGTACAATTATATGTTTAAGTTGATTTTTGACCATTGTATTAATTTTCTAAATATTTTTCAGATTGCACCCATCGGCCGCGCTATGACCTTTACTAAATCGGTCATAATTTGGTAGTGCACACCTTAAAAACTTTACAACCGGCTGTTTCTCACTCCCAGATAGTTCATCTAGAACATTAAATATGTTTAAGGAATATTCGTAAGAAAATTATAGTTATATTGTATATCACACGCCTAATTATTTTGATTTTATCACCAGAAATAACGCTGAAAAACGACTTTGGGATCAAAGGGTTAATTCACTATAATCAAAATAATTGTAATATTTGTTTAGAAAAAACACCTATCGGCTACCTTCATTTTGGTAGTAAAATTATAAGTCTAAGTTGCTTTTCAACCATTGTAATAATCTTCTAAATATTTTTCAGATTGCACCCCTCGGCCGCACTATGACCTTTACTAAATCGGTCATAACTTGGTAGTGCACACCTTAAAAACTTTACAACCGGCTGATTCTAGTCCCCAGATAGTCCCTCTAGAACATTAAATAGGTTTAAGGTATATACATTCTGGTGGAAACGGGACCGAAAAATAAGCCACTTTTCACAATTGGTTCCCAGACTAAGAGCATTTCCCACGAGAATGTTCTGATTTTTTTTGCGGTATGCAGGGGTAATTTTCTGAAATCCAATAGCCTTGAACTCCAATGTTTTCACCGAGTAAGCTAATACAATGAAGTATGGGGGATCTTATATAACATTCTTTTCACCGCGTAGCCATTTAAAAGGGTTTCCGATGACGTCACTGCGTTTCACAGAATAGACGTCACCCATGCCAGCTCGTCAAACACATAGCATTTGTGTAACATTTTTTACAATGCAAACCAATTAAATATATAATTAACATATTTAGCAAGAGTGATATATAAAAAAGTATCATTATTATTGTTAATGATCAAAAATACAATATTTTTTTATAAATAATAATAAAAATAATTTTTAACAAATCAAAGAGGTTTAAATGTATGATGAAATAATACAAGCATGCAAAAAAGGTATTAAAATATTGTTAATAATAGTGTTTAATATTTATAAATAATATAAAAAACATTTTGACTTTGTGATCTTACCCCTTTAGCCGCCAAAATATTCAATTAGATTTTTCACCCACTTCAAGTTGTGTCCCGCTGACGCGATCCCCAGCTTCAAGTGAGTGGAAATTATTCAGATTTGACAAAATGGAGGTCAACAAATTTCAAATCTTGCTTATTAATGTCACTTTTTATCTTTAACAGATTTAAATGCTGAAAGGAAATGTGCTAATAAAAAATGTAAAAAAACGAATATAGACGGCACCGGCGGTTACAGGGTAAAAATGTTAAAAAGAACCTTCAAAATCCAAATTGACGGTGACAACATATGAATTATCTATGTAGAATGTGTGCCTGCTATTACCTGTCCATGCCGTTAAAAAATAATCTAGACGTCTTCTGAGGGTTACAAATGGTTACAAATGAGTCCCGTGATTGGCGTCATAGTTACCAGAAATAGTTTCTTGTAGGCTGGTTGCATAAAGCATTGACAGTATCGATATTTTTAAGGAATCAATGGATGCTTACAACCAGGTGCTCCATGGAATTCAATTTATTTCCGTCCAACAAGGCCCTGGTTATTCTTTTTCCAAAATAATATATCGCGGAACCATAAACGACATCTTAACAACGTAACATCTGCTTCTATTTCTTTTGTGTCGTTTTCTTTTGAATAGGACATAACGTTTAATATACATATGACATAATAAGCCTCTTTTTAAAGATAAATTAGCATCCATTGCATCAATGTTATCCCCTTGACGACAATTCCCAAGTGAGCCCACTTGAAGTTGTTTCGAGTGGGCGAACATGACTCATTATTGTTTAATCTGAAACCAAACATTTGCAAATACTGATTTCTAAAGAGCCATTACACTCCGAATAATTTTGTCGACTAATAAAACAGATTAAAAACGACTAAAGTCGATCTTTGTGGTTAAGGGGTTAAATATTTGATGTAATTCAGGATCATTTTGCCTGTAATAGACCCACATCACCTGTAACGTATTTGACAGACGCCTATATTGTCAAAAGTTGAGTTGATGAGTGAATATTGTTTTACGTCGCTTCCAGCACAATCATGGCAATATCACGACAGAAGGAAGCCCGAAGGCTAGGCCCTATTCTTTTCTAATAACCTCGAGGGTTCTTTATCATGTTTATAGTGCACATATACAGCTCTGCACACTCCAGGCCTTTGAACAGTTTGGAACACTGTATATGCACAACCCCGTCCGTCACTATTAACCAATTTAAATAAACTTGAATCAACCGATAACTGTGATCATCGATTGGTTAGAGTAACCAATTAGAAAAGATCTGATAAATCCCATGTGATGAAAATTATGGAGGGTGCCATTCCGACACAAATATCATACGTTTCCTGCGAGTGAGCGAAGGTGGATATTTAAACTTTCATGCGAGACCATACTTCACCAATTTCGCGACCAGAGTGAACAGCCATTAAAATGTGGTCGTTTTTTTCGTGTTGCTCCTTGACAACATCCATTGTTAAGCTGATGTCACTATTATTAGGTTGGACTTAAAACCTGGTGTATATGGATGGTGTCCTTTTGCAGACTGAAATGTGCCAAAACGTGATCATTTGACACGTCTAAACCCATAGCTAAATAGCGGACAGGGAGACATTTCACGTTTATCTGTTTATTTTCCATTGAATCAAGGATGTTAATGAAATTAGGAGTTTGATTATCAGAAGAGATTTTTTCTGAATGCTGATGCATGTTTAAGGGTCGATTTTGTTGTGCTTTTGCTCAATATTATCAAACCTCTTGTTGTGAAATCACAACACCTGACGACCTGAAGTTGAACTGCAACACCAATCTGCTCCCAGTGCTTGATTATATTACCGAATCTGTTATTATCTGAACTGAATATTTTCCGCAGGTCGTATGACTCACTTAGGACTCGTTGATCATGTTGATACATAGATTTAATTTGTATTTTGCAATTATGGTGCGTCCAGTTAAGGGTACTTATAAATATGTATCAGATTTGAATTCAATGAAGTAAACAAAACAGTTGATAATTGTTTTCAATTACGATTATTTGATATTGCTTGACTGTTAATAATCTGACTGGCGGCCATATTATATTTTATAATATTTCGATTCCAGTCAAAGTTACTGTCACATAGGCATTATATTTCAAATCGGGGAGCTAGAAAACTAATGAAAAGTGTTTAAATTCTAATTGGGAGCCCATATGATGTTTTAGTGATGCAGTAATGAGAAATGATGTTCTTGTGTGGCAGCCATCTTGGACTTTCCAGTATGGCGACCCCAGTCAATGCTACTGTATAATGGGCACCGGATTTAGAATCATTGAAGGCAAAATCTATAAAAACATTTTTTTTTGCTGAAAACAGCAGCACAAACTATAATTGTGCACATTTTCTTGTGGTCAAATGTGCACAATTCCACCATAAAACCCCCTAACTAGCCAGACGATTAGCCTAGCTTCATGTCACTGCCGTCAGGTACATCTTGGCTATTCAAATAATAATAGAGGTGTATAGGTATAAAATACTTGAAGTTGAACAAAAACAAGAGCGCCTGCATGGGCGTTACGTTATCAGCTGGTTATAATATTCGAAGTGATTGCTTAAACTTCTGACTGCATACTAAAAAAATGGGCCCAGTTAGTCGGCACTCTTCATATGGCCGCCCGGAATGTAATTCCTCGTTCAAAACTACATATAGACGCAGGGAATGTCATCGATTTTTAAACTATTGGTATATTAATGGTTATTGTGTTATTGTTATTGTGGATGCCTTTAGTATATTTGCATAATTTTCAGTGCATTATCATGATTATACCTTTCCTTCCTTTGATTCAAATAGAAGTGATAGTTTAGATAGGCCGCCGCGGCAGGTGAGAACAACTTGTCGCGATAGGCTGTGCCACAGGCTCACCAAGGTTTCTGTTCCAGCCATGTCGTGCCATTATTATGTCGTGCTGTGGCGCGACTTGTCGCGACACGTACGTCACGGATGAGCTGTACTGTAGGTGACAGGTGTAGCAGTTCAAAATTGTGCATTTTATCGAGTAATAGTTTATCATATCAAATAAGTAATAAAACCCTTCTAAAATATGTCTATATTTTGTTCATTATTAAAGAAGGATCTTTATTAGAAAGCTTAGGCAAATTAATGTTTAACCTTGTTATGACAAGGTGATGTTTATTGTGTTGTGGTTGTGGATTTCACTAAAGGGGATGAGAGATATGGACTTTAAATATGACGGTAATGTGTTGCTACGTAATATAAAAATTAATTTATATTGATTTAATTTGTGTAGCTCGTCCACTTTTAGTAGGTTTAGTAGCTTTGAACAGTGTTTCAGAAAGGGTAGAAATGTCTCCTATAATATATAGCTTTTGAACTTCAGATTTAATGTGTGACACATGGTTTCGAATGGTAGAAAAGTGCTTAAATACTAATCATATTACGTTTTGTTAGGCATCAATGAGAAATTCAGCTTTAGGTGGCAGTCATCTTGAATTTTCCAATATGGCGACCGCAATGAATGCTACTGTAAAATGGGCACCTGATGTAGTGAAGTGAATAATGTTTTTTTTGTGATTATGATTTATGGCTTGTTGTTGCCCAGTGTAATTGACAAATTGTTTGTTTGGTGGCGGACATTTTAAATTCTCAAATATGGCATCCCCATTGAGAATTGGCTTTATCTCCCGGCAGATTTGAATTCAGCGCGTCAAAAACTATAAATGTGTAAATTGGCATGCTTCTAGGCAAATGTTCACAATTCCACCATAAAACACCCCAGACAAATCCGACTACTGACATGCTGAAAGATTTCTGGATCACGCAATGCGACAAATCTATATTTTTAAATCGAGCTACAGGTGCTACGTAGACCCCCGACTACTGGAAGACTGCAGGATCAGTAGAGTTCAAGCCTGGGACGCATACATTACATACAATGCGTCACGTCCCCTCTGTGCATACACTTTTCTTTAGTATTGTGCAATCAAGTCAACTCTTTTCTCACACCTGCATTCAATACTAACAATATCTAGTTATATTTCAAAATTTTGTTTTTTTATGTTTCCGAATACCCTGCAAGTTATTTTGAAGTTTAATTTGACATCGACCTTCAGATAAATTGCTTAAATCAATGATATTTTGCCAGAAAAGCCATCAGAAACCATGCGTCACATAATAAATATGAAGTTTAAAAGCTGTATATACAAGATATTTGTGACGGCCATCTCGGATTTTTGCTTTTTGGGCATTTCCTTCAAAGTATTTGCAAGAATTTGCACCTAGGTTTTGTTCGTGAGTATGTGTAGATATGATTTCTACTGGCCAAATTTTTGCAGCCGGCAATTTCCCTCAAACCTATTTGGCTCCTACCTTGATGACATCGCAAGGCTCAGACACAGTGACCTCCATTTTTAAATGTAATAGTTCTAATACAATCAAAAGTTTATGCCTGCGGCGGCGCGAGTGTTAGTTTTACACAGCTGGCTGTGGAAACAAAATGGCGGTCAGTGTGACTGGGCCTCGCGCAGTAAATGAGTTAGGCGGCCCAGTCATACCGGGTATTTGGATCCCTGGGTACCAGTCAGATGTTTTCAATGTATGCACAATAAAGTTTCTAGAGCAGTCTTAATATCAGAACGTTTGATATTATCTAAGTGGTTTGCGCAAGTACCTCGAAGGTTTTGAAACGGCCACAAACGAGCTTAGAACACACGAGACGAAACTAATCGTCTCTTTAGATATGAAAGGGTGTATCTGCCACTTTAGAAAGTTGAAGATACACCCTTTCATATCTAAGGAGACGCAATATTGACTAATGTTGGGCTGGTGTCGCAGGAAGATTCGTGTTTCCTCGGACTGTGAAGGTGGCCTAATTTAGGTAAACAAACACAATCATAGTAATAATATTATTATTAATAATAGTTTATTAAGCAATAGGACCGTGGTCATGGGTGGTGGTCATAGTACCTACATAACTAGTGCAAGCATTAAAACAATAAATATTTATAGAAAGAACAATACTAAATATTTATAATGTATTTATATAAAAACTGATTTATATACTCAATTCACTACTTTGCATCGGCATAAGACATCAGCTGTGTAAAATTAATGTACTATACACACGATAGTCGTCTATAGAAATATTGAGGTTTGCACCTTGTTCTCAATTGCGCATAATTGTGAATGATTTATATAATAAATACAATGTAATTGTTTTTAAAATAATCAAGCATGCATGATCACATAACAATCACTATAGTCACCGGTAATGTGTGTTCTTTGTACACTTTTGAATGGCATTCCTGTGTGATAGACAGACACATATTAAACCTGTGGTCACCTGTGAAAGCCGCATGCGTGAGTCAGTGTCCATCAGCTCCGCTCTACAAAGTCAAAATGCAGTATCTCGTTACTTGTGAAATAAGGAGATACTTGCCTTTTGGCATCGCACAACAGATTTTTCTACAAATAGCCACGACAAGGGGCTCCTCCAGAAGAATAGGACCCGGATGTTATATATAAATATTGCACCATGCGGCATGTGTAGGCCTACACTAGGCTAGAGGTTGATTCACGCTGAGTTTAAAAATATTTATTAAAAAAACACCTGCAATTGGCAGATTATAGATCGGAAGACTATAAAAACTGACTTGATTTTGCCTGTTTCGGCAGTATCAGAATGTGTTTCATGTGCTTGCCCAGCTTGGCCCCATATCAACACAACAGGTGCACAGACATAAATATTTCCACCTGGTGTCCCCAAAGAGCCTAACCAGGAGCAATATTAATATCCATAGCTGAATGTTGTTTGAATTATTATCCATAGATGTCGCTCAAGTATATAGTCTCACTGCTATTTAAGAGCCAGGTCTTAATGCTGCGCTTGATATGATCTTGGTTCATGGTTGTTGGTCAGGGCCCTGGTCATGGCTGTGACTTCATTATGGAATTTCCATGGGTCACTTTGAATTATTGGAACCAATTGTCCCGCAAACATTCAAGAGTTGACTATGGCTTTAATTCCCTTCCCAGTGGACAGAAGGCGTTGAATCAATGTTGTTTTAACGTTGGTCCAACGTCGTAGACTTTGGACCAACGTTAAAACAACATTGCTTCAACGTCTTGTGCCTACTGGGTTGGTTGTCTGTCTGTTTGTCTGTAGGCCTATAATTCATCCCGTGAAGTTTTCAGGCCTGAAAATTTGCGTGGATGCAAACATGAGTCTGCTTATTCGTACACTCAATTGCAGTGATACACTATCCAGAGCTCAGTGATAACACAGTTTGGCGTTTACCTTATCATTCTTATTTGAAGCCTACCGTCAGATCATATTACTGCATAATTGAGTGATTATCATCTTGATTTTAACCCTTTGATCGCCGGTGCCGCAAATATTCAGGTTTTCATTTTTTATTAGCACAATAAGTACCACCTTTTAAATATGTTAAAGATAAAATGTGACATCAATCAGCAAGATTTGAAAACAGTTGACCGCAATATTGTCAAATCTGAATAATTTTCACTCACTTGAAGTTGTGGATCGCGTCAGCGAGACACAACTTCAAGTGGGTGAAAAATCAGTTTGAATAATTTGGCGGTTAGAGGGTTAACCGTAATATCGTATCGTTGAACTTGAATCTTCAACGTCAAGTGCCACTATTCGCCACACAACAATTCCAGTAGTCACTCCTGTTAACACAAGCCCCACAACGATGGATACGATAGACAACTGCTTGGCACTTTGACCAGCAGACTCTGCTGTAGCTTGGTCCCCCCTTCGTGATGCATCACGTGATTTCACTGAAAAAAAGAATACAGTTGTAACATAATACCTACTGTAAAATAATAACAAAGATATATCCGTAGCAAACATAGCTAGATTGCCTGTTGCTGAAGCAACATGAAGTGATTTTGGACAGTTTAAATAGAGATGGGTTTTTACATGATTTGACTGGATTTTAGCACAATTTCTTACATATCGGCCACTTTTTTATTTCTTGTCAGCCATTTTTTATTTTGTCGGCCATTTTGAATTTTGTCGGCCGTTTTGGATTCTGTTTGAATATTATCCTCTGTGTCTAAATTTCACTCCTTTTCTGCCTCAGACGCACCGTTTCCGAGATATTTCATTTTCAAATTCTATAATGCAATCTCTGTCTATGGGATTTCCCCCAAGGTCTAGACAAGCGGGTAACAATAGAAGATTTTATTGTACCATAATGGAACCGCTCCGAGGTGGTGTCTTATATAATAATTTTATACCCGGAGAGTCCAAATTTCACTTCTTTTTAGCCTCAGACGCACGGTTTTGAGATATTGCAGTTTTTAATCCAGCCAATTTGCGTATGTTATTTTAAGGGGTTTTTTTCTAAGTTTAAACCCGCGGTACTCGCACACTATTGATTGGATCGCTGAGAAAAGTCATAGCAAGTCTAGCATTATTGAGGTCGAATTTCCATCCGATTGGATGAGGATTGAGGGAGAAATTGGGTTACAATATTTTGCCCAAAACTCAAAGTTGCAACAACAATAGTTTGGACGAAGTCATTCGTTCAAACTAATTATACGATGGTAGTTCTAGTCATGTATGCGTTTCACGATATTCAGAGGGCTGTGCAGGAGAAGTCGTATTAACAACAACATTTTTTAGTAGTCAAGTAAGAATATTCTATGAAATAACAAAACTATTATTATATCATGTATATGTAGCTATGTTATATGTGATTATTGTCCTTTAAAAAATAAATTAATTCAAAAGACCGAAAACCAGGGTTGATTATGAGAATGAAAAACAAGGTATAGAATGCGAATAAGCATAGAAAACGACAGTTATTTAAGAAATAGACATATTATTCAAATTACAGCGCCTGAAGTACACCAATGCGTAAATTTAAACATTTAAACCCTAGAGCACTGAGCTATGCATTTTTAATTTCACTTGGAGTTGTGTCTCGCTACCGCGATCCACAACTTCAAGTGACTGAAAATTACTCCGATCAGTAAAATTAGGTTATATTGTAGGCCTACATATATAAGTGTCACAGATTTAACTTCTAGAAACTGTCGACATGAGGGGGGATAAAACCACGGCAATAGAACTATCGAAAATTTTCGATTAAATAAAATGTTAGAGGGTTAAGGGGTTAAATGTACACAAAGTGAATATTATCAACTACGGCCCGAACACCGGATTCTGAAACGGTGGATGTGTTTTTGTATTAAAATGCTAATTTTTCCTGTCAGGAAAAAGGACTTTCTGTCAGTGAGGTGAATGTGTACCCCCTCCTTCGTTCACCATGTGTTCACAGGCCTCTGTAACTCAAATGAGACCTGCATTTTGTTAACTATCAATGCGAATTATACGCTTTCGGATTTCCCTGCATCTCTCGAGATGAGTTTTTAATTTAAAAAAATATTTTGTGGTATCGCTATCGAACAATGCTGCTCTACATAGGGCAGTGACTGCTTATTTAAAAGGTCAATGCCTTGAGGCTTTGCGGCAGAATGTTGAATTGAAGACTATTCCGTCGACAACGGTTGTTTTGAATATACATGTATATCATTATTTATTTCATTTTAGATAATTTTGACGAAACAAACAACCTGCTGAGTACGAGCCATAGGCAAGAGAGATACGATATATCGTATGCTTCTGATTGGTCGAGATGGCAATCTCGACCAATCAGAAGCCTACGATATATCGTAACTTGTACGAGAATACGGGCCCTGGGTATTTTTAAAGGGGTAATTTTCTAGCCCTGTTTGTTATTACCCATACATATCAATGTCTATTATATTGTTATCCTTTATCTAGCAAACACAAAACATTTGTGTAACATTTATACAATGTTGGTCCAACATCGAAGACGTTGGGCCGATGTTGTATAAATGTTATACAAATGTTTTGTGATCGCTGCTTTTTTATCACACACACAACGTGACAGGAATTACAGCTCATATAAAAAGCCGAAAGAGAATGTGTAGTTTGTGATGATAAAGATATATCTATATTGGTAAAAGTGATACAAAATAAAATTTGGTTGAAGAGATACCAGGTAGATTTCGTTGAAATATTGGTGGACTCATATTTTTCATGAATATAACAAAGGCCAGGGAATTTAAGGAGCGTAATATAAAACACCAAATATTTACAAGCCAAAAAAGGACGAAAATTTATCAGGAAACGGCAGATTGAGTTTATGTTCTGCTAGTGATAAAGTGACTGTCACATGTATAAAATAAAACTAGCAAACATGTAGTACGAAAGCCCGGTGGGGCCTTCCCACTTCCCACTTCCTACTTCCCACTTCCTACTTCCCACTTCCTACTTCCCACTTCCTTGTTTAAAAGCCCGGTGAGGACATCCTACTTTCTACTTCTCACTTAAAATGTCCTACTTCATAGATGAAAAGCCCAGTGGGGACTTCCCACTTCCTACTTCCGACTTCCCACTTCTCACTTCCCACTTCCTACTTCCCACTTCCGACTTCCTACTTCCCACTTCATACTTCCCACTTCCTACTTCTCACTTCCCACTTCCTACTTCCCACTTCCGACTTCTCACTTCTCACTTCCCACTTCCGAATTCCTACTTCTTACTTCATACTTCCCACTTCCGACTTCTCACTTCCCACTTCTTACTTCCTACTTCCCACTTCCGACTTCCCACTTCCGACTTCTCAATTCCCACTTCCCACTTCCCACTTCCGATTTCCCACTTCCGACTTCTCACTTCCCACTTCCTACTTCCCACTTCCCACTTCCTACTTCAGACTTCCCACTTCCCACTTCCCACTTCTCCCCTTCAGCTTTCATGTGTGCACGTGGTCAATAGGTTGCGGATTGTCAATATGGCTGCTGCTGCGGTTGTTGCTTGGAATAATCATAATCTTAGTGAGTGTTGAATATATCTCACAACACTGCTTCTTTGGTGGTTACAGACAGATGTATGTGGTCATCTTTTTGTGTACATTAATGTACATGGTGACTAAAGCCTATGCTATTTTACCAAGCTACTTGCCAGCTGCAACTGGATGACAACTTCCCAGAGACGAGATTATTAAAGCGTATTTTCAGTCGGTTTATGCATACAGGGACATTGTAGCAGTTCTGTTCATGCAACAGGGGATACGTCTTAGTTACAGGCATTTGAAGAAACTTTGAAGAAGATGTGTCTTCGACGAAAACGTCCAGAATCGGACATGCAGAATTGGCAGCTTGTAGTCAATGTGGCGGAGGCTTATTCATTTCATCGACTACATTTGTACATGTGAAGCGAAGGAAAATTCTCGAGCTTATGTGGATATTGGACTCTGAGGGCGTTGAAAGGCGTAAAGCACACTAGGCCATGTAATGAGCACAATCCCCCTATATGCACCCCCCTCCCCCCTCACAACTCACCCACACCAACACATATAATTCAAGGCAATCACTATTCTCAAGGTCCAACGGGTATAACGGATGTTATGTTCCTTATGCCACAGCTTTATCAGACTCAAAGTTATGCAACACTTATAGGCTACTGAAGGAGTTCATATTTACCATTACCAAAGACTATACGAGAAAAAACTACCAAACCACGGGTGTTGCGGCGAGTTTTATGAGGTGGTAACTATGTTGAGATCGAACCTTCTTATATCCACATCAGGGGAGGATGCTCTTGATCTGTTCATGGCTCTCACACAAAAAATACGCCAATACCAATAAAATAATTTGTGATTTACTTTTAGTTTTGAAGAATATAATCACACACTGAAACATTATATTAAATAGTGAAACCAATGTTATGTTCAAACTTTCAAGTCGTGGCATGCAATGAGATGTTTAGCAAATAGAAAAGAAATTCTCGTTTGTGTTTTTCAGATCATGTTTTACTTTAATTACGCACTATCTTATATAATCAAGGTGTAATTATACAGAGATGGCCTGCAATGACAATGGCTCCAATTTTGTTATGTCACATGAATGATTCGCTATGCCTATTTTTTTCAAATAAACAACACATGGTTTTAAATGTCACACGTGAGTTCTATCATAAACTAATTGATAATTAATCAGTAATTAGCAGTTAAGTTTATCATGCCCTACGATTGAAAAATGAATAGTTATATAATTCGATGTCCGAGTGGTTTGTGTAAAATAAATCTTTGCATCAAAGAGGAATTTGTTGATTATTAAGTAACCATGACGTGATATCACGTTATTTATAACACCGTTGTCGTCGACTTAACCTGGAATAAATGTTTATTGTTTAGAGCTTTTATGTGTTTTTTTACCCTGGCCTGTGCTGATTTTATCAAAACTTCAAAATCCTAAATGTCCAGGATATAATTAAGGAAAGAACCAAGGAGACAAGTTCAAATATATCATCGCCGGTGCTGGCCAACATTCATTCAATACTTGCCTACGATGTACGATGCTGGCCCAACACTAATCTATCGTCGGGTCTGCTGTATACTTTGAGTAAACACGTGGCATTCAACAAATGCTGTTTCAATGTTGACCCACAGTCTCCGACGCTGGCTTGTCATTGAAACATTATTGGGTGATTGTAACGTGTTTGCTGACGGCTGCATTATGCTGGTGACGCGTTAACATCCCGGCGTTAGAAACACCAGGTAACACGATACATTGGCTCAACGCTGATGTAATGCTGGGCCATCGTCTGCGACGCTGGGCCAGCATTATTGCAACCAAAACCCTTAAGCTCTTAACCACAAATATAATCGTGAATATTTTTTTTCCTAACATTTGTTAAAGACAAAAGTACTTAACCTAAGGACCTGAAACGTTATATTGCACATGTTCACAAGGACTTGTGTACAGAAATGTAAACCGTTTCACACACACAGTACCCCTCTTTCCCCCAAATAGGCCACAGACTAAGACAAAATTAAAATAATAAGATACCGGCCATAGGCCGCTCCCAACAAGATAAATATGTAGCTGCGATAGGTTAATTGGAGGCTGCTATAAGTCTACCATGTTTTTTTTTATCTGTTTTATGTTGGAAAAAAATCTAGTGCGAGAGGGAGGTAAAATAAACATTTAAGAAAAAAATATTTTAACCTATTTCTGGGAAAGTCAATGAGGGCGATAAAAAACCCCTTTTAAGTCATTTCTTGAAAAATCAATGAGGGCGATGAAAAAACAACAACTTATTCGGACCCGTTTTGTGCTCAGATGTTTTGAAAGCAACACATGTTTTATTTGCAATGCGCGTCCTTAATCTAATGACCGCACTCCAAAACATATACAAACTTAGTGGCCTAATGACTCGACATATCCTTGTAGATTCTTATAAGATGTGATAGGTGGATACAGATACATCAGATACTGCACTTAATGTTTTGAAATGTCCATATAGAGGCATGAGAAGGCACCCCAGGTTCACTATAGGCACACAGGAAAACGTCGCAGGGTTCTGAGTGTGTAAATAAATAAAGTTTCAAAACACTTGAAATAGAGTTACACACATGCTTTAGGTGTTCGATACACCACATTTGGTTGTTGCTTGATTTCATTTTTCAAAACACCAAATTGTGTTTAAAAAAAAGGTAAAATGGAGTTACAAACGTGCGTTAGGTGTACCGATATCCCACATTTGGATGTTGATCAATATGTGCTTCAAAACACCAACATGTGTTTCAAGAAACTTTAAATGGAGTTGCGCACATGCTTTAGGTGTTTCGACACCCCACATTTAGATGATGCTTGATACATATGTTTGCTGATGTGCTGGCTCAAAGCATAAAGCAGACCCAGTGTTGGATTAGTGTTGGGCCAGCGTCGTAGACGATAGACCGGTATTGAACCAGCAATTGGCTGCGACGCTGGCCCAGCATTGAACCGGAATTGGGTGGGTAGGCCTACGTCCTCTGTGCGAGGTACATCGTAGAGGGCCGGCCCCGATGGCTTATTCGTAACGACTGGGGCTGCCCCGATCGACTGGGGCTTGTAACCACTGGTAACCTGGAGGTACCAGGTTCGAATCATGGTAGGGGCGGATATGTGTCATTGGGGTTGTGCATATGCACTGCTCCAAACTGTTTAAAGGCCTGCTGGAGTGTACAGTGCTGCCCAAGGTTGCCAAACCTGGTCAACCGTGGATTGAAAGTCCAAGATGGGGATTGGATTGGTGTTCCAAAACACCCATTGCAGTTAATTAGAACTCTATTTATAGTTTTTTTTTCAAACTTGATCAGCTGTGGCTCAAACAGCCACACTAAGGATTTCAAGACGCTCGTTGTGTTTCAAAATTGTGTTTCCAAACACCAAAATCGGTTGCAGCCGTGTTGCAACCAATAGTGGTTTTTCGAAACACTCTTTTTTACAGTGTAAGGGTGCTCTTGGAAAGCAAATTGTCAAGCGTGAGAGACATTTAAAATGTCTGAGTGATATAAGGTGATCGATGAAGCAGGTCATAATGTCCACTGCTAAACTCATGGTGGCCTCAAGGCTAGTGACCTTGTTGTTTTAAATCACCGCGTAATCACTCACTTCTCTCGTTTATTTATTTTTAACTCATTTGTATTTGGTTAAATTAATTATTTTTCTTGTTCCTCTTCGTTGGCGTGGGCCTATAGGGTAGTGTTTAGCACCTCCGCCTCTCACGATGGAGTTTGGGGTTCGCTCCCCGTTATCGTCGGCCACCTTGTCGTTTTCAAACGCCATCTTGTCGGCCATATTCACCACCCTATAGGCTATTGACAACGTGCACACCTAAAAGCTGGAGGAGAGAAGTAGGAAGTGGGAAGTGAGAAGTGGGAAGTGGGAAGTGGGGAGTGAGAAGTAGGAAGTGGGAAGTAGGAAGTGGGAAGTCGGAAGTAAGAAGTGGGAAGTAGGAAGTGGGAAGTCGGAAGTGGGAAGTGAGAAGTAGGAAGTGGAAGTGGGAAGTCGGAAGTGGGAAGTGAGAAGTAGGAAGTGAGAAGTGGGAAGTCGGAAGTCGGAAGTAGGAAGTGGGAAGTAGGAAGTGGGAAGTCGGAAGTGGGAAGTGGGAAGTCGGAAGTGGGAAGTCGGAAGTAGGAAGTGAGAAGTCGGAAGTGGGAAGTGGGAAGTGGGAAGTAGGAAGTGGGAAGTAGGAAGGCCCCACCGGGCTTTCGTACTTTCGTATTAGACATTGTTCGATTCTGCTGGCCAGAATTGTCGACGGTGGACCAGCATTAAAACAGCATTGGTTCAATTGCTTAAAATCCGTTATGATAATACGAAGTAGTCAGTCCGGCATGACGGCTGAGACGCACACTTTAGGCACTGATTTTTTTTATCCTTACATTATGGAAACGCTACTAAGGGGGCCACCATTCTATTACCAAAGGGGAGGTGGAGTATTTTTTAAATAAATATTTTCAGATAAAATTTTGTAAAATTAATAATTGTCTGACATTTGTAAATATATTATTTATTGGCCCTTTAAAAATTGTTGAGACTCACTTCGCTCGGCATCATTAAATGAACTTTAAATTTCTGAATCCTCGCTTCGCTCGGCTCTTCAGCACTGTTTAACCCCCAGATCAATACTAAGCTTAGTTTCGGATCCAACTTTGTAGACAGTAAAAAATGCTAAGAAAGTGAAATAAATATTTTGCTTGAGGCAGTAATTTTCTGCAGATAGAAATTGAAATAAAAAGGGCTAATTCAGAAATTTCGGCCCCGCCCACTTTAATTGATTGGTGGTTCCCTAGGTGAAGGCCACAGTTGCTTCATACTTAGCGACCATGAGCCATTTTAAACACTCGAATTTGTAGATCAATTATAGACGCAAAAAATTGCTGATCAATAATTTTTATGATGTAATTGAATGACGATCAGTTGTCCACCGCCCATTTATTCCACGGTTTATTTACTATTATCATGATAATTCCGGAACACATTATATTATCGCAGCAGCAAAAGGACGACAGATCAAAAGATGAAATAAACATTCATTTTTATGGCAATAAAGTCAATATTTTAAAATGAAAACAACGGGTTGGTAAAA
Source organism: Flabesymbios commensalis (assembly GCA_964017125.1). Taxonomy (NCBI): domain Eukaryota; kingdom Metazoa; phylum Annelida; class Polychaeta; order Terebellida; family Flabelligeridae; genus Flabesymbios; species Flabesymbios commensalis. Next base: position 30,028,074 of record OZ024915.1, read on the forward strand.
ATATATGTTTTGTGGAATAATAAAGCAAGTATGGCTATTATTGAGTTTGTTGTGCGTGTGACACGTAACCCTTTCAGCGCCAGGACCATCTTCATACGTCAGAATCTGACGTCTGCAGACGTCAGATTCTGACGTATAAGGACGGCCCCGCACTGAAAGAATTAAAAAGTTTCTAATGGTCGTAAACCCAAAACATAGGTATTCAAATAAATCAGAAAGAGATTTATGATGATTTCAAATTGAAAAAGAAAACTTCGGTCTCCATGGTTTATACAAAATAATTCAGCGCTGTAAGGGTTAATTTTATACTTTTTAAACGCAACTCATACGTTTTTCTAATAATTATAAGTATACGTCGTAGTCATCTTCCCCCGCAAGGCTGGCTACTGCGGTCGCTGTGTCAAGACTTGTTGCCGGGAAGATGGTCGTAGTGTGACACCCCCTTTGACGAACAAAAAACGCAGAGGCGTGCCATGTGAAATACATGCAACAAGCAGTCCACCTCTATTATATTGAGATCTCTTGAATTATACATCTAACTCTTCAGTCCAGGCAAACTATGAAATGACCCACCACAAATTGCACCAGAGATTATTTCTTCACCAACAGTCTCAGAAAGTGTCATAGAAAAACATATTAAAAGTCACCAAGAATCGCAGTAGTGGACGAGTGCCTAATTTGCATAAATCCAAAATGGCCGCCAAAATAGTTGACTAAGTCTTATTTTGGCGATATCTCGGCTAATAAGCAATGTAGAATCATGATTTTGGTGTCTAACCATATGTTTTTGGGGTCAAGGAATCGGATGAGCACATCGTTAAGCATCTCGGACCGTTTCTCACCGTCTCTGACAACATAAATGGGATCGTCGTTTATGACGAATGCCGAATGGCGTAAAATTTTACATATTTTGATCACCCATCACTATGATGGCCACCATGTTATCAGAAGAAATGATAGGTTCTGAGCTGACTTGTCGACTGACTTAATCATTGAAGTGGTGATGAGAAACTTCAGAACTACAGATGGTTTGACGAGAGGAAGAGGCATGAATGAATCGGCGCGTCTCGTATGGTTGCTCTGAACTCCGGCTTGTAAGGGAGACCCAGGCGGATTTGGACATTGCCAGCTTTTTGTCTTTTTTTCATACTATGCTCATGTGATAAAGCTTATCTTTTGCCCAAAGAAAAAAATTCACTATGCCTATGGTCTATGATTAGCCATATGTGTTTTTAACATTCTATGCAGAAGAATAACATTGCTAGATATAGTGAATTTCATGTTGTTGGAAGGATTTGGAAGTGATTGGAAGTGATTTGGGGAGGATATGGTGATTGTCAAAACATCCCCCAAGTGTCCGATTCCTCCCTAAAAAATGACCAATTCCTTCCTGATTTTTTTGTCAAAATGCACCCAACATATTGAAAATCTATAAATAGCCCAATTATCGAACAAGATACATTTGAATGAATTACATAAAATGACATTACAGCCATTGAAATATTTAGGGTGAAAACCAAGACTAGTCATTAATAAATTAAAAAAACATTGAACTTACCTCTGACAAGTTACTTCGACAGTTAAAAATCAAACAAATGTGACCAAACATTTAAAATTAAAAAATGGCGTCCAGTGACTTGGTCTTGGTTGAAGGGTTCTCTAAAGGCATTCCCTGAGAGCGGTGATCCTGTAGTGACGTCATCTATTTATGGTCTAGACCTACTGTCCAAATGCACCTTGTGTCCAAATCCTTCTGGGTCTCCCCTACTCATGTTAATTCTGCCATGCGAGCCCTGACTAATACTTCATACACAACCAGTGTGCAACACAAGGAAGTTTCACATGCACGACGATAAAAGGACATGACAGACACCCTTAAGCTTATGTATGTACTTGTAAAAGACGTGTAGCTGGAGGACATGGCACTGCATGATGACTCACCAAGATAAGATACGATGTCATTCACCTAACCGCTATTCAAGAAACTTGTAAACTTGTAAACTCACCAAGATAAGAGACGAGATCATTTACAGTGATACCTAACTCCTCTTCCAGAGACTTGTAGCTGCAGGACAGGGTGCTGATAACTTAACAAATGTATTTCAGTACGAGCTACATGTATGTAGCTATCCCTCAACCCTATAATAGTAAGTTTACTCCAAGAAGCGCAAATAAAACTAGTCTAGCTGATGCATTGTGACATCACATGCCTGATAACACACCACTACCCAAAATCAACATTCAATATATATTAGATCATAGAGGTACCTTACTTCATAGAGTCTCTCTATGTGTAAAGGAATTGCATTTGAAGGAACATACAAGCATTATGTAAAGTATGTCAACAACCACTATGGAACACACATTGTTGTGTTGATGTAATTCACCAGAAACTCTCTAGTATCTATGTAGGTGCAACTGTACAAGTTTCAGACTCTGTGGTCTTTAAGAAGAAACTGAAAGATCTTTTCTAACATGTCTAACAAAGAGATCTGTTAATAGTGCAAGCTGCCATAGCGGCTTCAAGAAAACACCAAGCCCAACAGTCGTGGTTGACGATAACACAAACCCACTTATTGGTATGCTTCCATGCCAAATCCAAAAATTATATCTTAGACCAGAGCCAAAGCAGTGAGAAAATCATCCACCAAAATGCTGGAGTATTGCTTTATTGTAAATAACAGTCCAGAAGTGTACAGAAATGTGTCGTTTATTCATCACATTATTGGATGGTATACCACATCTGGCGTCGGGATTGGCAAAAAAGCAGCATCGACACTCCTATCCACCAGTGCAGTATTTCGGGAACAGTGGGCTAGTTTTCAATGATCTACATATCTCAAAGTGTGACGTGAAATCTACAGGTGAAGACGCTCTAGTCGCTTTATACAAAGGTGAACCTTGACCATCTGAGCCTGCAAAAGTTTCATCATAAAGTCATAGTCAAACCCTAGAATCGTAAGTAATACCTCATTTTTGACTAATTTAAATGCACTGATTTCAACGGACTGGGGTTGGTGCAACGAAGACGAACTTGCCAATCGTAACAGATATAGCTCCAACGGATCCCTTCGAGATCAGATACAGATGCTACTTCCAAGTATGTGTGTTTATAGCATATCATTATTTAGCTATGGCTGGCATTTGCTATATTACTGTTAATGTTTTAGTGCAGCCATTAAACTGTTATGTTTATAGGCGAGGTTGATATTGTTCATAGTATTATTATTTGTAAATAATTACATGCTACGTTATAAAAAGGGGGAACATACTATTAAGCTTGGTTTAATTTATAACTATACGGCTGATCTTTGTTTATAACTATGCGTCAACGCAGTTGTTTTAGTCTCAGTAACCCAAACATAAACACGCTGCGGTTACATCTTTTATAAAATTTCTCAATATGTTTCATAAAAACCAGGCGATGAAAACTCATCAACCAGGGTGAATAATTTTTGCAAATACCTCAGTGAATTCTAAAGCAAAAAGTTTTACACACAGTAGTTTCCATTTATCTGTTTATGTCGCGACTACGCTGAAAATTTCGCGAAGTTTTGATAAGTATTTCAGAAGTTAGAGCATTTTACATGTAATGAAATTCTGAGACGAAGCTAATGGGTTCATAGAGGGTGACATTTTGATTTATTTACTACACGTTAAATAGACCAACTTTTAAACTATGTAATATTTTTCAATGACATTTTCTGGGTAATCGTACCATGACTAGAAAATAGTGCCTGTACATGTACCATGACAATTGGTAAGGAGTTAACTGAGAAATCGACAAAAATCATTCACCACAGTTAATGTGAGTCCGACTAGGGTGTGGAAAATGGGTGCATATAATGTGATTTACAAATACAACTTATCTTATGTATTTTAGGCCTACTGAATGTGTCAATAGGGCCGCCATTCAATCTACAGGGGGTGGGGGCTGTAGTTTTTTTTTTAATATTTAATTTCGGGTGGACTCTGTGAAATAAATAATTTACGTCAAGAACTGTTCTATATAAACATATATAAAATTTGAAATTTTCAGCGCGCCACCTAGCTTAGTTGAAATAAATAATTTGTCGGCTACAAAAACTCCACCCCTCCCCCCCTTGGTTATTAGATTGTAGGCCCCTAATGATTTTTGAAACCTTAACCACTGATACAATAACATGTTTATTATAAAAGAGCCATAATGTTCAGGTCAATAATAATCAAGTTAGGCATAATAATATTATGGTCATGTTACAAAATCAAAACTCGTGAAATTTGAGGTGATTTCACATCTGTCATACAAAATATTTTGATTTGTGGTGTTAACGGGATGTCTTGGATGTTCAATTGAGTAATCATTAGATTCCTTGACCCTAAAAACATAAGTTTAGACACAAAAATCATGATTCTTCATTGATTATTAGCCGAGATATCGCCAAAATAAGACTCAGTCAATTTTCATGGCGGCCATTTTGGATTTATGCAAATTAGGCCTTCTTCCACTACTCCGATTCTATGTGACTTTTATTATGTTGTTCTATGATAATTTATGAGACTTTTGGTAAAGGAATAATTTCTGTTGCAATTTGTGGTGGGTTGACCCTTTTTTTGACATAGCTGTCCTGGACTACTTTAAAACGCTGACATATTTTTGTTTAATCCATGGCACCCTGCCCAGTCAGGTCAGACCGTCAGACTACCCGTCTGACCTTGACAACAGGTGTGTTTGAGGCCTGTACGAAATGGAGGGGGTGTGAGCATCATGAATATTCATTATGACGTCACCGGTTTACTGACTGTGGTATGCAGGTCACACTCAGGTCAGATTGTCTGGCCTGCAGGAGTTGGGCAGGGAAGAGGAGAATTCTAAACTCATAGCACATACGTGATATCAAGGAGTCTGCCGGTAGCAGACAACTGGATAGATGAAGATGAATCCATGGAGACTTAATTTGTTTTTTTCATTTTTCAATTTAAAATCTTCATAAATGTCTAGGGCGGGGGCCCTAGGGTAGTGGTTAGCACCGCTGCCTTTCACGCCTTTCACGAGTTTGGGGTTCGGTTCCCGATCTCGGCGGTTTGAAAGAAACAAAAATGTTTCTTCCCCATCCACGTGTGAAAGTCAGTATTATGGGGAGCCTCCGTGACCGAGAGGTAGCGTGCTCGGCCTTAGACCGCCAGGGCTCGAATTTCGAATCCTGGGTCAGGAGGACAGTGTCATCTCAATCATCTCACCATCCTCAGGAGGTTCTCCTTGCCCAGTTTAGCCTATATGGTCTCACCACCCCAAATGCCAGTCCCATTGAAACACATGTAAACTGCCTCAATTCCGCAGGCCGATTTCACCATTTTCACCCTATTAGATATTTAGTGTGACATATCAGGATAAAGCTTGAGATGTCCTTGTTCGAAAACAGGCCCGCTATGGGTATGGTTACCAGACAGATTTTGAGCTACGCCCCCTAGAGTGTAAAAAAGTCAATACTGTTAAAATTGGGCTATAATCCGTGCTCTCTTTCACAGAACAGACACACTTCATTTTAACCCACTGTATCCCTGCGAGGTTATCATGAAACAGTTATATATGATATCCTTGACAAAGAAGATAACGTGGGCTTATTAAATATTCACAAAATTATTACTTCTTTGTATTTTATTTTGTTTCAATAGAGGTTGGAACAGCCGCATTAAAAATATTTTGTGTGATGATTCCATCATTAGTAGACACCTCCCTGGATTTCGGCTTATTTAGGGTGGTGAGACCATATGTAGAGATATAATTTTCTTTGATTATTTTATTTCGGCCTGGTATGATGCTTGAAGGTGTTCTGAACAATATAGTTTTTGAATTAGGCAAATATATTGAAAACTGTTGCCCTCGGAGCCCTTTGAATAATTATTGATATCATGAAAATCGGCCTGATTTCCTTGAAAGTCGCATTGAATAAAACAGTTAAATGAAGTGGCTATTCCCGCCTCTATTTCGTCACACAAAGTCGTCATGGTTACCTTGTATTTCGAAAATTGTTGTTGAAATATGCCACACATATTAGAATGGACTGCAATTAGTAGCATCCATACTTAAATTCACTATTTTTTATTTTTATTTGGGCCCATATGACAACCAAACTACCAACCAGGCATTTCATCTATGACTTATATCACCAAAACACGGCCTCTTCTGGTCTTTTCTAGACATGGTTATCACATTTATTCACCAATTATATACTTTCTAATCAAAACTATTACACTTAGATTGTTACAGCGATAGTAAAACTCAATAAAATATAGATATCAAGCTGCAGATTTTTTATCAAGCAGCTGGAATATGTCAAGAAAGGACCAGAACATGCAAACCCCTTGTGTCTACTGATGTAGAGATATAATTTTCTTTGATTATTTTATTTCGGCCTGGTATGATGCTTGAAGGTGTTCTGAACAATATAGTTTTTGAATTAGGCAAATATATTGAAAACTGTTGCCCTCGGAGCCCTTTGAATAATTATTGATATCATGAAAATCGGCCTGATTTCCTTGAAAGTCGCATTGAATAAAACAGTTAAATGAAGTGGCTATTCCCGCCTCTATTTCGTCACACAAAGTCGTCATGGTTACCTTGTATTTCGAAAATTGTTGTTGAAATATGCCACACATATTAGAATGGACTGCAATTAGTAGCATCCATACTTAAATTCACTATTTTTTATTTTTATTTGGGCCCATATGACAATCAAACTACCAACCAGGCATTTCATCTATGACTTATATCACCAAAACACGGCCTCTTCTGGTCTTTTCTAGACATGGTTATCACATTTATTCACCAATTATATACTTTCTAATCAAAACTATTACACTTTGATTGTTACAGCGATAGTAAAACTCAATAAAATATAGATATCAAGCTGCAGATTTTTTATCAAGCAGCTGGAATATGTCAAGAAAGGACCAGAACATGCAAACCCCTTGTGTCTACTGATGGTCTCACCACCCCAAATGCCAGTCCCATTGAAACACATGTAAACTGCCTCAATTCCGCAGGCCGATTTCACCATTTTTCACCCTATTAGATATTTAGTGTGACATATCAGGATAAAGCTTGAGATGTCCTTGTTCGAAAACAGGCCCGCTATGGGTATGGTTACCAGACAGATTTTGAGCTACGCCCCCTAGAGTGTAAAAAAGTCAATACTGTTAAAATTGGGCTATAATCCGTGCTCTCTTTCACAGAACAGACACACTTCATTTTAACCCACTGTATCCCTGCGAGGTTATCATGAAACAGTTATATATGATATCCTTGACAAAGAAGATAACGTGGGCTTATTAAATATTCACAAAATTATTACTTCTTTGTATTTTATTTTGTTTCAATAGAGGTTGGAACAGCCGCATTAAAAATATTTTGTGTGATGATTCCATCATTAGTAGACACCTCCCTGGATTTCGGCTTATTTAGGGTGGTTAGACCATATGTACACAAAGCCCGATTCATTTCATTTTTTTCATAAATGTCTTAGTCAGGGCTTTCCGATTCATTTGAATACCTATGTCATGGGTCTACGGCCATTATTAATAATTTAATTCTTTCAGTGAGGGGACCGTCTTATACATCAGAATCTAACGTCTACAGACGTCAGATTCTGACGTATAAAGACGGTCCCCGCGCTAAAATTAATCAAATTAATATTCCTATTGCGCTTCATTCAATAATTCTACATTGACATATTATATAAAAAAAAGATAAACTACTTACCACTTGCTATGATGGCAAAAATCGCAATAGGCCAGCAACAACAAAGACAGCTGACGATAGACAGTATAAAATAGTCAGGTGGTGGGTACATTAAAGGCTGGTTACCGTACAGATATACGGCAGGTTGTCCGGGCACTTGACCAGGTAGGAGTCCGGGCTGGGTCGTCACTGTTTGACCGCTGCTGTAAGCCACAGATGGTCCTGTTCGACCGACAGGTTGTGCCATCATACCAGGGTTTGCATTGTCGGGGTGTCCACCAGCGTCATACTTTGTCTCGTATCCATGGGGATACGCGGGCTCCGTATTCGCATTGCCAGCTCCTGCATAGGCTCTGTTTTCTTCCCCTTTTTGCATTATGGTTATGTTTATCAACAGTTTTGTTTTTGCGAATATTAAACTCAATTCAGGTGCAAGTTTAGTATATGAATTGCCTAATACCTGAGTACTTCAAAGCACGTTCCAGAGAAATGGCGAGTCCAATCCGGTATGTCGGTATATAAAGTCCAAAAATTAAAGAAGCGTGAAATTGCTCACATCTATACACGCTTGATTACAACGCAATGCTCAAGTGACTCAGCACGGTTTTACCCCGGAAATGATACTTGGCAGAGACTTCGGCTCGCCTTGCATTCCTGATTCGCAAAATTTCTATTGCTCATCGGAAATATTACTTCCAATTGAATTTTTAATTAGTAAATATATGCATGTGTGCATTTGTAAATGTATTTGTTAACCCTTTACCCGCCGGTGCCGCATATACCCGGGTTTTCATTTTTATTAGCACATTATGTACCACCTTTTGAACATGTTTTGAACAGTTGACCTCCATTTTGTCAAATCTGAATAATTTTCAATCACTTGAAGTTGTGGATCGCGTCAGCGACACACAACTTCAAGTGGGTGAAAATTCAGATTGCATAATTTGGCGGTTAAAGGGTTAATAAATTATACTAGTCAAGTAGTGAACCATACGCGCTTGTGTTATTTTCCCCCGTATTTATCTCATTACTGCACTGTTTGGAGGCAATCAAAGCATAGTTAATACAATGATATATTAGATATACAGACCAGCGCCCTCACAAAACATCTAACACCACTGAAATGTCAGAGGAAAATTCTAATGCGATGAATTTGGTCTCTCACTGATCAAAATGTATCGTCCCCTTGAAAGGGTGTATACACCCCACTTCACATAGTGGGAAATGCACCCTTTCATCTCCAAATTAACGATATGTCCATATGCCTTATCTTTCCACATAATGCTAGAACATTCCCGGTAAGAAGATTTAGTCGCCTCCAAATGGTGGTTTCCCGGCATACACAAGACGTTGAATCAATGTTGGTTTAACGTTGTTCCGTGGGACCAACGTTAAGCCAATATTGATTAAACATATTGTGTCTGCAGGGTTTGTCTGTGGATTGAATGTCGTTTTTAACCAATTCTAGTAAATTAAAGATTTCATTTTCGTTAAAATCGATATTGGGGGTGGAGATAGGTTTGCGCTAAGAACTGTACATTCAAGAATTAGGCTCACTTCGCAAATACTACCAATAGACCTAATATTATTGAATAAGGAAAGTAAACTATGTCAAACACCCACATATTAATCGGTATGGCTAATTTTGATGTGACGTAAAAACACCCACATAATAATTGTTTACCTTAGAATGACATCGATCCAACCTTGGGTGGACATCTCGTGTTTGCCGGGTAAATGGACATATTTACGCCGTATAATTTTGGCCCTGTGAGCATCGTGTAGCAAATCTTTATAATATTTATATCGTCCCCTTGGAGTAAGAAGGTGCTAGACTGCTACTTTGTAAAATGGCAGTTTAGCACCTTCTAACTCCAAGGGGACGATATGTGAATTACGTTGTTTGAAAGCTATGTTTGATAAGAATTTGTGCAATTTGAGCCATACATCGGTTTTGTCGGCCCAAACACACGTTATCGTGATATGTTATATTGACAAATCAGTATACGTTGATAATTGAAATTTAAATTATTACCTTTTGCTTTCATTTGATTCTGGTTATATTTTAACAGGGTTTAATTGGAGAGCTACTACACAAAATGAATTGATACTTCAGTTTTTGATCGGTTTTACCCAATTGAAAAAATTGGATATAAAATAGGTATGACACAGTGACCATTTTCTTAACTGCTTTTAGACTCGCCTATTTTTACACCATTGTTTAATTCGTAAAAAAAATATTCTAGATTTTCCATAGTAGACTAACTTTGTGTGATTCAGCTGATGTGGTATTACTTTCAATAGGAAGGTAATGAACTAGACAGTTACAAAACTATACTTTGGCCTAATGTATCACAGCTTTTATTAACGAGGTCGGACTGACCTCATTTTGTACACCTGTGATGGTCCCGATATAGTGTCTCATAAAAATATTGAATAATGTGTTTCTAAGAAGTCATTAATACAATGGCCCTTTTCAACTCTATATCCGCTTAAGGCCACTGTGTTTCATTTATCTGTTTTAGATCAGAAAAAAATCAAAATCTAATGAGGGAGGGCGGTAAAAAAACATTTAAGAAAACAATAACATTAAGTAAATTTTTGAAAAAGTTAATGAGGGCGCCCAAATAAAAAACTTTTGACCTATTTAAAACAATACTGAAATAAACTTGTTTTTTCGAAAAAAAAATTATGTCCCAAAATTAGCTGGTTTTTTTCGGGCGCTGGGCAGATAAAACACACATGCCTTAGTTAGGCCCCCATGTTGATTTTGTGCTTTTATTGAACGAGATTTGAAGCGCGACCTAAGCGTTTTGACTAGTTTTGTTGGACGCAATCGTAGATTTAAGTTCAGATTGAAGCGCAAAGCGATATAATTTTAATTTTCACCAACTTGTATCTATGTCTCGTCACCGTGGCCCGCAAATTCAAAAGGGTAGATCGACTTTACACTGTCCTTGATGAGCGGTGTAAGGAAAAAATATCGAGATTAGATCAGGTACACTAAATGCATTTCTATTCATGGATGAACTGGCGTCCAATAAAAAAACCGTTTTTTATCTGATTATAAAGTTATCTGGCCTCACAATTTATTTTTTAAACACAAAAATAAATACGAAGCAGTGTCTGGATTGTAACTGTTCACCACTGATATAAACTTGTTATCATGATTATACCATAGTTTTTCAAGAATTTTTTTAAGACTATTTTTCCCTTGTCTACCTATATATTTGGTAAGAACAGCTCCATTGTTGTATGTGTTTTTGTGTTTATGCATAATATATTATTCGAAGATATAAAAAAGTAAGCCCAGGCCTGACCACATGCTTGATTGAGTCTTAAGGATGGTGTCTCGCTTCAATTATCAGAAATGCATAATACATGCATTTCTGCTGTTATATAATACATAATTTTTTATGTCTTCATTGTAATTTTGCAGTAGTTAAATGAATATTTCTAAATATGAGTCACAACTTTCCAACAACCCAGCCAACAACCATACCTGATAATCTTATAAATAGCTCCCCGCCTGCAGCAGGGCCGATAAGTCACTTTTAAATTACTGTCGCGGTAAAAAAACGACGATAAGCAATATTTTTTTCAAATAACAGTGTTTTTTAGTTTTTAGTAGACTTGCTGCTATCAAGAATCCATCATAACGTCGCCATTAATCAATCATGTTTCGATGTATTATACATTATTCTTTTGTAATTGATTGCACAATAAAAAACGTCTGGCGCTTTTAATGTTTTTCATTATTCATGGACATTTTCCACTCACGTAATTGCCCGCGAATTATGAACATAACTCGAACTGTTATATTTTAGAATGTTGTTTGATTGAGTTAATTCAATTGAAATGCCCTTAAGAACAAAGGTTATTCATATTAAAGGAGACGTTATGTGTTGATATTCTGAAAGCAGTGGGTAATTTTTGTGTTACAGCTCTAGTTATGGAGGTCTGGACGGAGCTGGTCTCTCTGGCGACGAGTCAGACATATCAGACAGCTCACATGGTGAGTAATGCACTCACTCACTCACTCACTGACTCACTCACTCACTCACTCACTCACTCACTCACTCACTCACTCACTCACTCACTCACTCACTCACTCACTCACTCACTCACTCACTCACTCACTCACTCATGGAACTAGTATATCTATTAGAAAAGTACAAAACATAAAATTTTAACTGAGATTGTTAAGATATAGGCTTATTCTATAAACGGTGAATTATTTTGCAATTATTGATGTGCGATGTGATCGGCTTCAGCCACGCAATATTATCAGTCTTGAAAAATCAGTGATGATTCAGATGGTGGCCACAATAATAATTAATATTTACCAACTACTAATAACTCATCTTTTATCCAGGTGGACATTGCCACGTACGTTCCCCACAATTGCCGGCGATTGACAAAAAGGCACGGCGGCAACTCATAATCGCCAGTGTTCTTTGCCTGATCTTCATGCTCGCCGAGATAGTGGGTGAGTTATTGCAGTCATTGTTATTCAGAGCAGTCCATGACAGTCTGAGACCAAGGTTTTGTTTGAATAAACCTCCCACAAATTAAAAAGGATGCTATAAATAATGTTGGGTTGAACCACCTTTTTGTGGCCATTTTGAAAATAGCCGCCATTTAAATATTCAAAATCACGTATATATAGATCTGGCCATTGCAACTAGAATCACGAGTTTGCTGTCTTTACCGAGCTTTTATGTATGAGGAATCCAATGGTGGGCATAAAAATGTGTAGGCTATATCTTGTAGATATTTTGAAGTCAACGATAAAACATATTGTTTTCATTCTATACTTATTCCAGGCCTAGGCCACAGGTTTTCATTTTTTATTAGCACATTAAGTACCACCTTTTAAACATGTTAAAGATAAAATGTGGCATTAATCAGCAATATTTGAAAACAGTTGACCTCCACGTTGTCAAATCTGAATAATTTTCACTCACTTGAAGTTGTGGATCGCGTCTGCAAGACACAACTTCAAGTGAATGGAAATTCAGAATGAATAATTTGGCGGTTAAAGGGTTAACAGACCTAATCGTCATACTACAAAAACTTTTTAGCGCAATTATACTACTTGTATGTTCAGTGGTGGGGTCGTGAGCACAGTAAGGGGTTGATAAGTTTATTTGCATCATGCATCATGATTTTTATGTCTAGCTGAGTGCAGGACCGTAGCTAACAATTAGCTTTCATACAATACATTACCTCACTACTTGTGTATCTATAAGTGATAGATAGAACGGCTGTTATACTTACTCTTGTTTCGCTGTTCTGGGGGGGGGGGGGAATATGTGCTTAAAATCGTGTTATTTGAAATTTGCTGACAAGGATCTTGTTGACAAAATGGAAGCAATGGTTTCTGTGATTGATTAAACCCAAAAAAATCAAACTTGAGCAAATAAATGGTTAATTTACGTAACCGAGGATACTACTACCAGACGAATTCCGAAAAATCCTTAAAAATCTACCTTGTGTCTGTTTTTAATTCCAGATGGCCGCCATCACGGTAACGCCATTTTTTTGAAATAACCAAGGGTGCACCCCATGTACTTTATCACTTTTACAATTTGAAAATAATAATTGTGTGTTTACCCTGGATTTGAGGTACGAGAAGAAAAAATCATTTCTTCCCTTAATACATTTCCAAGATTGCCACCATATTGTTTGAGTGATATGAATAATATGCCATAACTATCTCGTTGTTTAACCTAAGATGTCTTTTTTGTGACTATTTTCAAGCCCATGGAGTATAGATGTTCTTATATTGTGTTTGTCAACATAAATATCAATATATCTAACATGGTCGCCCTTGTGCATAACAATTCGGCGCAGTTACGTTTTAAAGCCTTGTTAGCAGCTTCCATTCTTTATGCGTAGATTTTTATGTACATTTTCCCAACTTTTTGTTTCTAGTCACCCCACCGTTCCTATTCATCCCATTCTATTTTATTATGAAGATTCCATATTTTGGGGGGAAATGTTCAGTTGTTTCTTTTACATGTACTTGTTTGTTCCTGTTCACTCCATGTTTGGGTTATGCCCATGATAAGGGACTGCGGTAGACATAATGTTGATGTTCCTATTTACCCCGTTTTGGAGATGACTCGGAACACGCAGTCGCTTTTTTCTAAAATACCACCATAAGAAACCCCATGTGTATGGGCATAAATCTCCCGCAAAATATTTGGAGGAAAATAAATAAAACTCTTTTTTGTTCAAATTCCCCACCAGACGTACACCTGGAATATGAGTTTATTTAACAAAAATCGTGATGTAATATTTTAAGTATAGACCCTCATAAGCAACCATTAGATGCGGCTTCATAAAACTTGGCACATAGCTGTATAACCCTCATGGATTTAATGTGGCATAGATGTAAGATGACACCAAGGTTATTTCAATGTCATTTCAAGGTCAAATAAACTTATTTTGTATTGTATGAGAATCGCATTTTTGGGCACTTGGCCGGCTACCGAGGATTCGCATTTGTGCGAACTTGGGCAAAGTATGATTGGGCACAACAGTTATATGCCAGAATCGTTCTTATTAACATGATTAACACCAATCTACTGTATAACATGAGTAGTTGAACGAGCATTGTATCGAGCTAAACTATTGAGTGCAAAGTCAGCATTTTTTTCTAAAATCCTCATATCTGAATGCTTATACAAACGTTCCTAATACGATTACATATTTGACATTTAAACTGTGTGTGGGACTATTGTGGGACATCATGAAATTGATCATACATTTCTATAGTGTAGCCATGATTTTTTTCATGTGGGGGGGGGGCTCGTTTTCAGCAAAAAGTGGAAATTTGTCTACTTTTTTTGCTGCCAATAAGGGGGTTCAAGGGCATGCTCCCCCGGATTTTTGAAAAAAATATAAAAGCCCATTGTGCGTATTAGGCTAAATATTCCTGTCTGAAACACAAATTGTGTTTTTAATTTATGCGATTAGTTTTTAACTCAACTCACATTATTTACGATCACGTGCCATTTGTTATTTATGTGTCCATCACTGAATGGATATATATCATTATGTTAGGGAATACGTTTTTTTTGGAATAAAAAATAACGTACATTTCATGCAACATGAATAATAACATGACTATTAAATTCCTATTTCTAGCTGAGTGCAGGCCCGTAGCAAGCATGAGACAGACGAGGCAGCTGCCTGGTTTGTCTTTTCTTGCTAACTCAGCTGTGATGTTTTTTCCAATGTAGGAAATAAATAATAATAATATTATATTGAGAAGTGCTGAATAGAATTATGCTAAAAGTTGAACATCAAAGTATGTTTAAAACCAAAGCGCTATAGGTAAAATCACAAAGGATATAGGTCTGTGCCAGAATAACACGATCACGATGCATACATGGCCGATGTCACAGGCCTATAATGCCTAAAGGCTAAACCAGTCACAATGGTAATGTAAAGTAAATGTCTAATAGTAGCCTATCCTAGCAAACCACAAGACATTAAACATGAATGTTCTTATTAAGTTTTAGTGTCAGAAATGATATTTTAGGACATAACAACATTTCTTACATTTTAATTTTGTCGATGTTAAATCCAATTTAGCATGATCTCGAGATCCAGAATCTAGTCAACTGCACAAGGATGGCGGGTGGACGACATGAGACTGCTCTTAAGCATTGGCCTTATACTTCACACACCAGTGGCAAAATGCACAACCAATATTATAACGAGTGAGAACATCAATAGCAGTTGATCGTTTTTTTAAGTATGGGCAACATCTAGAATAGTAGGCTTAATGACAGCCAAGATGAATAATCCTGAAGGCCTTTTGATCATTCATGGGAAGTGTCTGCGAACATTGTATTGCAAAACACAGCCTGTATTGTTCTAGTTTAGTGATCTTGGTACAGCACTAAAGCAGCACAGGCTAAATGTATCCTTCGTGTGGGGTAGTATATTTGAGAATATTTCTGAAACAATTCTCCTGATGATTGCGTTCTCTTCCAGGCGGTGTCATTCCTAACAGTCTGGCCATTGTGACGGACGCTGCTCACAGACTTCGCCAGCTTTATGATCAGTCTCCTGTCCCTCTACATAGCCTCCCGTCCAGCCACCAAAAGCATGAGCTTCGGCTGGTACAGAGCAGGTAGGTATTATAATGCCGTTCGTGACCCTTAGGCCCTACAGCGCCTAAATATTTTTTGTGTAAACCATGGAGACCAAAGAGTTTTTTATATTATAGATCATCTTAAATGTCTTAGTTATATAGCTCTTTCCGCTTCGTTAGAATAACTATGTTATGGGTCTACGGTCAATATTAATATTTTACTCTTTCAGTGCGGGGATCGACTTTAGACGTCAGAATCTGACGTCGGATGCTGACGTCTAATATCGATCCCCGCGCTGTAAGGGTTGACCCTTACAGCGCGGGGATCTACTATAGTCATCAAAATCTGACGTCTGTAGACGTCAGACTCTGACGACTAAAGTCGCTACACGCGCTGTAAGAGTAAGCATATTTATAATGGCCATAGACCCATAACATAGGTATTCAAATGAATCAGAAAGAGCTGACTAAGACATTTATGCTGGTTTCAAAATAAAAAAACCTTTGGTCTCCATGGATTTTACAAAAACAATTCTGCGCTTTAAGGGTTAATAGTATGCGATATGTGCCAAGATCATTCATGCTGATAGATATAAGATGCAACGTTCTATCCTATTTCCCACAACCACAATTCACCAGCTGCATGTGATTTGTTAATACGATGACTCGGAGGTTTTAAGAGTTGAACAGTTATTCTTAATATCGACAGTTTCCATATTATGTTTTTCCGAAACTCCAGCATTTTTCAATACAATTTTAATTATTTTCCTCCAGTTGCGATATCTTTTTACCACATAGATACCCCAGCTAGGACGTACCAAAATAAATACCTGAACATTTTACAGGCTTTACCGTAAAATGCATTCCATGAGTAAACATAGTCGGTCTTTCATCTGATGTATTTAAATCCATCCAATTAGTATTGTTTAATATTATTTTTTAAGACAGTCACACATGTCAAATTTATTATTATTTATTTACTTATTAAAATATATTTATACAGGGTGTATACATATTAGCACAGATGCTATTTTTTAAATATTTGCCCTGTCATACATTCAATAATACAATACATTTCTAAAATATCTGATATTGTAAAAGGTATAAATACAGATTAAAATATCCATAATCTAATCAGAGCTACACTTAAAATTACAATTAATTAATCACGAAGCTTTTAAAAAGCACATGTTATTATGTGGATATCTGATAATACGTAAGATCAATTTAATGTTAAAAGTGGCCTTGCCATGATAGAAGTGTAAATACCAGTTTCCCGCACCAACAACCAGAGATAAAAAACACAATATGGTAAGTGGTAAAAAAAATCACTCTGGAAAAGCGTGGAAACTTAAGTAACATTAGGACATCTTGACATTCACACAGGATGATAATATATATATGTACACACAAGCTATGCCATGCCTGCTAGCAATGTCACGTCTGCTAGCAATTCTTGGCCGAATTATTTATTGATTTATTTCTTCAACTTCTAGTGGGTGAGAATTTAAATAAGACGGCTTAGCGGGAGAAGGGTTGTAATGCTGAACCATCGTTTGCGTTAACCCTTTTAGCGCGGGGAACGTCTTTATACGTCAGAATCTGTGGACGTTGGATTCTACCGTATAAAGACGATCCCCGCATTGTAAGAATTAAAATATTTTTACTGGTCATAGATCCATAACATAGGTATTCAAATGAATCAGAAAGAGCTAACTAAGACATTTATGATGATTTCAAATTAAAAAAAACCTTTGGTCTCCATGGTTTATAAAAAATATTTCAGCGTGGTAAGGGTTAATCCAACATAGGCTTAACGTCTCATCCCAGTAAAGAGTGACCCAACGTTGTTGTAATATTGGCCTACCGTCTGCGATGCTGGTCCAATATTAACCCTTTGAACCCTCACGATGCATTAAAGCATCATTTCACATATCTTAAAACAGACTTTTAGAAGGAAAATATCAATGAAAATACCCATGAAACTTTGACCAATACATGGCATTTTTCCTAATTTTTTCACCCACTAAAGTCATCTTCATCCACTACAAGTCGAGAGTTGCGACAGCAATTCGCGCCTTGTAGTGGATGAAGATGACAATGGTAAATTCAGGCTTCAAATGTTTTAAGCCAATTAAGTCGTTGCAGTGTACAGTGTATTGCAGGGATGTTTGCTGGGCCATGTCATTGTATCAACCACAAGATGATGTTAAAAATTCCCCCTCAAACCTAAGTATTGTCTGTAGGGGCCTACAGTCAGATATTTCCCGTGATTTTTTCAGCCTAATTGCGTACTTGTGTGCAGCTAACCGTACTAATAACGCACAGCGTAGCACAGCAACCACAAACCATTCAGCCGATGCTGGCTTAATGTTGGACCACCGTCCGCGACGCTGGGCCAACATTAAATCTGCATTGCGTCACTGGCTTGCGTTTACTGGGCTAACTGCCCCTTTCAGAAGGGACTCGACCAGGTATGTAACAGTATAGTAAACATGCGGACTCATGACGACTAGCCCGCTTTAACCCTTGCCACGCTGAACTATTTGTTTAAAACCATGGTGGTGATTTTTTGGATTTGAAGTCATCACAAATGATTTAGTTTAGTCGAGACACAATTTCTAAAACGAAGCCTAGAAAAAAGTCCATGCGGACATCATTAGTAGAATATGGAGACATCCTCATTCCTATAGGAAATTTCCCGTAGAATGCGAAAATCACTGTCTCCAAGCTGAAATATAGTCCGATCACTGTCAAATCAGCCATTTTCAAAATAGTCACGGAGGCTATAATTGTGTTATCTGGCAAGTGGCACACTCAAAGAGTATTGATGTGATCCTTTTTAAAATGGCGTCTTGAAAATGTGCTATTTTTGTTTGAAACATCAATATGCGACTAACATAAAATATGTATACTAATCATAATAATAGCCAGATTATTTATAGTATTTTACAAGCAAAAAATCTGCCCTAGCATTCAAACTGTATAAAACAATTAAATTTCACCTTGTTCTTCCAGTCAGTTATTAAATATAATATATTTATCCTGTGCTTATTATTATAATATATATGGATATCTGGATAGCGCCACATTGGTCAACATACACGTCTTAAGTATTGTGCTTTATCATGCATTATCTTAGATTTTTTAAAAAAAAACCTCAGCTTTGGCATTCAAAGTGTCGTTATACATAATATATGGTTTTCCATCAAACATTTAAACATATACATCAATATGGGACTAATATTAAATATTTATACTACATACAATATTAAATATCCACAGTATATATACACTGTAAGCAAAAAATTGGTCTTAGCATTCAAAGTGTCATTTTATATATATATTTTTTTCATAAACATGTAAACATAAACATCAATGTAAAATTAACACAAAATATTCATAATAAATATAATGATAAATATCCACAGCATGAGTTAACTTTTATATAATAGCCTATTGGAGGCGGATATATCAGCACATTTGAATTTTACTTCGAATTAGAGTTAGCGATAATGACGCGCGTATCTTAAATATGTAGTTATAAAAAAAAATTGGCCCTAAATTTTTTAACTTTTCAACTTCCGGTCTCCTGGGGACATAATGGGGACACTTTTTGCGAATTAACTTGCTTCTAAGTAGCACGCAACAAAAATAACAGATTTCCAAATTTGACACATATTTTATAATGTTTGTATTTTTTTGGCGCCGGTATTGATAAAAGGGTTGAAAAAATATTCAAAATGAAATCTGTGCAAAAATGTTTTTCAGTGACCTACATGTGTATATGGCCGAAGGCTATGAATAAAACAATAGTGAAAATAAGTAAAACTGTTACTATTTTGAACAATTTTTCGAATTGCTGTCAATTTTTTTTTGGAGTCCTTCCAAAAAATGGTAAAATTGGCCCTAGGACTTAAAGCGTCCTGTTTGGCAAAAAAAGAACCAAAACTCGCTATGTCTCAAGGGTCAAGCTAAATAAAAATCGCAGTGAAAATTTCTTAGCTTTTTTCAGTACGAGGGCTCCCGGCCTATTAGTAAGGCTATCTATCTGAGAATATGGCAAATTAAAAGGTAGTGGTGGAAAATGTCACCAAAGGTCATTTAAAGTCATTATCCAAGGTCATTTCAAAATATAAGGGTGATTTAACTAAACACTTTGCCGAAGTTTGTGACTAGTATTATTGGAAAGGTTATCTATCTGGCCCGTGGGAGTCAGACAATGGACATTGAGATGCTGGCAGTGGTGGGATTGGACACCAGAGGTTATCGAAGGTCACTAACCAATGTCATTTGAAGAGATACATTGATTTAACTGTGAAGTGTGATCAGGTCTGTGTTTAATTATCTATATCGGAGTATGGGCAATGGGTGTTGAAGTGTCAGTAGCAGTATAATATCTCACTGGGCACATGACGTTATTGCAACGTTGAATCAAAGTCACTGCGGACATCATTATAGTGACATTCACATTAAAAATCGCATTTTAGGGGGATCATATGGTGTTACTGATTCACTATTTACGTGGAAAGTACTCACAATATCGACCTAAAACTGTGAGTCAGTATAAAACATATGCTCTACCTTAACACTAACTTATTTTAATTTGATTAGCTGAAATAATGCCACAGATTGAACCGGTTAAAATATTACTTGATATAGTTACGGTCCGCCACCCAACCAAATAAACAACTTATGTTCGCTGCAAGTGTACACGTGGACCTTATAAGTCTGACGGGTTGAGCAGGTTGTTTTAATTGTTAGTTGTGCAGGTGCGTTGTATATCAATCAGGCTCTGTTATCCACTTAGCTTATTGTGTATGCAGGTACCCGCATGAGCTGATCAGCACGCCCCCTTGCAGGTGAGGGGTGGCTGGGGCTCCTGATGGGTGGGAAACATTGCCACCATGTGCAATTTGATTGCGCAATTTATTTTCAATTATCAGTTTTGCAAAGTGAATGTTGTTGTAAAATAACATTTACCTATTTAGCGTCAATCACAGATGTATTATTACTCAATGTAGCCTAAACACGGTAAATGGGAAGTGAACATAATCATTGATTTCATTTCACTTCCTTTCAAACAATAATTTCATGCCAATATAATGTAAGGTGCCTTACTTTTATGTACTTTTAATATCACTGTATACGTTGATATATTTGTATTTTGTTTGAATAAATTATATTGATTTGATTAGATTCAATATAGTACATAACTGGTAAGCAACAATAAGGAAAATGTTGAACAAGATAAGTGAATAGAATGAATCTAAAAACAGTTTTTGTTTGTTTATATAATTATAACTTTTGTATAATAATAGCATCGGTAAATTTATATAGGCCTATTGTGATGCTAACCTGGCTATCAAGTGATGTTGTCTGACCGTCTGCTACGCTGGTCCAGCATTCACCCAACGTTGCTTTAATGTATCTTGTTTAATGGGTGGCCATCGAATATAGTTTTATGAATACACGTAAGCCTACAGCTGGCCAAACACATTTTAATGTTGAGTCACTGTGACTGTGTAGGACGCTTGTCTAACTTTAACTGTTATGTATATTAACCCAAGCATGGGATTGAATGCCTCTTGTTTTTTGGTGCGTAAAAAACACTTGCCAGTCATATCACCCGGCATGTCACTCCCCAGCTTCGTCACACGCTTTGGCACAGGCATCGCAAGCGGTGGGCCAGCGTTACAGAAGTTGCCCCAGCAATAATCCAACATTGGTTCAATGCTTAGTGTTTTATGTGCTTAGCTATCATTGGACTGGAACATTGTTGGGCCAGCTTTAATGTAAGACAGTGGTGGGACTCAGATGGCAGTCTATACATGTATACGCCTAATCAAGTGCCCGCATATATTGCGTATCGTGCCTCCATCCAAAATAATATACATGAGGCTTTCAGCCAATGTTAGGCCAGCGTCGCAGACGGTGAGCCAACATTGACCTGATATTGTTCCCCGAATTTTATAAACAGACTATAAAAAAAAACAATAAAAAAAATGAAGTCGAGGGTCGAGGGTCGTGGGTCGAGGGTTGTGGGTCGAGGGGGTCGAGGGGGTTTTCGAGATATCCGTTTGCGACGCAGGTCCAGCGGGAAACCAGCGTTGCAAACTGGTCCAACGTCTCATAAGTTTGCTGGGCATATATGGCTAGAAATTCACTTAATAAGTGACCGACATAGCCTATATAGGCCTAATATGGGTGATTGATTGATGTTGACAATAAAAATTATTCATATATTGTGGCGCCAGGTTGGCTCATTGGCTAACCCAGGGGGTATCAGGCTCGAGTCCCACGACGGCCGATATCTTTCCTTGGTACACACATATGCAGCGAACCAAACTGTTCAAATTCTTGGGATAATGACGACAGAAACATATTCATAACCGATTTGCGCCGCACCGAAAAACATATAAAGAAATAAAGAAAACAAAATGACCAATATTTCAAAGTTGACATGTAGCCTAAACGGTCAATAATAATAAAAAATATTTATAATGTCTTTGATTATTGATGACCAAGCATAAATGGATATACGCCCAATAACTGAGCATTATAATCGCACCTCACATTGTTCACATCCCCTTTACTGCAGATAAAGATAAAGAGAGACAATAAATACCAGAGTGCCTAGCCCTGAAACATTAAAAATAAAATGTAAAATATTAATCACAATGAAGTAGGTCTTGTGCAATCATAGTCATAAGGTACCATAGCCGTGTCGTCCTCTCTGAGGCCGTTGATAGATGTATTTGCTTTACCCGAAAATTCAACATGGCGGTGACTGAGAGCGATCTCGACCCCAAGGTCCGAAAAATCTCCATTATAACTTTTAAATGGTTACCCTCATAACCCCCATGACCCCCTCGAACCCTCACAAACAAACCTCGACCTTCGACGCACAAGCCCCTCGACCCACAACCCCTCGACCCACAACAACAACAAAATATTTGTTACCCCTGATGGTAAACAAAATAATAGCGATCACAGCCCGAAAATGAAAACGAAATGTCAGGCAGGCATCCCGTCTAGTAACCAAATATTTCTACTTCAAGGAGGCCTAATATATATCGGGACGCCACAAGTTTCCGAAGTTCCCACATTCAAAATTAGTTAACCCGTTCCGGGAACTTCAAGTCACCATGCATATGGGACCCACTGCAGGCTGTTAAATCAATTATGTAATTATTATATATAATTAAGCCTATTCTGAATTCCTTTAATGGTTACTCAGTGAAAATAGTGCTACATAGACACCCCTCTCCCATACTTCATTGTATCAGCTAGCTCGGTGAGCGTGTGCTATTTATAGATTATGAGCCCAGTTTCAGGAACATGGGCGCTGTAGCGGGCATCAAAGCAAACACAAGCGGTGACTCGGGGAATTCACCCAATGTTGTCTCAATACTGGGCCAGCATCTCCACAGCTGGCACAACATTGTCTGCACAGGGACGCTATGACTTATTCACGAAATATAACATAGAGTGCGAATGATTATCCACAAAACAACTATGGTCAACTATGTTGAATAGTTTCTCTAGAATTTCAAAAACATGAAATATTTCAATTGTATATTTCAATTAAGAAATGTGTGAATAATGATATCGCTACATGTTCAGAACTATACAAAAATGTGTAAGGGGGAAATCATGGACATAATAATGTAGTATAAATCGCGTAGGCCACATCAATAAGTTATAAAATCGAACTGTGTAACCAGGGTTTCCACCAGAAATGTTTGATTGGGAGGGGGGCCCACAAGGGTTGGTGGGTCTGGGGAGAGAAAAAGAATTGGATGGTCTGGCGGAGCAAAATAATTGGAGTTTCAAATTTTAGTGCTTAAAATGGCCTATTTAAAACGAAAATTGTTTTATACATAGGGCCTCATAGCGGTAATGTTGTTATTCGTGTAGATTATTATAACAGTTGCTGATAGTTTCGATATATCTACAGAAATATGAATTAAAGCTACTTTTCTCATAATCATAAAATGGACTACATAAAAAAAAGCTTTAACCTATTATAATGAAAAAGGCACATAGCTGATACCCAAAATGTGCCTGAAAGTTTACAACGGGAACATTCACATTTTGGAGAGTGCATCACGACACATATGCCTAGATGCCTTTATCTGATAAATCTCTACATGTCATACCATATATATTCTGTGTGTGCTACCATGCGTGCAAAACAAGCATTGATTGTCATAGTCTATTTACTTTACATTAAATAGTTCTCCAAACTATTTCCTTTTAGCTGCTAGCGTAGCATGAACATGACCCGTTTGTTATTAAGCCAATGGTATAAGAATTGAGAATGTAGACCCCCGAGCCACCCAGCCGGGAGATAATCCCCATCACCTTTTCCAATGAGTGGGCTGAGCCAAAGTACCAGGATGACAGACAATGTGGACAAGAGGAAAGATCAACAAACATGATTGGCGGAATTTTGTGGAGATGTTTTTTTATTTTCTCACTTCACAACCAGTAACCTCACTCAATTCAATAATCGTCTGGAAATTAAATCGCCCCATCATACAAAGTAAGTGAATATGTAAAAAAAATCGATCAAAAACGGTAAATATCGATATGAGAGCGAAAAAGCATCCACCACGGTGAGAGGTGAATCCAGGTTTAGTAGAATATGGAAACATCCTCATTTTTATAAGAAATTTCCCGTAGAATGCGAAAATCACTGTCTCCTAGCTGAAATATAGTCCGATCACTGTCAAATTAGCCATTTTCAAAAAGGTCGCCAAAAAATTGCTGTAAAAAAATAAAATCATAATAGCCGGCCTAAAAATACATTTAAACGCTATATTATTACTAATCTGTTAGTGCCGAATGTATTGCCGGCACACTTTTTACTTTTTCCTCATATCAATTGTCCAAATTCAAGATGGCCGCCAAAATTACTGAAAAATCGTGTTTTTGATCATAACTTTAAAATCACGCAAACAGACAACGGTGATTTCACTTAAACAGTTGACCATATGTGTGTTTAGTAAGGCTATCTATCTGAGAATATGGCAAATTAAATGGTAGTGGTGGAAAAGGTCACCAGAGGTCATTTAAAGTCATCATCCAAGGTCATTTCAAAATATAAGGGTGATTTAACTAAAAACTTTGCCCAAGTTTGTGTCTGGTATCATTGGAAAGGTTATCTATCTGGCCCGTGGGAGTCTGACAATGGACATTGAGATTCTGGCAGTAGTGGGATTGGACACCAGAGGTTATTGAAGGTCACTAACCAATGTCATTTGAAGAGATACATTGATTTAGTTGTGAAGTGTGATCAGGTCTGTGTTTAATTATCTATATCGGAGTATGGGCAATGGGTGTTGAAGTGTCAGTAGCAGTATAATATCCCACTGGGTACACGACGTTATTGCAACGTTGAATCAAAGTCACTGGCGTTGATTCAACGTCGCAACAACGTCGTGTGTCGATGGGGATGTCCCCGGAGGTTTTTCCAGGGGTGCAAATTCAACTGAAGGCTTCACTAGCCCAGAGCGAAATCCAACTAGCCCTTACCATCTTTTACTGAAAATCCACTAGCCCTTACAATATTCCACCAGCCTCGTGTTACCGGGCTAGTGCGAATTTGTATCCCTGATTTTAGATCATTACCCAAAGGAATTTAAGTGAAAAGTTTGACCAGGTTTGTGTCTGATTTCATCTTTGAATCAGACGTGGGATGCAACTGTTCATCTTCATTTGTAGCATCCTCTTCCAGACACAAATATATAGTAGAGTATAGTGATATAAAGCGAGTTAAATATGACTGTATAGACTAGTATATCATATGTATTGTGTTCAGATCACCCTTGCTACCTTCTTCATCTGTATGTATAATTCAATTTTTTTCACTATGATTATATAGTAGGGCCTAGTGATTATTGCTCATTTTGCTCATTTTATTAATTGACAATGAAAACATATGTACAGATACTGTAGATCTAAAAAAATATCGTTAGTTTTTTAGGTATTGGTAAAAGTTTGTTTTTAGGTAATGTTTTTATTCTTTGCATCTTTTTTGTAAAATACCGGAAAAATTTCTGGCAAATATTAAAAAAAAAATAGCAAAATAAAAACAGATTATGCTTTTCAAAATTTAGTCGTTTTCAGTGTTTAAATACAATAGCCAGTCCTTATTTTGTGGCTGACTTGGGTGATTCGCCGCCCCAAAGATTTTTGTTTTTGTATTCAAGCCAGGTTAATGCATTTTTTTAATAATTTGGCAAAAAAGGGGTGTGTGAGCGAAAAAAATGGCCTGAGGGAAAAAAACTTAAACTACAACTACAAATTGGTTCTTTTGTGCAGCTATTTTTATCACATTTTAACCATTTTACCTAATTTAGGGTACTTATTATAATAATTGGTCGAAAAAAACGCGCAATGGATCCTCCACTGCTTTGATTAAATAAACTGCTAAAAGCAAAAATAAACAATTTTGTAGATATCTTTGGTGAAACATAATATTTAAAAATACTTACTACTTTTTTGAAAAAAATAAGGGTGGGTGAAAAATGCCCTAGGCGATGTCCTTTCGCTACAGTTACTATTTATTCCCCTATTTTAGTATACCATTGTGCAGCTTTGAGCAAAATTAATTGCTTTTATCACATTTTGAGCTATTTTACTCGATGTATGGTACTTTTTTATATTAATTTGTCGAAAAAAGGGGTGCGTTCCCCCCCCCCCAGCCCACACACATTATGTATACGCCCCTGTTTTAATTAAATAAACTTTTAAAAGCATTAATAAACAGTTTGTGGCATTTCTAGTGAAACATATATTTTTTTAAATAATAACTAAATAAATAATTGGGGTTGAAAATGGCCTCAACGAAGCTCATGCAGTACAGTTACAAGGTGATTCCGCTTCCAATATGGATCAGTATAGCTACTCTAGTCCAGCTCTGTAACAAATTTGGTGCTTTTAACACGATGAGAGCGATTCTCCCAAAATATTAATCAAATCCGCTGAACTAATACACTTGTTATGATAGAAAGACCATATGGCAGCCATTTTGTCGGCCATTTTAAATTTTGACAATTTACATGAGCAATAAAGCAAAAGTAATGCCAGCAATGATTTGTTCATCCATAGATTAGTAATATTAGAGGGTTTGAATAAAATTTTAGGCCGTTTATTAAGATTATATTTTGTTACGATAACCTCTTGGCGGCCATTATGAAAACGGTTAATTTGACTATTAGTGGACAATATTTCAGCTTGGAGACAGTGATTTCTGTAATCTACGCAGAATTTCCTATAAGAATGATGCTGTCTCTTAATTGTACTCTTGATGTCCGCATGGACTTCAGTTTACCAGAATGGAGTCTCGACTATTGCTGTTGTATGAAATGTTTTTTTCAATGAAATTACCATCATATGAAATATGCTACACACAAATATACTATGCTTTTGACAATATATGCTGTGTATACTGGGCCTCTAGGCCTTATATTACTTGAATTAAAGATTACTTACTTACTTACTTACTTACTTACTTACATACTTACTATTCGCTAATAATCAATAAAATGTCCCTATTTCGCTATCAAAAATATTTTATTCAGTCGGCAGTATTTAAGACAGGCCTCGGAGATCCGTCCTCCAATGTTCCGTCATCTTCTACATCCGTCATGGTTTTGATGGGAACGGATCTCCCCAATGTATTTTTGCTTCTATGGTCCGTCATTCCGATGTCCGCCTCCGTCATCAAATTTCGGGGACGAAAGGGTTAAATCAATGAATAAGTGTCTGTTGTTCTGTCACGTTGTCCGCCTCCGTCATCAAATCTCGGTGACGAAAGGGTTAAATCAAGCATGACTTAAGCGTCTCATTGTTCTGTCACCAGATGACGGTCAGTCACGCTGATTGTGGAGGTAACAGTGTAAGGCAGAAAGTGCAGGTGAGACCTCAGTACATTGTCATATATGAGACCCACAAAAGAGAAGCCGTGGTACATCTTCTTCCTCTTGTGATGCTTGGGTCAAGGTCGTCTGACATGTGCGAGTAGATGTAAACATACTGTGGTTCCCAACGGTAATTCAAATGAACATGAAATATAATTGAGAACATCTAATATGACTGAGGTGTCACCTCAGCAGAATTTACCAAGGTGAGACCTTAATTATATATGTCTTGAATTACACAACAATGGTACTTCAAGTGAACATTAGATTTATATAGATATAATTGAGGACATCTAATATGACTGAGGTCTCACCTCAGCAGAATATACCAAGGTGAGACCTTAATTATATTTGTCTTGATCAAGAATTACACAGCAACGGTAATTCAAATGAACATGAAATATAATTGAGAACATCTAATATGACTGAGGTCTCACCTCAGCAGAATATACCAAGGTGGGACCTTAATTATATTTGTCTTGAATTACACAACAATGGTAATTCAAATGAACATTAGATTTATATAGATATAATTGAGGACATCTAATATGACTGAGGTCTCACCTCAGCAGAATATACCAAGGTGAGACCTTAATTATATTTGTCTTGATCAAGAATTACACAGCAACGGTAACTCAAATGAACATGAAATATAATTGAGAACATCTAATATGACTGAGGTCTCACCTCAGCAGAATATACCAAGGTGGGACCTTAATTATATTTGTCTTGAATTACACAACAATGGTAATTCAAATGAACATTAGATTTATATAGATATAATTGATGACAAAAATGTCCCTGCACTGAAACTACAAAAATAGGAGAAAACGTTAAGACATGTAGGCCTACAGCAATATTATTTTTGCAGCCCTAACTAGAATTGAATAAGGGTTTGATTATTAGCCATATATATTGTAAGATTATATTTAAAAGCAGAAAATGTATTCTTATTTTTAAACGTAGCTATGGTAAGCCTCACACAGACGGAATTTGCCAAGGAGAGACCTCCCTCCTAATCATTGATTTGGATCAGTGAAAATATGACACATTTATCTAAGTGAAATCTCAGTCAATTACGTCGACTTAATGGAACAGTGAACTGATATGACTATTATGACTATTATAACACATATGTTGACATATATAATCCTACCAACACGACTGAGGTCTCACATAAGCATATTCTGACTATACGAGACCTCAGTCATGTTAGATGCTTTTATCTTCCAAAATGAGACATATGCTGCCAATGCGAGACAGTATTTTCAATATTGTTCAGCTATGTTTGTCATGTACCTTAGAATCTATTACTATTCATAGAACTTTCGAAATTGAAGAGGCAGGATCTCCAGTCACACCAAATGCTCCACCATCAGCCTTGACGACTGCGTTCGCTTTCTCAAGAGCCTGGTCAATATTATTATTGGTGAGAACTTTCGGCTCAATTTATGCACAATAACTTTCGGCTCAATTTATGCACAATAACATTTCAATTCAGAACGCCAGATCCATCTGAGGTTGTTTCTGTTAAATAATATTGTTTTTGTAGAGGACAGGAGTATATTGTGCATAATTTTCATTGTTTTTTGGCAAATAAGAATAGTATTAGTTCGGTCAGTGGCTGACAGTACATATTGAAGTTTTCTTTTTTGAATAATTGGATCAACTAGAGGATTGCTAACACCAGGTTACATCTGGCGGGTGCCAGTGCATTGTTCCTCTTCAGTGCTTCCTCCGCCTTTGTCTAGCCATGCATGAACCAGAACAAAGGACACCGAGGGCATAGAAGAGAAGTATTGCATGTTTGTGGAAAACATGCTATAATTGCAATAGTAATACTCAGGAGAATTGGTAGGCATCTGGGTGAGATCTTCATTTTTCTCCTCCTGAAAAATACAGCACTTCTTCCTGTCAGTGTGGAATGTACACGTTTTCGCTGGTGCAGTTTTTGACATTTTTATGGACAGTTCAATCAAGGTCATCCCTTTACCACCTTCAGGTATGGGATACGACCAAAGTCCCATTTCCCTTGGCTCTGCTCTCATTCACACCCTGTCTAATTCAGGCTCGGCCATCTAACAACATCTAATCTAACTAGTTTACCATAGCTGACAGATCCGGGCTCATTAAACAGCATTTATGACACTAAGTTTAGAATTAGCTGATGGTAAACCCCATACTGAGTCCCATAGCAGTGACGTCACCAGTGTGCCCTGGTTGTGCCATGACATTACTCATGTGCCGAGCATACTCAATCAATCACCAAGAGCTTTTATTTCACCACGACCATGTTCCATTGCAATGACCAGTGCCAGGAACCCATCCAGAAGATGTGGATGACTTATATAAAACACAGCTCTATTCTGCAACTGCCGCGAAAGTTGTGGCAAAACTACTCCGAAAAATGATTTTAAGGCTACTTGAAAAATTGCCGCCATCTTGGATATTCGGTATCGCAAAATAAAAATTCAGATTCCTCATAGCCAAAAATATATGATTTGACACCAAGATCATTCAAATAGGACAATTATCTGGGGTTTTATTTAAGAACGTTTATTTTTAGACTCAAATAGCGGCCATCTGAAAAATGGCGGCTATCTTGACATTTTGATCGGCTAAAGTTTTTTGCTAAAAGTAACCCACATGGAGTATCCATGCCAATTTTGATGCTTGCATCCGGATTCAAAAGATTCCCCAGAAAAAACCCCAACTTATTGCTGCCCCACTATGCATCGTGGGTCTCCGCGTATATTTACCATGTTCAGGCTACTTTGCAAGTAGGCTATGACTTTGAAAATATGACGGTATGCCCGTCATACTAGTCCATAGGTGGCACTAATCCATGACGGGTGCACCCGTCATGTTTGACCTGAAGGGGTTAAAAAAATGTTATTTTGCTTGGGTGAAATTCGGTCACACGCCACATTTGATGCTTTTTTTAACCGTGTCAGGCCCATAAAATGGCCTTGACCTTTGACCTTGACTTCCAAATAATTTTAAAATGTCATAAGTTTACTTACGGCATTTAGTTTGATAGAAATTGACTCCAAGATCATTAAATTTGGACAGGTAGGCCCAGATATATGTCATTTTATAGATTTAAGCCTAGCGATTGGCGGCAACTTGGAAATATGCAAATAAAAAAAATTCCACTGGGTGAAATTTAGTACTCCCGATGGAAATGATGACTCTAGCCTCTACTGAACACAAACCAATCAAAATATAAACATCTGTATGAATTTTCAGATTATATCAGCATTCTGCCTGACTACTCTCCGCGTGACTGCAGCTCACACCATTATTACAAAAAAAGTATAATAATATTTTGATGGATGACGATGATGAGCTAAAATAATTTACTCTATTGCCAGTTTGCGGTATATAAGGTTTTTTTCACATTAAAAATCATATTATTAATTCGTTTGGTGCCGCGTCATTCGCTGACGTTTTCAATCATTTGAACACACGACGTTAACCCAACGTTGGCTTCATGTAGGGTCAGCGTCGCATACGGTGGGCCAACTTTGCGCTAACGTCTCGTGTTTTCCTCTTAAATTTGAAGTTCATCGGTCAATATCAGAGCAACATTTATATAAAAAAACACTGCATCATACAATGACGTTATAATACGGCATACCGGCAGCTGCCAACAATCACTTGTGTGTGACGGGTCAGTGACCCATGTAAACCCTCTCAATCCGTCAAAAAATATATCTGAGTCATCGCCTCGTATTGATTTACTGGGACGTGTAAAAATTGCATAGCTCTGAAGTTAAAGGGACTGGCCCAGGTCTAAAATCGTCAAAAAATCGGTGAGTTTATATTGGCTTAATAATAAATATATGATGTAAACATATCCATAGACTAGAACTGCAAAAGTTTTTTTAATTTTTGGGCTGCGCACTCACCAGTTAGGCTAGATATAGAGACGAGATTCCCGTATCTTATTTTTGACATGGTTGTCAATAATTAGAAATCAGGAGTTTCGTCTCTACATCTAGCTTAACTGGTGAATGCGCAGCACAAAAATTTAAAAACTTTGCAGTTCTAGTCTATGGACATGTTTACATCATATGGTCATATTATTAAGCTAAAATAAAATCACCGATTTTTTTATGATTTTAGACCTGGGCATGTCCGTTTAATGGGAAATAAGCTGTAGCAGGCTGTGGAAATGAAGTGGTGGGGGGTCTGTTTTTCAAGCTGGAAATTCCTGTTTCAAATGACTGAAAAATAGCAGGACTAAGTCGGTGGAAAAAATAAATAATAAAATACTAGTACAGGTACAGTAAACAGGTATATTATTGGTTAATTGCTCTGTCTTGGCATAGATCACCCTCCGTGCACCGACTGGGGAAATTCTGTGAATCACAATGGAGCACTGCGTATCCCAGCAAACACGAAATGTTGGCCCAAGGTTGGGTCAATGCTGGCCCAGCGTCAAAGACGTTGGGCCAACGTCAACCCAACATTGGGCTTACGTGTCTCGTCAGCTACATACACCTGATCTACACCAGCCTTACTATACGCTGCGACCCGGTCAGATTTTATGGAAAATTATTTTTTATTGTTATTAAACAATTTATTAATTATGCCTGATTAATTACAGAATTCTTAATTTTATAACAATAACCATTTTTTTAAGTCCATAAATGCGCAGCAGTCGCTGAATGTCCGTTGGCTATTGTTAGTGCAGTAAAAGTAGTGGTTCAACCTGGAATAAATTGTTAACAGAAGTATTTTTGGTGTTTATGTCTCAGAGGGGCCTGCTGAACAAATTCTGAGCAGCAACCAACTGGCAACCATTTTGATCATATGCTAATTAGCATAATTAGCCTAATTTGCATAAATTATTAGGAAAAAGTTTAAAATGCGATAACTTTTGAAATAATTGACTTAGAAAGTTAATTTTTCTGTCTACACCCATGTTTTCTACCCAGTAGAATTCGAATAAGTCGGTACGGAATACCCCAGACCATTCTAATTAGCATTACTTAGCATAAATTTCCATAATTAATCTTGAAATTTCTATTTTTTATAATTTATTAAATGTTTCACTTCAAATGTTGCTTTTATTATCTGGACCGATATTTCTCACCTGCTTGAAATCTGTAAAAATATTTTGAATACCCTAGAGCCGATGTCTGATTAGCATAAATTAGTATTTTCATCATATGCTAAATTAGCATATGATGGAAATGCTAATTTATGCTAACGGTTGGCATAATTACCCTATTTTGCACTATTAATTGGGAAAAAAATGCTCCAATTTTAGAAATAATTTTAAACTTGGAAAACTATTTTTGTGTCTACATCCATGTTTTCCACCCCGTAGAATTCGAATCAGTCGGTATTGAATACTCCAGTCCTCCCCAATTAGCATACATTTGCATAAACTTGCATAATTAATCATAAAATTGCTAAGAAATCGATAACCTATAAAATAGTTCACTTTAAATATTTATTTTCTTGTCCGCATCTATATTTCTCACCCGCTTTAATTCTGTAAAAAGTTTTATTTAAATGCATTGGAACCGTCTAATTAGCATAATCAGCCTAATTTGCATAAATTAATTGTGTAAAACTTGAAAATGCTATAACTTTTGAAATAATTTCAAACTTAGAAAATTATTTTTTGTGTCTACATCCATGTTTTCCACCCCGTAGAATTCGAATAAGTCGGTATTAAATACTCCAGACCTTCCTAATTAGCATAAATTTGCATAATTAATCATGAAATTGCTAAAAAAAATCGCTAATTTATCAAACAATTCACTTCAGTTGTTCCACGTTCAATTGGAAAGGTTTATAAGCCTACAGCCATGTATTCCATCCTGCTAAGTGCGTTTAAGTTCATGATGAACTCCCAAGCTATTTTAACCTTATATGGCTCCTGCTGAGCAAATTCTGAGCAGTGGGCTCACAATTCGCCTAATTTGTGTAATTGATTAAGAAAAACTTGAAAGTGCTGTAACATTAAAAATTCTAAGCAGCAGGCTCCTTGTATCAATCTGATATGCCAATTAGCGAAATGTGTCTAATATACATAATTAATTAAAAACAACTTGAAAAAGTTTTAACTTTGCTAATGTAATTAACTTGTCCAGCCCGTATAATTCAATAAAATTGATATTAAATACTCCAAATCTTTCTAATTAGCATACATGTACATAACTAATATTGTTAAAAATTATATAATATTTTAAATAAGTTCACTTTAAATGTTGATTTGATGTCTTGACATTATCATATATTTATCACTGCGCTAAATCCCTTCAAAGTACCCTGGATCTGTCTAATTATAATAAAATAAGGAAGTGTCTATTGCCACAGTACTGTGGCAATAGCAGAGCGAATCGCTATTTTCACCAAACCTATCAGAGGCCATCGTACATTTTCGCATGTGGAGTGGGAGGGCTGAGTGGATTGCCGCCATTACATCGTCGCCATGTTGATCGGAAGGTTTCATTTGATTATGAAGCATTTAAAACGGCCTCAAGTGAATTTTCGGCTGCCGAAAATGTTCTATCTTGGACATTTTCGAGCGAGACAATAAGGAATTATAGGAAGAAGCATGAATTTGTGTAAATCGATGACACCATCAAGTAAGTAATGTGATACTTTTCGCCAATCCTGTCTTATATTGTAGACCTATGCCCTGTGTGTACACGATTTTTCCATAATGTGTGACTATGAACTGCTCTTGAAAACCCAATTCGCGTTAAACTGGACAATGTTTATCCAAGGCCACAGTGCTGTGTCAATAAGATTTTTACTACCCGTCTACATGTACAAGTCCTTACTGCCACAGTGCTGTGTAAATTAGGTTGTTTTACTACCCCTCTACATGTAGCCTACAAGTCCTTGCTGCCACAGTGCTGTGTCAAAAAGGTTTTTTACTACCCCTCTACATGTACAAGTCCTTACTGCCACAGTGCTGTGTCAATACGGGTTCCTACTACCCCTCTACATGTACAACTCCTTACTGCCACAGTGCTGTGTCAATAAGGTTTTTTACTACCCCTCTACATGTACAAGTCCTTACCGCCACAGTGCTGTGTCAATAAGAGTTCCTACTTCCCCTTCACATGTACAAGTCCTTGCTGCCACAGTGCTGTGTCGATAAGGTTTTTTACTACCCCTATACATGTACAAGTCCTTACTACCACAGTGCTGTGTCAATAAGATTTTTTACCACCCCTCTACATGTACAAGTCCTTACTGCCACAGTGCTGTGTCAATAAGGGTTCCTACTAACCCTCTACATGTACAAGTCCTTACTACCACAGTGCTGTGTCAATAAGGTTTTTTACCACCCCTCTACATGTACAAGTCCTCACTACCACAGTGCTGTGTCAATAAGGTTTTTTACCACCCCTCTACATTTACAAGTCTTTACTGCCACAATGCTGTGTCAATAAGGGTTCCTACTACCCCTTTACATGTACAAGTCCTTGGTGCCACAGTGCTGTGTCAATAAGGTTTTTTACTACCCCTCTACATGCACAAGTCCTTATTGTCACAGTACTGTGTCAATCAGGGTTTTTACCACCCCATGTATAAGTCCTTGCTGCCACAGTGATGTTCAATAATGATTTTACTACCCCTCCACAGTGCTGTGGCAATAAGGTTTTCTACCACCCCTCTACATGTAAAGTTCTTACTGCCACAGTGCTGTGTCAATAAGAGTTCCTGCTACCCCACTACATGTACAAGTCGTTACTGCCACAGTGCCGTGTCAATAAGGGTTCCTACTTCCCCTCTACATGCACAAGTCCTTACTGCCACAGTGCTGTGTCAATAAGTATTCTTACTACCCCTCTACATGTACAAGTCCTTACTGCCACAGTGTTGTGTCAATAAAGATTATTATTACCCCTCTAAACGTACAAGTCTTACTGTCACACTGCTGTGTCAAAAACAATTCCCACCCACTCTTCATATTGTCCACATACTAAAAATACACTTGCTTAAGTGGGTGGCGCCATAGAAATGTAAATACATTTGTGTTTTATGATACGTTAGCTTAAATTATTATGGGTTTTTTCAGGTTGTGTTTGCCCAGTATGAGTTCATCCTGATGCCAGTGTGAAGTGGCATCAGCGACAAAGATGCTTGAAAGCACGTACCAATGGGTAGCCAGTGTGTGCTACTGGTGGCTGATACTAAACATAGCACGATAGGAGTCATTGCTTTCATGAGAGGGTGATATGGAAAAGAAGTACAAATTGCTATTAAACGATGGAGGTGTGTAGCATAAATGCGAGGTTGCGAATGCAAATGCATATAGGTTATACAGTTTTAAGCCTATACTATGTATTCATTTTAGCTAAACAATTAAATGTCATCGTGAAATTTACTAGCATTACTTTTACATTCCTAAGTATATTTACATTCCTAAGTATATTGCGATTTCAATAGCCGAAATTGTTTTTTTAATAATCAAATAGGTCTGGTTGAACAAATCAATCAATGGTAGAATTGTCACAATTTAAACACAATATGTGATTATGTTTCAGGCAGTCTTCAAAAGCAAGATGAGAGACCAAGTCATATAAATGGAGCACAAAAACTCTTACTAGCTGTCACCAAGACGACAGTTCAAGGTGTGTTGTTTTTGTTTTGATGGCAAGACATGTTTCCAGGGTATAGTATTGAAAATTAAATGTACAGTCTTGACAATGCCATCAAATTATATTTTGTATAGATTTGCAATACACAATGTTGAATTACAAATACATGGCTTTTCAAAATAAAATTACTATTTAATATACATATACTTATGTGATATTTTTGTTCAAATATATATTTTCCGAATGCTGAAATACTCACCAGCCAGTTGAGGCTAAGATCACTGGGCCAAACAATTTTTAGGTGTAAAGTGTTTGACGCTTAGGTAGCAGCTTAAAATTTCCAGGCACAATGGTTAATTTTAAATAAAGATCTTTTTAGCCCGCCCTTTTTTAAAGTGGACTTTTGCTATTGAAGTTCGGCATCTTTGTCGGGAGCGGCGTCGACATCGGCGGTAACTTTTCCTTAGTAAGATTTTCATGTAGGCCTATCCTGATCAAATTTGTTCTATGTGTTCCTTATAACCATGCAGTTCACTGACAAGTTGTTGAAAAATGGTTGAGCAAAATAAAAATGTCTGATTTATCGCACAAAATGGCAAATTTTTGCTTGTTTGTAGACACAATAACTTGCCAAATTGCTAATGTTTTTTCAGTTTTTTCACCAATATTTAAACATTTGCAAGTTTGCTTTTATGTCTTTTCAGAATGCTGAAATAATCACCAGCCACTTCAGACTATGATCGTTGGGGCAGCTCAGTTTAACGGCGTAGGCATATATATATAGTGTCTTAACAACCAATGAATAAATTGATTTTTAAATAAAACTGTTTTTTTTTCTTTTGCATAATATTATTCAATGCTGCTACGACTTGAAGTTGGGACATGGTAGGGCACAGCACTGTGATAACAAGGAATTCGAACTGTAAAGACACCTACGTATTACGACAACACTGCGGAATTTCTGTGTACGAGTGTAGTAAGAAACATTATCGACATCATACAATATGGAGCTATAGAGGGGTAGTGAAAAAAATATACTGACACTGTACTGTCATAGCATAGAACGTCTGAGTGTAAAGGGGTAGCAAGAAAAGTTATTGACATGACAGTGGCATAGAGGATTGGTAAGTGTAAATTGACCATACAAAACGTTATTGACACATCACTGTGGCAACGAGGGCTTGTGGGTGTAGAGAGACATGAATGAACCTTATTGACACAGAACTGTGGCAGTAAGGACTTGTAATTGTAGAGTCACATGCATAAACTTCATTGTCACGGCATTGTGGTAGCAAGGATTTGAAAAGATAAAAAGAGATTAGGGAAACGTATTGACATCGTACTGTTTAAGCAACTACTTATGGGTATAAAGGGGCATTAGAAAGCATTATTGACACCGCACAGTGGTAACAAGAACTTGTAAGTGTATAGATAGTAAGAAGCCGTAGGCCTGTTTAAACAGCATTGTGGTAGAAAGGACTTGTAAGTGTAAAGAAACTACAAGAAACATCATTGCCACCGTATTGTGATAGCAATTAGGTGAACACAGAGAAGATTTGGCGAAAGAGGTAAACGTTTGGGGAAATTTGGTGAATGTTTGGTGTAGATTTGAGGAGTTTTGCAAATTTGTCAATATCCCAAAGTAGTCTCCAGCCCGGTGAGGTCCCCCTTATTTGTCATTAACTACTGTCACACCATGCAAATTTATTCCATCTGCGAGCAGTTGGTGACAATTGTTTTGCCAAATCTTTGCCAATTTTATGGTAGCAGTGGCTTGTAGGTGTAGAACTGTGTCAACAATGATTTGCAAGTGCATAGAGACAGTAATAAACCTTATCGACACATGACTGTGGTAGCAAGGACTTATTGTAGATGAGCAGAAACAAAACTAATTGACACGGTACTGTGGCACCAGTGACGTGTAAGTGCAGTAACAAATCTCATTGACACATGAATGTAGATGTACACTTGACTTGCAGATGTAGTCAGAAAACAACACTGTGGCAGCAAATATTTGAGAGTGTATTGAGACAACAAAAACATTATTGCAACGGCACTGTGGTAGCTAGGACAAAGTAGGATACCGTATTCATACAGCAATCTAGCAGCAACGATTTTTAAATGTATTGAGACAGTAAGAAATTCATTGACAGAGCACTGTGTTAGCAAGGACTTGTATGTGTAGACGGCATCACTGTGTTATGAAATACTTTAAGGTGTAGAAAATGAGTGGTAAAAAAGTACTTTTAGGTGGCGATGGGCGCTAAGAAACCTTTTTGACACAACACTGTGGTAGCAAGGACTTGTATCATGTCGTCACCCTGATATTATACTGTCGTATCTACAGTTTTCATTATTCCGAGATAATCGAAAAAAACCTAATTATAAAAATAGTAGTAATATTTCAGCCTTGTCTTAAAAAACCTTTGTAGATATAAGAAATAGACGTTTGTTCAATGTGAAGAAAATGCACCAGACCTTAGCGTTGCATAGCAAAAAGCATTTAAAAAAAAAACGACCTTATAATATTATAAAATATGGCCAGTGTATGATAATACATAATATTACATAGTTGTATGCGCACATTTGACAGTGTAATATATAAGTAGGATTTTTTTCAGAATTAATTGATTTCACGTTTTAATAACTTTCCAGTAATGTTTAACTGCAAAATAGACATTAAAATTGTATATTGTACAAAAAGTGGTTAAACGATGTATGTACCACATACGACTGTATAATGTTGACAAAAATGTCAAATGTGTGAAAATGTCAGTATTATATCTGCAGATACAACTTCTTGACTCAAAATTGTTAAATGACTCAAAATGTTTTACGTAATACACTATTATAAACAATTCATAAGTTTATATTGTTTTTCGCCTTAATTCGTCATAAATTTTTTTCTAAAATTTGACAGTTGTATGTGGCTGATACAGCGCTATAGAATAAAAAAATAAAGGTAAAATTACAAAATTAAAATACTGCATAGTTGTATGTGCAGATACAACTATAGGAATTAGAGCATCCGATTTAAAAAAAAAATCCAAATAAGTGACAATCCCATAAGAACAGATTTAAGAAAAACATGGTGAAAATTACAAATGTTTTGTTATTTAAAATTACACTGTTGTAAGTGGCACATACGACCTTGTAATATATAACTTGCATTAAGATTGTGTTGTATCTTAACAGAAATACAATAATGAATAACGTTTTCTATCTAATGTGTTTTTCGAACCTATGCAAAATCTGCTCGAGTATGTGATTGTTCTGATTATAATTATGCAGGTGACATTGTCAACAATGTTAAGCATGAATGTCACTTGTTAGGTTAACATACAATTTATTCTGATTTTATATCGGTTTATAATTGTCATTTCGCAATTCATATTATGGTTTGTTTGTATTCAATTACTAAAGTTACTTGACATTTTACATGTTTTACAGAACATTCAACGAAATATTAACTGAAATTAACACTTGGGCTCTTACATAAGTATCTAAATCAATAATGTAACAACAAAAAATTTCTAACAAGGGTCATTGACAATCAAATGCGTTTAACTACATGAATTAAGCGTAAAAAAACAGTTTTAAAAAATATTACAAGAACATATTTTTCTAAAATAACAATACAGAATGTTGTCTCTTTAGGATGAAAGTCAGTTAGCGCAGCGATTCAGCAAATATCCCTGTTTAACTCTATATAGTCAGCATAATGATGAAGCCTACTCACAAATCAACTAACAATTAGCATGATACTGTAATTAAATAGCTAAAGTCAGCTTAGAAATTTTAAATTACTTCTTATTGGAGTAAATTATTTTATAAGACACATTCGAAGCCAGTTTAAAGGATCTGACTCATTACGAATAAACATGACTGTGTGGTCTGGGGCAATTCACAGACACGCATAACATTGCTCAAGTATATACATGTGTCTGCCTTTCTTCCCAATGGTGCAGTGAATAAATCGTTTTTCATTTTGTTTGTGTGTCCACATTCGAGAACGCAGTGCACAATCTTATCCATTTTAAATCGGTGCATTGCAGCAGTTATCGGATAAAAAATACACTCTATGTTTCTGTAATTATTGAATCACACAACTTGCTTTTTTACTCTCTTTGTGTAATTGCTTCATACTACATAAACCAGTGTACATCAATAGTGTCAAGATCATAAACACTTAGAATGTAAGTTTCCAGCTTCCTTCTATGATAGTATAGAGATGATGGCTGTCAATGAGGGCTGTTGATGACATGTTGTTAGCCAAAACACCCGACAACCACATTAGCATATTGCTTAGCTTTTAGTTTCGCAATGTGTTTTTTTGCCGAGCAAGTATTTTATTTATCAGATCACCATTGTTTAATTTAAAATTAAAGTTGAATGAAAAATAATTTTTAATAAGTTATAGGATGAGCCCCCACACCTCCAGACAAATTGGCTTGACAATGTTGATTTCACTATAAGCAGGCAGGTTTTTGACCACAGGAAACAGAAATATAGATCTATTGACAATGTATAAGGAACTGAATCTAAGGTAAAGAATTATGTGTACCATCTGATATAGATATTTTTGGTAGAAATAAATACGTCGCTGTCTGTGTGAGTATGATTAAACACTGGCAGTGACGTAGCTAGGAGTAACATAATGTGGAAGCACACTGATGGATTGATAGAGTTTAGGCGTTACGAGGCAACTCTACTGCTATCAATTCATGGTGTTCTGAAGCACTGAACTATTTTAAGATCGGTGCGAATCGAACGGGCAACTAGTTTCGTGCTGATTGTAGACAGGGGCACAGCATTTCATAAAAATGGCGTTGAGCCCTGAATAGTCACTTCCCCCTCCTGTTTTCTATTGTTTCCAGTCGGGATTATCTAGCCGAAAAACGAGTGGACTAAATTTCATCATGCATTATTAAACGTCTACCAGTAATTATTTTTTAATAATGTAGAGTGCATCTGAGGTCAACTCAGAAATACTGGCAAACATTATGTCGCGGCCTCCGTCTGTGACGGTGTAGTATACCCATTGTCTCTGCAGGTTGGGTTGGATACCCCTCTTCATATATAGTAAAAATTACCTTCACACAACGTTGTATAAATTATGGGCCAACGGTGTAAACATTAAACCAACAATAAATTTTAGAGCGTTCACACATAGTTGTCCTTATAATTATACGCATTTCATATAATATATAATTATACGTCATTTCAAGTAGTAGTAGTAAATCATTGCTTTACGTCACTTTTCGGCACAAAAGGTCATACGTCATTTCAAATAGTTATAATATATAATCACAGCCTACATTGTAAGTCATTTAAAATATTTTAGAAAATAAAACCCAGTGAACAGGAGCCGTTGACACAAAGTTTGTTTGAATGTTGGGCCAACGTCGCAGACAGTGGACCAACATTCAAACAACATTGGGTCAATGTATCTTGTCTGCTGGGAAAAAACAGAAAAATATCATGTGTAATAATATTGATGTTATGACCCAACAAACACGATACGTTGAGCCAATGCTGCTTTAATGTTGGCCCATTGTCTGCGACGCTTGCCCAACAATAAAACAACAATAAAACAACATTGGCTCAACATATCGTGTTTGTGTCTTAGTGGCGCCAGACACCAGCCGTAAATGGGTGGGGTGTTGGTAGATGGGGTTTCTTAGAATCGTGGGGAGAGTGACTATATCCGATAATGAGTACAGCAGTTCGACATTATGATAAATTTATAGACCTCGGGCTGCGCCCTCGGTCTTTATTTCGCATACTGTCGACTGCTTCACCCATTATCTAATATATAAAAGCCAAATTATGACACAAAAAATAAATCAGAGGACGTTCTTAGATTAAATGGACATATGCTGTGTGGGAGGTATATATTGAGTGGCGGGAAATAGCGATTTTGTGAGGGTGAGCGTACAACGAAGGAAGAACCTTATTGTATTATAGCACAGATTTTGCGCGTTTCTTCCCCCCCCCCCTTTGAATGTTCTCTTTCTATATTAATTTCCCATTTTTTGATGAAATAAAATGTTCCATTTGACAAGCGAGGTCTTCAGCTGTTGAAGTTGTTGCAGTTGTTATTTCAAGTAAGGCTTGTAGGGTTTATTCATGCAGAATAGGGTGTTACTAGTGAAGAAAAAGATCAGAAGTCCAAGAGAGATTCAGCAAACAAGATACAGTAGTCCCCCTCTGATACGACTTTCATACTGCCAGGGAACCAAAGTCGCATCCAAGGGGTAGTCGTATCTGGGAGGGGTGAAAAAACTCTAGAAAAAACGTAAAATGGGCCGAATTTGATGTTTAAGACAGCCCTTTTAAACACCTCCATTTTCGTTGTGACACGATCAGCGCAGTTGACAGTCTGTGTTAATTGCCTGTTC
This sequence comes from Flabesymbios commensalis, assembly GCA_964017125.1. NCBI lineage: Eukaryota > Metazoa > Annelida > Polychaeta > Terebellida > Flabelligeridae > Flabesymbios > Flabesymbios commensalis. The sequence goes on from OZ024915.1 coordinate 30,070,811, forward strand.
TAACCGAAACACGTAATTCAGAAGTACTGGAAGTGGCTTGTGTTTTCATAAGCATTGAGGCAGTGTTTTTTCCACATTTCAATATAGGCCTATGCTTCACAGTACAAAACATGTGACACTGACTGTGACGGCTACTTTCAATTGATGTCAACGTCAAAATTAAAGACTACAGGTTGAATACTGAGTCATAGTGTTCCATTCTGGCCCAGCATTAAAACAATGTACCCTATTATCCCTAATAAACGTACCAGGTAGGGAGACACAGTTGGGTCTTGTTTATTATATATGTGCATCGAGATGTGATCAATATTACATTACCAAATAAAAATTTGAAAACAAATGTTATAGATGATGCCAGGATGTAGACTGTAATTCTCATTGAAATATTCAATGGCAAACAGGCGAGGCAGGCGCCTTCTATGTTGACTAAGATGTGAAGTTAAACAGACAATACCGGCAACCGCAATACTAGCACAGATATTATCTTCACGTGTATACACTCTCGTAATGCACTTGGTTGTGAATATGGTCGGCGCGAGACGTTGGTGCAGCGTTGTTCTAATGCTGGGCCATCGTCGTCAATGGCGGCATCGGTTTGGCGTCTCGTGGCGGCGTACCGCGCTCACGTCTATTCCCCATGATAATGACTACCTGCCTCATTTTCCAAATCAATAACTTCGCGAGTTTAGGAGCTATCATTATCTAATTTATATCATTATTTTCAGCGTTGAATAAGCTTTATGGTGATATTAATTACATGTCCGTGCGACCATAATTGAAAACGTTAGGTATTTCAAGTGGGATGTTTATCACAACTAACCGACACACTGACACCGTTGACGTCCCCTGCTAATTAGTGTTGTAATGCACCTTGTATTAGACAGGGATATATCCTAACCAATCTAATAATCTAATGTCTGTCAAACTTTTCTCAACGGTTTCTATTGTATTTTTTCCCGTAGATTTCAAATCTGCCAGATACCATTTGAGATTTTGCATATTTAATTAGCTAATTTGCATATTTCCAAAATGGCCGCCGAAAAAAAGTAATCGGCTATCAATACAGTTCCGGCAATCCTAGAAATGTGTTTTTTAACCCTAAGTTCGGGCTTTGAGATCCCATAATGCAATTTTGACGACAATATTAATTTTGGGGTCATTGGAAGGTCATAGGTCACGTGACCATTGAAATACAATATCCAACATTAACGTTTTAGCAAAAATCGCACAAATGGACTTTTCGGGGATAAAATGATAATTAGAATGCCTGATATTATATATTTAATTTAAGAGAGTTACATCACATAAACAAGACTATATTTATTAATACAAGATGGCCGCTATAATTCAAAATGGCCGACTGCCGAACCTAAAATCAAGATATTTGAGCTTCTAGATATCATATTTAAGCCATCTTAGTGTCTAGATTGGGGTTTTGTGGATCAAGGAATACAATTTCAGACATCACTATACTTTCAAATGATTTTTGATGTCTTTTTGATCTCTATAGTTTGATATTTTGGCAAAATTGTGTTATATCATAGTTATATTTGAATGAGGTTATCATCCGCACATTGTTCTGAATTCACATGCTAACATGATCTAAAGTAAAACCATATACATCACATGTATATGACAGCGATAAAAGAGATAAATAGACATATCATTTACATTATAATACGGCACTGTTATATTGTAGCATATGTAGAACTACTACCCAGAACTACTACCCAAGGGGTGAACATCATATTTTCTGGAAAACTGACACGGCGTGTTGTAAAAGTTTGGGCACCTGAAATTATATCTACATATATTTAGGATCACAACCTCGGTGCACAACCTTGCAAATCGACTATTAGAAATTGGCAGGAAGTCAATAATGGCGGCCATTACCGAAAAACATGAATTTGTCAATATCTTGGTCAATATTTAAGATAATTTGCTAATAAAGTTATCTAGACCAATATTTTCAGGATCAAAGATCAATATAAAACCAGTCCTGAAGTGATGTTATATCTTGTAAATATGTATACTAGTAGGCCTATATACACACAACTCTGCTTTTATGTTTTGGAAATAATGTTTCACACTGTATATTAATAATCACTTTTGATAAGAAAACATCATGAGCGTTCGATGTCATAACAATGATAATGTTTATTGATCAAAAACTTGATAATAGAATAAATATTAGCCCTTGCAGTGATATAGCATTTGGTATTATAATCACTTCATAACATAGTCAGTCTAAGGAGTACTGGGGTGATTGCTAGTAGTAGTACTTTTCGCACCCACATGGGGAGGGTCATTTGGGATCTGTCCCGTCTGTTGCATGTTGGGGAAGCTGCAGCCTACACGTGGCTGGCTATAATATTGTGGTGGATTGCCAGCGGGGTAGCCTGATTCCTCCACTCAATAGTGGTGCCAATGCAGCTCCCGTATCAGTACAGGCACTGATGCTGGCCATTCTAGAACCTAAACTACAGGCAATAGTGTTTGACATTAGGGCTCTCATGTGGGATGAATGGAGTTACCCTCAACTATTGTGACTCTTGAGGACAATCCGACCAGAGGATAGCGGAGCTGTGTTGAAGGCCTCCGTGTTTCAGCATTAAATTGCATATCAAAACCCAAGTCTTCGATCGTCTGGGCATGTCTGAGGCTAAATCCCCTAGACATGACCAGAACATCGGGCAGTAACCCACCATGCCCCATCACCCCACGCTCACGTCATCAAGGTCGCAAGGTGTTGTACGCAGCTACCTTTGCTTAGATATCTCTGACAGTCTTCTACATAGCAGGGGATTTTTCTTCTCTTACTCGAGCAGTTTTTGTTGCAACTCTTTTTGCAGCCACGTGTCATTGTGTGTGTCATATATGGTGGCCTTGGTGGGTTTGTAGATTTACCTGGGATCCGTTTATCATTTAATACAACCCGTCCATAGTCCTCAGGCTTGCAGGTAAGCTTGGCGATGTAAGCTGACTTGTCAAGTGCTGTTGCCAATGCTGCCCGCTTTAGATGATGTTCTAAAGCAAGAGGGTGGCACCCCACGCTCACGTCATCAAGGTCGCAAGGTGTTGTACGCAGCTACCTTTGCTTAGATATCTCTGACAGTCTTCTACATAGCAGGGGATTTTTCTTCTCTTACTCGAGCAGTTTTTGTTGCAACCCTTTTTGCAGCCACGTGTCATTGTGTGTGTCATATATGGTGGCCTTGGTGGGTGGGTGCACTGGATGTCAACTGCACCGTATGTAAATACATAACTACAATGAAATCCCATATAAACATGGTTTTAAATTAATAACAGAAAAAGTATTCAAGATACAGTGAAAATAGTTATATCACCGGAAAGCATTTTTCAGCCACTATAATCTGAAATGCGTTCCCAACGATGTGACTAGAATATTAAAGTCGTTATACATTTAGTCAGCTGGAAACATTATTATAAAAAGTCATCTCTTGTCAGTGCAGGGCTGCCAGACATCTGCAGACGTGACACAGTCTGGGAACAGCTAATTTCAAAAAGTCGTATCTTTAGAAGGATATTGCTATCTGGTACGGTGATTTGAAGCTACCAGTACACATCTTCACAGTGTATTGACCAAGATTGTGTCAATGCTGGCCCACATCATACGACGCTGTACCAGCCTTAAGCCGACGGTGGCTTAGCATACGTATCTACTGGGCTGTAATCGACGGTATGTACACACAAGCAATAGCTTCAGACCGGCAGCTCATGCCAGGCTGACAGTGCCACTGCGCAGCTAATTTTAAAAAGTCGTATCTTTAGAGGGAGGTCGCTAGGTAGTGCCATGATTTGAAGGTCGCATGTCGTAGGAGAGGGGAAATCGCATTTAAGGGGTGCTTAACAGTGTAAAGCACGTTGGTGCTCAGAAAAAAAGTCGCATAGTAGGAGAAGTCAGATCTGAAGGGGGTCGCATCTGGAGGGAGTACTGTACAACAACACATAATACAATTTTCAGTGCACACGCATGTTCAGTGCCTCATGATTTAACTAAGTATATATATCACAGAAAAAAAATTGTTTTGTCTCATTTAATAACAGATTAAGTGAGTCAAGTGAGGCTGCATCAATTTAAAGGCAAAAAAATAGCTGACTATACAAAACGGCCTTTGATCGTCTGAGAATCTATATATTTTGTGTTTTGTGGTTATTTTGAAACTGAAGTCAAATTAACATGACTGTCCTGTGAACACTTGACTAGTCTAATTTGGCATGATTATTGTAGGTACAACACATTTTAAACAAAACATTGCAATAATAGAGTCGTATCTACCACATACATCAACTTCATTAAACAACAACATAAGAATGTTAAGAGAACTACTGATTCATTTTATTGCAGTTTTATTATAGTAATATTATCACAGCTGGTTTAAAACAGCGTTAGTGTAAAATTGCCCTATACTGACGTATCTACCAGATACAACACTATAAGATTTATATTTTTTCCAAATTTGTTGTATGTGCGCATACGACTCTATAATATTTTACTTTTTTAAAGATTAGCAAATCACTTGCAGATACGACTATGTATTAGTGTGATTTGACCTACTTATATCCGTAAGTGAAATTGAAAAATTTAATACAAGATGCGTATGCCCCTAATAACTTCAAATCAGACATAAAAGCACTTTTGAAAAAAATGTTAGATACGACAGTATAATATCAGGGTGACGATGTGTATATTGGTAAGGAACGTTATTGCCACAGCGCTGTGGTAGCAATAATTTATATGTATGGAAAAAGAGTAAGATACTTTATTGAAACAGAGCTGTGGCAGCAAAGATTTTTAAGTGTATAGAGACATTAAGAAACTTTATTGCCACAGCAATGTGGCAGCACAGATTTTAAGTGTATAGATGCAGTGAGAAACGTTATTGCCACATAACTGTGGTAGCAAGGACTTATATGTGCAGAAAAGGAGTAAAATACCTTATTGACACAGCACTGTGGCAGCACAGATTTTAAGTGTATAGATACAGTAAGAAACGTTATTGTCATATCACTGTGGTGGCACTGACTTTTACATGTAGAGAAAGAGTGGGATACGTTATTGACAAAGCACTGTGGCAGCACATATTTTAAGTGTATAGAGAGAGTAAGAAACGTTATTGCCACAGCACTGTGGTAGCAAGGACTTATATGTGTAGAAAAAAAATGAGATACCTTATTGACACAGCACTGTGGCTGCACAGATTTTAAGTGTATAGAGACCGTAAGAAACGTTATAGCCACATTACTGTGTTAGCAAGGTCTTCTATGTGTAGAGAAAGAGTAAGATACCTTATTGACACAGCACTGTGGAAGCTCAGATTTTTAGTGTATAGATACAGTAAGGTACGTTATTGTCACATCACTGTGGTAGCAATGACTTTTACATGTAGAGAAAGAGTAAGATACGTTATTGACAGAGCACTGTGGCAGCAAAGATTTTAGGTGCATAGATACAGTAAGAAACGTTATTGCCACAGCACTGTGGTAGCAAGGACATATATGTGTGGAAAAAGAGTAAGATACCTTATTGACACAGAACTGTGGCAGCACATATTTTAAGTGTATAGAGACGGTAAGAAACGTTATTGCCACAGCACTGTGGTAGCAAGGACATAAATGTGTAGAAAAAAAGTAAGATACCCTATTGACACAGAACTGTGGCAGCACTGATTTTAAGTGTATAGAGACAGTAAGAAACGTTATTGCCACATCACGGTGGTAGCAAGATCTTCTATGTGTAGAGAAAGAGTAAGATACCTTATTGACACAGCCCTGTGGCGCCACAGATTTTAAGTGTTTGGATAATGTAAAAAACGTTATTATCACAGCACTGTGGTAGCAAGGAAATATATGTGTAGAAAAAGAGTAAGATACCTTATTGACACAGTACTGTGGCAGCACGGGTTTTAAGTGTATAGAGACAGTAAGAAATGTTATTCTACATCACTGTGGTAGCAATGATTTATATGTTTAGAGAAAGAGTAAGAAACCTTATTGACACAGCACTGTGGCGACCATTATTAACAGTTACACAGAACTGCTGTGATGATGATTAGCAACAGCGAGAATCTTATAGACACATCGATTCAGTAGCAAGGAACGACAACACGTTATTAACACAATCCTGTGGCAGCAATTACTTGCATATGTACACGGACTGTAAGATACCTTATTGTTACAGTAACGTGGTAGCATGACCTCATCCGTTTAGATATTTCAGCAGAAATGAATCTTATTGACACAGTATTGTGGTAATAAATTATTTGCTGTGATTGGTCAGTATTGTTGTTATACTGATGCTGATTGGTTTGGTGGTAATAGCATTTCCAAAGTTGCTGCCACAGTCTGAAATCCTGAATTCTGATTGGTTTGGTGAAAATAGCCAATTGGTCCTTTAGTACCACAGTACTGTGGCAGTAGCCATTGCCTTATAATAAACCAGCTTTTACCCATGCTCAGCACGGCCAAAGCTAGTAAGTAACAAACACTGAGTGCATAATTGAAACAATGCAGCCTGTGCACAAATACCATAAATATTCTCAGGGGTCATATCAGAAATGCATAAAATATTGTCTGACATCGGCTTAAAAAATGATGTCGGATGAAAAAAACTAATTCTATGCGTTTTGCAATGACACCTCCGCAAAAGGTTGATTTCATTACAGTCACACCTGTTTTTGACCACATGAATAGTAACATAGATATTGGTAATGTATAAGGAACTGAATTCAATCAGTGAGTTAGTAACATGTTTTCCATCCGATGTGAATATTTTTGCAGGGCCCTAAAAGCCACTGTGTGAATAATTAAACACAGGCATGTAAACCTGTGTAGCTAGGGCCTGATACAGAAAAGTTTATGAACCACAAACATGATAATAGAGCCTATACCTGATAATCATACTAACGTTTTGTTCTGTTATATACAACAACATGTGTATGTAGCGACGTGCTTGTGCAAGGTCCGAATTTTAAAAACACTATTCAATCATCAAGGGGGGGGGGGGCTGGAGTATTTTTGAAATAAATATTTTGAGACTGAATTTAAAAAAAATAAATAATTGTCTGAAGGACACGTTGTAAAGAAATATCTAATGGCACTTGAAAAAAATCGCCTTGCTTCGCTCGGCAACATTAAATGACATTTGTGAAGCTTCGCTTGTCTCTTTAGCCCCCTACATCAATACTAAGCCTAGTTTGGGATCCAACTGTGTGCTAGTGCCATTGCTTGCACTGCTTCCCGAACATTACCCCAACCTTGGGATCGAATACCTTGTGGTTTTGGGGGCGATGAAGACAACCTACAACCTTCACTGGTGTAGCCGTTTCAGCATACCCCCTTTCAGCATACCGGGGGGTACGTTAAAACTAGTTTCAGCTTACCGGGGGGTACGTTGAAACGTACCCCCCCTCCCCCCCGTACCCTGAAACTAGAAAAAGGCCAGTTTAGTTTCAAGTTACCTCCCCTAGTTTCAGATTAACCCCCGGGGTTACGCTGTACCGGGGGAACGTTGAAACTGGGTTCAGCGTACCGGGGGGTACCTTGAAACTAGTTTCAGAGTACCTCCCCCCCCCCGATATTTTGAAACTAGAAAAAGCAATTTGTATTCCCCCCCCCCATTTATAGGATAGGTCTACACACGAAATATGATTAAGCCTATAGTGCTGACTTTTTAGGTATCGTTAGACCTAGATTGAAGTAGATGAGTACACATGGCGGGCCCACCCACATGCGCAACATGGTCAACGTTCACAAGAGTGGGCCCCGCCATGTATATATTATGGTTCAGTGAAGCAAAACGACCGAGCTGCTGTAAATACACAATAGTTCAGTCAAATCTATATGTTTAAAAACGCAATCTCAAAATCTAGCAGACTGCAGCATATTTATCATTTATCATAGTACGTCTAGGCATACTCAATAAATTTGTGCGATTATGGGTCTAGCTCGGGGTCTAACGTTATCTTTTCTGTGTGTTCGATTTTTTTATGCGCCGGAAATGTGGTTGCAAGCATGCGGGCAATGTAGGCCCCTATGCATATATCATCTGTATTAACTCCTTAAGCTCCCTCATATCTACATTAACCTAATAAGCTCCCTGATCATCTGCAGTAACCTCTTAAACTCCCTCGTTATCTGCATTAACCCGGAGGTTATTTTATCACTCAAAATAATTAGGGCTACGAAAATTCTACTACGAAAATAGACAGTTTGGCAGCAGTCTTTAAAACAGGCGGAAACATGGCCAACGTTACATCTGCAAGAGATAAATCGATAGTTAATAACGACAATGACAGCTCGAAATTATTTTTTTCTCAAGTTCACCCCAGCGATCATAAGGTTATTTGGAGATTAAAGTGTTTCGAGACATCGTGCTAATAACATTTTTTTCGCTAGTTGCCATAGAAATCAAATTGTTGCATAGAGATTTAGGTGTTTAAAGACCTCGCTCACACAGTTTTTTACGTTAGTTTCCATAGGGGTGAAAAGGTTATATGATGATTAAAGTGTTTCGAGAACGCCGCTAACATTTTTTCTTATCGTTAGTTGACATAGAGATTAAAGGGTTTTGTGATTTTAACCTCTTGCTTACTTAGTTCTTTCGTTAGTTGCCCCAGAGATCAAAGGGTTATACTTATACAGATTAAAGTGTCTCTAAAAAATGTCCCAATGCCATGTGATGAAAATATGAAATCTAATTTAGTGTTGTCATTGAAAGTTAAGCGGTAAAATTGAGGGGGTAAATTAAAACTAGAGGGGGTAACTTGAAACTAGTTTCAGATTACCCCCGGGGGTAAAAATGAAATGAATCGGGCTTTAGGCCACCTTTGTGCACATATAGGCTAAACTGGGCCAGGAGAACCTCCTGAGGATGGTGAGATGATTGAGATGACACTGTCCTCCAGACACAGGATTCGAAATTCGAGCCCTGGCGGTCTGAGGCCGAGCACGCTACCTCTCGGTCACGGAGGCTCCCCACAATACTAACTTTCACACGTGGATGGGGAAGAAACAATTTTGTTTCTTTCAAACCGCCGAGACCGGGAACCGAACCCCGGACTCTGGCGTGAAAGGCAGCGGTGCTAACCACTACCCTAGGGCCCCTGGCCCCCCCGGGGGTAACCTGAACAGGGGGTAATCTGAAACTGTTACACCGGCACAGCTCCCTGTTGGTGGACACACTGTGTGGCACAATGCTGTATCGGGGTTATACGGGAGTTACAGACGGTGGGCCAACGTCAACCCAGCATTGGTTCGATGTCTGGTGCTGGGTGTTTCTATCACTTGAACGACTATGCACTAGACTAATGTTGCGCCATTGTCTGCGACACTGGCACAGCATTGAACTGACATTGCGTTAGTGTATCGTGTGTACATGGCGCATTGTAGTCACGCTGCACCTATAGCCAGCAAAGTGCACTGCCAAGTGGATGACTTGTAGGGGACTTGTAGGAGATGGAAACATTGTCTAAAAATTGTGATGAAAATTGAATAAAAGCCAAATAACGGTACAAAAACAACTCCTAAGACGTTATTACATACGTTGCAGCCCAGGCTAATAGTCAAAGCTGTGTGTGAGGTATATATAGACGAAAATATATATGTGTCCAGGGTGCACGTTCAACGAAGGACGAAACCTAAAATCTCCTGCTCTATTAAGTATAAATTAGCATAATTTATTAAAAAGACACATTTTAAGCACCTAATAAATTTGATACAAATTCACTTGGAAGCAAATTAATTGTAATTGCACGGTAGTTCAAAACATTACACTCTATCCTTATAAATTGATTAATTCACTGAGGACCTGAACCAGGAAATTTAATCAAGTTCACTTTGAGGCCTTTAACAATTCTGATTTACTAAATAAACCATATCATGATCTGAATTGCTTACGTGAGGAATTTGAATTCGGGGGTGTTTCTAGACATGCTCCTATTCAAACAAAAAGAGTAAAAACATGTCTATGGTATAGGCTTCTACGCTGGAAATTGAAATGGCTAAACAACTTAGACATGCTTAGACATGCTTAGACAGCATAATGGACTGTTTTCAGAGGATATATCTGAATCTACATTAAAACCATATAAATTACAGCTTGACACCCTTACATCAATAGGCCCCTATTTCGGAAAAATAGAAGACACATTTATTTGCCTCGTGCTTTCCAACCTAGTAGGCCTATTAGTAAATCAGACATTAAGCTGCTTATCAAATGAAGAAGAAGAAGAAGAAGAAAATAAATTTGTTTGACCAAAACATAATTAATTACAAATAAAGTGAAAAGTACAAATAAGAGTCAGGGGACCATAGTTGAGACAAAAAATGCCGCTACCACTATGGCCACCTTTCACACACAATTTTTTTTTTTTAAGATATTCAAGTTGCAAAAGGGTCAATGATTATAAAGAAAACGATATTGTACCAGTGATTACATAATAAATATCTACAAACATGCAAAAAATGTAGATGGATTTATACAAATATATTTCAAATATATAGCAAAATGATAATGAGACGGTCGTCCCAATAAAAATGTAAACTAGCTTGTCATGATATCATAATAATAATAATATAATAATATTATGTCAATACAGCTTGTGCAGAGCCAAAAGGCAGCAACTGCACACTTGTAAAGTAAGCGGATTCTGACTGACAATGGAGAATATGTTGTTTTTGGAAAGGTTTTGATGTGCCTATGAGAGATATCAGACGAGAAATTGGCTAGGAATTTGAATATGATCCATTGCCTTTAATTAAGTCATAAAAAAACTAAAATTTCCATGTCTACCCACACGTTTTTGTCACATCAGATGCCCTAGTTCACAAATATGGAGAGACAATTTGGGGATATTTCATGCACACGAAAACCCCACCAGCCTATGGATCAGTTCTGGTATTGCTTTATAGATGTAAACACTTCCGAAAACATGGGTATAGACACAAAAAATGTCATCCCAACTTAATTATTTTTGAAGTTTTAGCTATTTTACTTTTTCCTCATTAAATATGCAAATTTTGCTAAGTATGCTAATTGGTATATGATTAAAATGGTTGCCAGGTGGTTGCTGCTCAGAATTTGATAAATATACTACAGTTGAATAAAAAGGCGTAGAAAATCTAGGTTTACACGCAAAATTCAACTTATCAAGTAAACTAATTTAAACCCTATGGCAATTTTGTTTACATATTTTTATGAATTATGCAAATTTATGCTAATTAGGACGATTTGAGGTATTCAATATTAACTTAATCTAATTCTACGGGGTTGAAAACATGGGTGTAGACACAAAAATCAACTATCTAGCTTAATTATTTTTAAAGTTATAGCGATTTTACTTTTTCCTCATTAACTATGCAAATTATGCTAATTAGCATATTACCAAAATGGTTGCCAGGTGGATGCTGGTCAGAATTTGATAAATATACTTCAAGCGAATAAAGTTGAGTCGAAAATGCAGCTTCATACGCAAAAATCAACTTCTCAAGTAAACTGATTCAAAACATATGCATTTTTTTTATTTTTTTGAAACAATTATGTAAATTTATGCTAATTAGAAGGCTGTGAGTGGTTCAATATCAACTTAATCGAATTCTGCGGTGTGGAAAACATGGGTGTAGACACAAAATTAACGTCCTACGTTAATTATTTAAAAAGTTATAGTGATTTTACGCTATTTTATTTTTTCCTCATAAATTATGCAAATTGTGCTAAGTATGCTAATTAGCATATGTTCACCATTGCTGCCAAGTGTTTGCTGCTCAGAATTTGGTAAAGATAATTCGATCAAATAAAGAGGGGTAGAAAATATAAGTTCAGACACAAAAATCAACTTGTCAAGTAGACTAATTCAAAAGCTATGTCAATTTTTCAAATTTTTGAATTAATTATGCGAAATTATGCTAATTAGGTAGTTTTCAGGAATTCAATATCAAGTTAATCGGATTTTACGGGGTGGAAAACATATGTGTAGACACAAAAATTAACTTTCTAGCTTGATTATTTTTGAAGTTATTGCGATTTTACGTTTTTCTCATTAATTATGCAAATTATGCAAATTATGCTAATTAGCATATGATTAAAATGGTTGCCAGATGATTACTGCTCAGAATTTATGCACCAGGGTGTTCTGAACCATAAAAACCCGAAATACCTCTGTTAACATTTTATTCCAGGTTGAGCTAATTTTGAGGCTAATTTTGAGTATCCATTCAACCCTAGTCAGTAGGCCTACTTCATGCTGGCTGTACTACCGGCTTGATGTTTGAATCAAAGCTGGGTTAATGGTGGCCCGCCGTCTGTGACGCTGGCCCACATTCAGCGTGGCGCCAAACACGGCATGGTAACCCAATACTGGGCTTATGTTGGCTCAGCGTCGAAGACAGTGGGCCAACAATAGCCCAGCATTGGGTCAATGTCTCGTGTTCGACCGCCTGCACGACGCACAAACACAAAACTGATGTGATCGGACGACGAACTGAGCTGACAAAGGTAAACCAACATGTCCCTATCTCTGTGAGAGGGAAGACATTAAAATATAAATATTTATAACACATAATGATAGGCCTATGTTATGCCTGGGAAAAGTCGACATCTTGTCTCGCATAGTAAGCCAAGGTCACACTTTGACAATGTTTTGTTTCTGTTGTACATTAGCTATATATCTTTCTATGGGTTAACGTGCGAAGACACCATAACATTATAATTAACAGAGTGGAACAAGTAATAACTACTGTCACCGCTGGAGCATACCGTGGCAAGGTGACGCTTAAAAATCCCCTGAAATTATATCAGTCAATACAGACGATGTACGGGAAGACGGCGTCTGATTTGTATGGCATCAGCGAAATGACACTGTCATGCTGTGCATGGTACGATGACGCTGACGTGACTAATGTGACTATTACAGAAACAATGTTCAGCTATGCTGCTGTGCAAAGCCAAAAGGCAGTATATGCTTACTTTACAAGTAAGCAAATACTGCCATTTGGTTCAAAAGTAATCAGATACTACATTTTGGCTTTGAAGAGCAGTAGGGGGGGGGAAGGGTGTCACCTCCGCGTGGTCCCCCCTGGGCAACTTCTTAGAAGGCCAAGCACACCCAAACGTTTTTGCCTTTTGCCTTTCATCAAACCAGGTTTTTCTATTTTTTTGACGTGAAGTTTTTTTGTGTTTGCTTTCCGGTGGTTAAGGGTTTTTCACTGAGGTTGTTATGTTTATTTTCGAATAGTTTTCAAATTCTTTATATATTCTTTATATATTCATATTTATATATTTTATATATTTTTTCATTGTACTCATTGTAGATCTACTCGTAATTCCTCTACGATTTGTTTTTTTATGTTTGCAGTGTTTTCTCTTTGGCATCCTGGTGTTGGACGGTATGTCCGAAAGAAACCATTGCCATATAATTATTTTTTCACTTCATTGTTTTAATTGTTTCTCTGTGGCATCCTGGCGGATAATGCAGCATGTCATAGAGAAGCCATTGCCTTACAATTAACCTGTGGTGACTTACGGTGTCCTCACGGTTCGTGATCGCTCTGTGATGTCCTCCAATATCACAGACCTTATTACCAACTGTGGGGGCACTGTGAGTCTTTAATTTTTGAGAATTTTTTGTGGTTTCATGATTTCTCTGGCCATACTGGCCGAAAAGTGAAGTAAAGAAGACATTTACTTACTTACTTGATGGTTTCTCTGTTTATTGTTTATGTCATTCATATTTATGTCTAAATGGGTTTACTTTTTTTATTATAGTATATAGTATTATAGTATATGTTATATATTTGTTTTGACAATGACACTGTTTTGACTTAGACTTGTAGTTTTTACACAATCACTCCAATTTCATGGAGATTTAGTGACTTGAAAAGTCGTTCATTTTATAATCACTTCATATTTTACATTCTTTATACTGATATTTTTATACCCATTAAACTGTGTTGTAGTGCAGGCGCTTCAACATGTCATCAGACTCGTTACATATAGGTGCCAGGAGCATCGTCATCTTATCATATCAACACTTTAAACTGAATATTTTAGTACGAACATGCTTTTATTAGCTTTGTCTTTCCTTTACTACTTTAACTATACAATATGGGATATTGTAATACCTGGAATTTTCACTTAAATGGCCATACTGGCCGAAAAGTGAAGTAAAGCAAATATTTTACTTACTTACTGAAGAGCAGTATGAGTCAATGTCGTAATTCAAGGGTTGCCCACCCACCCCAAATGGACAGAAATAAAGCAACGTAACATTTTTTCCAAATTTGATAGAACACCAAATTAGATCTCGCTGCACAAGAAAGAAGCATGTGCTCTGAAAATTTCACTCCATATTAAAATTTTCTGCTGACAGATAGTGTATCTTAAATTTGCGCAAAATAAAATTTTGGTAATATGTTTGCCACCGTTAAAAAACAAAACAAGCACAGGTATCATTCTTAATGGGGCCGCAGCAGCCATGCAGTGAGTAAAAATTACTGTTAAATTTGATTCAACATAATTATATGTCAATCTTGTGAATTTAATACTGATTTCTCATATATTTTCCTTTTTGAAAGGCAAACTGAAAACTAGAAAACACACAGCACCCCCCTAAATAGGAAACAAACACAGGCAAAATAAACTTCACTATCACTGACAGAGCCCCTGGAGTCAATGCCAAAGTGTTGATGCTCATCACCGGGGACAGCATAAATTTTCAAGAGCTAAACAGAACGTACCTAATGGTGATATAATTGTAATAGTAATATATCTGCTCAAATAATCGTATTTTTGAATACCACGTGTCTTTTTTTCCAGACTTATGCACTCTATGCCTCTGCAGTTGAAGCATAGACCCTGTCAGTAGTTTACAATAGCTTAGTTATACAAATATTCACTCGAACAAGGAAGTTTGCAGAGTTTTATTATATTCTTGAATACAATATAGGCCCTTTAACAAACCGGGCTACGCATGTCGCTGGCATTCAAGATTTTACAACATGGCTGTTATGAAACACAAGGTTGTTTCCCATTATTATTGTGTCTGTATCCAGAAATTATACGGATGACATAGGGAGACGAATGTCACTCGTACACATGAAATTGTAGCTTGAGTCCCTAGTATTGATAATAAGTGTGCGAAAACAACTAGTTTTCTGACAAAAAAAAGAATGCCGACACAAAAAGTTGAGAAAATTTTGTATTAGTACCGGGCCACCGTCAGAAACGGCGGCTCAAAATTAGGCTAACATTTTCTCAACGTATCTAATAACTGTGAATTCACCATTGGCTGAAATGCTTTCATATTTAAAACACTCACCATTGATGCTTTTTTGGTTATTTCTACAAATTTTAAGGTACAGCGAAAAGATCGTCACCGTCTGTATACGTCAAAATCTGACATCTATAGACGTCAGATTCTGACGTATAAAGACGATCCTCGAACTGAAAGCACTAAAATATTCATAATGGTCGTAGACCCGTAACATAGGTATTCAAATGAGACCGAAAGAGCTAACTAAGCCATTGTGATGATTTTAAATTGAAAAGACCTTTGGTCTCCATGGTTTATGCAAAAATATTTCAGCGTTATGTGGGTCAATGATCAGCGAGGCAAAACATAAATATACATGTCTAAATATACATCTTGAATAAAATATACTGAGATATAAAATGTTTAACACATACACACCAATCATCTGTGAATATAATAGTGTTTATCTAAAACCATTGCAGATAATGTTTTCGTACAGCGTATGAATTGATGCTCTGATATCAATTTAAAAAAAGTAACTGATCACGATGCATTAAAGCATCATTTTGCATCCTGAAAACAGCTTTAATTTTCCAACAACCGAGGATTTTTTAACGAAAATTTCCATAAAATTGGTTTACCAATGCATGGCAATTTTCTTTAATTTTTCACCCACTTTAAATCTTCTTCATCCACTACAAGTCGAGAATTGCGACAGCAATTCGCGGCTTGTAGTGGATGAAGATGACAATGGTAAATTCAGGCTTGAAAGGGTTAATAAACGCAAGATTTACGGTGATAAAAAATTAATGTCAAGATTTAATTATCTCCCACTAAAACTGTATATCATTAAACTTTTCTTGAAAACAACTAATGTGTTTTATACACATTCGGTAAGTTTTTTCCAACTTTATACCACTCTATAAATTGGATTGATCATTTGTACATCGTGGTATTATAAAATTTGATAATGCAGATTGTCTGGTATATTTCTGTTCATTTCTATAAAAACTATCTGGAGGTAATGAACAAGGATCTTGAAGTAATCGGTATAACTGACATAGGTCCTAAATTCCACAGCTGTGTGATAAAGGACACCAGTTGTTTATTGAGGCGATCTGGGTAGGAAAGTGGGGATTCGTAGCCAAAAATAAATTTAGTGTAGGCTCACTGAAGTCGTTCAAATGAATGTATCTGTGATTTTGAAAGGGAGTTCCATACTGGTACAGCATATTCATGTTGAAATCCAGAATATCTTAAAGCTATCGAACACTGTACGTTTCTGGTTTTAGTTGTACCCCAGTTGCCTCTATCTGTAATCAGCGTGGTGCTTTCTGGGTACAGATGTGTTCCGCTGTTCGTACACAGTGGACCATTCCTTTAAATGACAGTCCCCATTAAAAAAAAACAAATACAAAGGTGGTTTATTTCGTCAAGAAAATTTTCAACTTTGGTTATTCTACGGTAACACTTTCTGTCATCTGCAAATAATGAATGAAATCGTATAGTACTGTAATTTGTAGAACATGTCATGTATACACAATACATATAGTGGGCATAGAATTGAGCCCTGCGGTACACCACCAGTCACTTCTAGCCACAAAGAACTTTTATAATCCAGCATATACGTTGTTGTATTTTAGTCATAGACAAATTTACCCATTTTAACAGATTTCCATGTATGCCGAAACTAATCTTTCAATCAGTATGTTATGAGGAACTTTATCAAGTACCTTTTCATATCAACCTGGCCTCCTTCTATAACAGACCAGCGTATTCAGGTAGTGTAGCACAGGGTATCAATCAACCCCTTAAGCCCCCACGATGCATTAAAGCATCATTTTACATCCCTGAAAACAGACTTAATTTTCTTACAACCAATGGTTTTAGAACGAAAATTTTCATGAAACTAGTTTACCAATACATGGTAATTTTCTTTTGTTTTTAAACGACATCAAATCATCTTCATCCACTATAAGTCGAGAATTGCGACAGCAATTCGCGGCTTGGAGTGGATGAAGATGACTATGTTAAACTCCGGCTTGAAAGGGTTAAAGTAGTCAAAGATGCATAAGGTTACATCAGCAATGACTTTATGTTGTCTTTGAATGCCTTGGCCCCAGAGCGGGTCGGAGATCACACACAGAAACTCTGTTTTGCCATAGGAAATTACATTTCATGCAAAAGAAATCTCTAAAATAATCAAATTAATAGCAAGAAATGTCAAAGGAAAAGGATGCAATGGACATCCATTTTAAGTTAGTTGGTCTCATGGTAAGATGGTGGCGTTGGTAATGCAATATTGGCTTACGTAAAGCGGTGTCTGGTGGATATTTTCTGGGTATTTTCATCTTTCATTGGATTAAAATAGATTTGTTGCAATAACACAAAAACGTATAATCTCATCAAGTAAACCTGGGTTATGTTTTTTTTCTAAAATACAATGTATTGTCTGACTATATGTTGATTATAATTATTATAAATGTAAATAGATGTAGACCCCACACCACAGTCTTGGATATCCTAGGGGGGAATATAAAGAAGAAAACAGACACATGTGATGTGTTGATAGTAACATGAATAGAAGGGAGATCGACAGATAATATTATTCAAATTCATGTAGGCCTACGTCATCTGGTCTGTTTGTTTAATTTTAAACAATTTAGTCATCCCCTCAACTCGATGTTTCTTGTTAAATGTATTGGATGTTTGTGCAACCGCATTGCTGGTAAAAACATAACATCTCTATATGGACTCTCTTTGTTGTCGTCACTTCGTCACTTCATTCACACTTATATGTATTTGACCAGCTCCTAAGGAGTTATTATTTACAAAATAGACCTCGGTAACGTGTCTGTTATTACTCAAACTTCATGAAACTTGGTGTGATGTAGGTATTGTGGCCTGTATCGTGCAAAGCCAAAAAGTAGTAACTTTTCAAGTAAGCAGTTAATGTTTTTTGGCTCTGCAGAGCAGAATAGCCGACACATGTGTTTTACCATAAGTCACACCAAATGGTGTTTTCTTTTGCATAATTTAACTAAGCCTTAAAGACAGCACTCCCCACAAACACGGTATATTGAGCCTATTTAGGTTTCAAACGCTGGCCCAATGTCGAACCAACAACGGCTCAATAGTTCCTGTGTGCAAGGCTGTCAATCTGGGTCATCTAATAGTAATAATTTGCCGTTACACTGTTTCTCCAGACACCGAGTCCTATATACCCTCCGGTGCAGATCAACCCCAGCACGATGGCTACTATAGATTTTGTCTTGGCTGAATCACTGGCTGTTTGTGCCGTCATCTGGTCACCCATTCGTGAAGCTTCACGAGATTTCACTGAAAAAAAAACAATGAGATAATCACAATAAGCTTCACATTTACTCCACAGTACATTTTATTCCATTCTCGTCGTATCTATAATTTCATGTACCGTATCATTTGAGCTGTTACAAAAATGTGAAGATTTGTATTCGCCTTGAGGTGGGAATTGCGTCAGATTCAGACGTATAAAGACGGTCCCCGCACTGAAAAAGTATTTCTAATGGTCGTAGACCCATAACATAGGTATTCAAATGAATCGGAAAGAGCTAGCTAAAACATTTATGATGATTTTAAATTGAAATAAATGTGGTCTTCATGGTTTATAATACAAAATCTTTCCGCGTTGTAATCATTTTGAATGGTTTCTTGGTGAGGGTTTTTGTGTTATCTCGGGTTTCAGTCCACTCCAGAGCGTCGTTCTAGATGGAACCAATTTCCCTTGATAGATGTAACGCATACTGCCACTTTATAAGACAACATTGTACCATATAAAGCGATATAATATCATGTACTGCTGACACAATAACTAGATTCGTCCTACATAATCAGTAAACACAAAACATTTTTATGACATTTGTACAATGTTGGACCAACGTCGACGTTCTATAAATTTTATGCAGATGTTTTGTGCCTACTTGGTATATATATCATAGCAATGATATTGAACTGTATTTTAAATCGTTATTATGCATATTTTCAAAATATCCAGTGTTGTTTTAAAAATATAATGTCAACCGTTATTGTAATTGAACATATCATGTATATTTTTATGTGATTTTACAGAACGAAACATATTGGATACACATGCAGACATATATATATTAGGACAATTTATTTTGTGTAAAACATCTGTCAGTCGTAATATTAGAACTGATACTCATTTTAGTTAATTTGGTTAAACTTTTTCTCGCATTTCCTAACACTCTCGCGTTCATCGTGATTTTTATCCCATAAACCTTTAACTGCCGAATTATTTATTTGTAATTGCAATTATTCAGATTAAACAAATTGAGCCGGGGTCAATTACTATTTTCAAATATTCCTGATAGATGTCACATTGTATCTTTAAAATGTGATACTTAATATTGTGTTAATAAAAGAAACGAAAACCCCAGTTTTGATTCAAATTGTCCAAGTGTAAGTAATTTCCCCACACAGAATATAAATTGAATAATTTTATATAAAATGAATTATTTAATTGCATATCAATTAAATTTTTATAAGGATAAAATAAATGGTTGTTCTTCTGCATGTAATGACACTTGAATAGAATATTTCACTAAACACGACAAAGATGTCGACAATTTTTATCACACCTGAGAATATTAGCTGAGGTTACGGTGTGACAGTAACCAGGTAACTGACTAGCTAGGCAATGTGTTTCCCTTGCACCACGCCACCTCATATTCCCTATTACCGCTTTGGAGTGTTGAATTGTAAATATAAGCCTGGCCTGGCCTATTTATTCGTTTGCGTTATTGAATGGATGCGGTGACAGGTAAGAAAAGGCAAAACAGGAAATAAACAGTAAATTATCCTGACGTTAACTGTGTTGAATTTGAACAAATTCGGCGAGTTTTGCTCCTTTTCAGGCCATATTTCACTCATGTTTGCTCAATCTTCACTCGTGCAGACGATTTCACTCTTCTTCGCTCGACAGATTAGTCTGTGTAGATTTGCTATAAAAGATTACATTTCAGGATTAAATTAAAAAACAATAAAAACACATAATGTACTTACCACTTGAAAGGATTGCAAAAATACCAATAAGCCAACAGCAGCAAATACAACTGAAGATAGACAGTCCTAAATAGTCAGGCGGAGGGTTTACTAAAGGCTGGTTAGGGTATACATATGTAGGTTGACCGGCACCAGGCTGAATGGTCACTGTTTGACCGTTGCTGTAAGCCACATATGGTCCTGCTTGACCAGGATATGGAGCCATTGCAGCTTGTGGTGAATACGCGACAGGCTGTTGAGGAGACGGATTCATTGGTGGTCCACCTCCTCCTTGGTATTGTGGCGTTGCCATTCCACCTTGTGGTGGATATGGGTACACGGGTGGTTGACCCTGTCCCTGTTGTCTTCCCTTCTCTCCAGTGTTATAAGCGTCATTTGTATATCCTTCCATTTTACGTAAAATAAATCAGAAGATGAACGGAGAAACTTTGCTTGAACTCTACCCTAATACGAGGTTACTTAGAGCTGTATATTCTCACAGCACACAGCTCCCTCTTATTATCAGTCAATGTCAAGTGCTGCTCTATTCTATCGCGGGGACATACGGTTACATATGTATGAATAATAGGATCACACCCAGACGGAGTGGGCAAATATTTTGTCTGTACTTCCTCAGTTGTTCATGCTCCACTTGTCTTTGCTTCATATTGACTAACCGTGTGCTGCGGGGCTTGGTGGTGAGGGGAGGGTATTTTGTTGTCACGGATTCCAAGTTCACCCCCTTTAGAACGTCGTTCTAGATTTAAAAACACAGGTATAGGCCTAGTGATTGTGATTTGATGAATAGGCCTACTGACAGAATTGATATATTCGTACTTTGAGAAATTAAGTTTAATAATCCGGTTAATTTGGTTATAGGTTTTATCGCATCATTTGTTGATCAGACTATCGTAAGATTCCAATTATAAAACTCTCAGATATCTTATTATGTTTCTTCATTTTACTTGATATCGGTCATAATATCCATAAATTATATACTCTCATATCTTTAGTGAAGCGTCAGTGTCATCATCATCATCATCATCATCATCATCATCATCATCATCATCATCATCATCATCATCATCATCATCATCATCATCATCATCATCATCAAGAGTTAAAGGGACTGGCCCAGGCTAAAATCAGCAAAAAATCGGTGATTTTATTTCGGGTTCTTAATATGACCATATGATGTAAACATGTACATAGACTAACGTTAGAACTGCAAATTTTGATAATTTTTGTGCTGCGCATTCACCAGTTAGGCTAGATATAGAGACGAAATTCCCGCATTTCCTATTTTTGACATGGTTGTCAATAATTAGAAATCGGGAATTTCGTCTCTATATCTAGTCTAACTGGTGAACGCGCAGCACAAAAATTATAAAAATTTGCAGTTCTAGTCTATGTACATGCTTACATCATATGGTCATATTGAGAACCCGAAATAAAATCACCGATTTTTTGATGATTTTAGCCTGGGCCAGTCCCTTCAACCTTTGTATTTTTCATTAATTCGACGCTAGAATTTCTAATTCGATTTCCAGCTTCAAATGACGAAAACAAATCATACTTGTGGAAAATAGACACCACCCAAATTATTTGATTTAGGGCATTTTATTTTGTACAAAATTTGGTTAAAAAGTAAAAAATACAGTCCCAACAATAAACGATGAAAATACAAAATTGTACAGCTGATTTAATTACGTGGAGACCTGTTAAGATCACTCCGATTTGTTTTAAAATAATGTTGCTACGTTGATTTATATTAACCTGTTTCACAGTGATAGGCCTACACATATTCAGTGTAATAACTTTACTCATGAGTTTAATTTAAAACTGAACCTAAGTACACTACAAACATGAAACTTTTTGCTCAGACAGCCTACTAATTTACAGACCGCCTTGATAGTTGCAACTTTATTTTCACAATGGTTTCTGATATCATTGGAAATTTTAGACGTTACCGTTCATTTTAATTCAATTAAAAAATGTGTATTCCTACAGATCATATAATAACATATGCAAACGGATTGACATTAGCCGGATTTCTAGACAATTTCAATGGATACATGGAGTGCTTCATTTCCAACCCTGGAAATGTATTGCTGATGGGAAATTTCACCTTCCACATCAATGATCCTGCGAACACATCCGCACGGTGATTTCTCTCACTGATAAGAGACACAGGCCTCTACCAACATGTCGTCGGCCCCACCCATGTGAGTGGCCATACGTTGGACTTAGTTTTCACTCGGCCATCAGATTATCTAATTACATCGACTGAAGTCTCGACACTCCTCAATTGAATTCATGTCACTATTGACCAAAAAAGAAATCCGGGTCAGTGAAGGTTACCGAAAGCTGGAAAACATCGACCACGAACAAATGGAAAACAAGTTCGCATCTTCCGCGTTGGTTGTGGAAACTGCTGATAACATTAATGCACTAGCTGAGCAATACCACGACACGCTCTCTAGGAAACTTCCGCAGAATATGTCATAACCATATCTTTACGCCTTCTAGCAGACACCGGCTGAACGAAAGACATATAGCATACTAGATCAACACGCTCCAGGCATCACCAAGACCATCAGGGTGCGGCCGAATACTCCTTGGTTCAATGAGGACATTAAGCAGGCCAAAAGCGAGATGAGACGTAGAGAGAGGACAATTGCGGCGTACACGGCTGGCCACAGATCTTATCCACCTCAAGGAGCAGCGACACTGTGTATGCCAGATGCTTGACTTGGCAAAGGCCCCTTTCTACCATGACAAGATCGCAGCGTGTGGTCAAGATAGTAAATCTTTGTTCAGGCTCATGGATAATAATATTCTTGGACGTGGGCACAACACACACCTGCCTGATATGGATTCAACAACTAATATGGTGAATGCCTTCAGCAATTCTTTAATGATAAAGTTATCAAAATTCGTGAGTGCTTGGATGTAATGGCTGCCTCTGGCTCATTTGTGGTAGCTGATTCACAGATCTTGTCAAAACATCATTTGTCATCGTTCAAGGAGGCAACAGAAGATGAAGTACGCCAGGGGATCATGAAATCAGCAACCAATACAAGTCGTGCACGCCGGATCCGATCCTGACACATGTACTGAAAGATCACGACAGCTCGCTGGTACCTATCATCACGAAAATGTTCAATATGTCTATGCATGAGTAGTGGGACTGTGCCACCATCTTTCAAGATGGCTCTTGTAACTCCTTTATTGAAAAAAGCTACACTAGACCCAAACACATTGAAGAACTACAGACCAGTGTCAAATCTGCCATATCAGTCAAAATTCCTCGAGCGTATTGTTCTTCAAAGATTGTTAGATTATCTCAACATCACAAAACAGCATAACCTCAGCAATCGGCATATCGCCCTCCACACAGCACAAAAACAACAGAGTGAGCAATGATATTCTGATGGCCTTAAATCAGCATAAGGCTGCCATGCTGGTGTTATTAGACTTATCAGCAGCCTTTGATACGATAGACCATGGCATGCTTCTAAACAGTCTGTCAGATATTGGGATTCAGGACACTACTCATGACTCGCTTAGGTCATATTCAAACAACCGTTGTCAGTCCATTAACATTAATGACTGTAAGTCACAGAGTATACCCTTGAGACATTGAGTCCCACAATGCTCGGTTCTTGGCCCATTCCTCTTCACGCAGTACACTGTGCCGATAGGTGCCATACACACGGTGTCAGCTATTACCTATAAGCCGATGACACCCAGATCTACATCACGTTTCACATTAGTAATGATGCAGATAGAAAAGCCACACTTGCCAAAATTGAAACTTGTTTAGCGGAAATTCGAGCATGGATGGTAATGCACAGACTAAAACTCAATGATGATAAGGCCTAGTTTTTCTATCTGGTGTCATTGAACAATAACAAATCTATCAGCATCGAGCCCATAACAAGTGGGGACATCAGCATTTCACCAACTTTTTCCGCACGGAATATTGGTGTAATCTTCGATAGCATGTTTCAAATGGATGCGCAGGTTGGTAAAGTGTGTCAAGCTTGCTATTTTTGGCTAGAAAACATTGTTCGCATAAGGTCGCACCTGTACGGTGGCTTTTTAGGGCCACCACAAATACAAGTTAGACGTTGTGGAAATACAAATTATAGTTGTCGCAATGCAAGTTAGATCTGCAGAAATACAAGTTAATGTTGTTGAACTACATCTTAGCTCTGTTGAAATACATGTTAGAATTGTTGAAAAACAAGTTAGTGCTTATTAAAATTAACTTGTATTTCGACAACACTATCTTGTATTTTAACAACTCTCAACTTGCATGTCGCGAAATACAAATTAATTTTGTCGAACATCATGTCAGCCTTTAAAGCATGTTTTTTTATTTCAAATGACAGTATTTTCTTAACTTGTAATTCTACTCTTCGGCTAACATGTTGTTCAGCAAGTTTTCACTTCTGTGAAACTACACGTTATCTGACTTTGAGGAAGGGAAGATATGTAATCCATGTCGCGGGGCCAAATACATGTGCAGGACACATCAAACTGTCCTGTTAATCATTCCCAGCAAACACGAGACACTGAACCACTGAACTCTTCAACGTTGGGTCATCGACCGGCTGACACATACCAAACACTAGGCGTTCACCCAAGGCCAGGTCAATGTTGTCTTGTCATCTGCGACGCTGAACCAACATTGATCAAACGCTTGATGAACTTCTCCCGTTTGCTAGGCTGTTGCGGTTATCCTGTAAATCGGATCAAACATATTAAAGGGACACATTTGTGCGATTTTAATTCCGACAAGAAAGTTTGAATCCACATACCACAAGAAAAACAAGCTACTGGGCATTGTTTAGAAGTAGCGTTAGATCTACATGCAGGTGTACACAGTGATATATAATGCCAAACTAAGACGGATTCTACAAGATGTCTTGCTCATCAACAAAATTTAGACCAACAGCCATTGCCATAGGGAAAGAATAATATATCCTTTCCACTGCCATAGCGTATTAAACCGGATCGTTTTTGCGGCCCTCTCAGAAACAGTACCATACAGTGTAGGCATGCCACAGCGTGCTGGATCGTAGTGAAAAAACGGCCTTCTCACAAACACCATCGTATGTCGCAGACCTGTCAGTAGTTTTCATCCTCATTCCATTTTATTCATTATTAAAATTATTTTTGCTAAGGTGGTAAATAACTCACACTTGTAAGCTTTGATATACAGAGAGTATTTCCCCATTACTTCCAAGTAAACTTGTCGGCATGCTTCTAACCTATCATGATGTTTACTAATTAACAATTAAAAATGGATAGTTATAAGATTATGTGAAATAAGCTATTTCGTCACTTTTACATGCTTTAAATGTTATGACATAGATATTAAATATACCCGATTCTACACCTGCAACCTTTAGTTTTATGTCTTGTGAAGACATTTTGGTTTTCATAACATTTATTTTTTAATTAATTCTACACACATTATCTTGATAGTGAACAGGGGGGTCAATAACAGAACATTACACTATGGCTGTTCCACGGCATTTCGTCTGGTTACGATTTAATACGTTGTAGCGTAGCTATGCCCCAGCCGCCCCGTAGCACTTAATGTGTATCCATCACCACGGCACAATACGTTACAGCGTTGATACATGCCAGCCACTCACAGCACACACGATACATTGTCACAATGTTGGTTTAATGCTGGGTCAGCGTCGTTGATACTGGACCAGTATTAATCTAGCATTAAGCCTAGTATCGTGTGTGCTGGGTGCTGTTATCTCCGTGTGTATCTACGCGGCCGTGACATGTTGACCTTTCTGTTATTCTAGTATATTCCAACAAGTGTAAATTACGGCATATCATATAGTCCATGGGCCAGATAGGGTTACCGTGCACCCCCCCCCCCCCCAGGACAGTCTGAGACCAAGTTTTTATTGTTCATTGGACCTCCCCGGATATCAAAAGTCGATGCCATCAAAAAAAAGTTGGGATGGACTACCTGTTTTGGGCCATTTTCAAAATGGCCGCCATTGAAATCTGGAAATCACCTTTTGTGCCATAACTTGAGTTCTAAGGCAGTTAGAGTCACAAAATTGGTGTCTATGTATATGTTTTTGGGGGTGAGGAATTTTGCCAATAAAAAATGTTTCTGTCTTGTGGAAAATTTATAAACAGCTATTCCAAAGTATTTTTCGTGCATTTTTGGTCATTTTTTGTGTTAGTCCATGGGACAGAGAGGGTTACTGTGCACCCTCCACCTATGAAAGTCTGAAACCAAGTTTTTTTGCTCATTAGACCTTCCCCAATATCAAAAGTCGATGCCATCAAATAAAAGTCGTATGGACTACCTATTTAAGCCATTTCAAAATGGCCGCCATTGAAATTTGGAAATCACGTTTTGTGCCATAACTTGAGTTCTAATGCAGTTAGAGTCACAAACTTGGTGTCTATACATATGTTTTTGGGGATGAAGAATCCAATTATCCCAATAAGAAATATTTCTGTCTTGTAGATAATTCATAAACAGGTAAATAAACGTATTTTTCGTGTATTTCCGGTCATTTTTGTGTATTTTAGTGCGAACACAGAAAAAACTAACCTTAAAATATAACTTGGTGACTGTTCTATAAACCGATTAGAATTACATGTAATCTTCATCCATATTAGATCTGACCAGCAGCTGAGTGGATATTTCCTTCATTGCAAAAAACAGTACTTCTACACAAGATCATATCGCCACTTTAAAATTTAAAACGGCAGATACGCCCTTTCAATTCCAAGGGGAAAATTTAGTTATTGAAAATCATTCTTATGTATTGCACACTCATTTCACCAGTTTATCTAACATACATTTAAAAACATAATTTCTAACATAATAGTTACCGTGTTATCAAATTCTTATGGTGGTGACAGCAGAAATGGTGGTAAAGTCCTTGTTCCACCAGAATATGAAACACATTTGCACCACTATAGAACATAAAATAAACATATAATCAGCTACTAATTATTTAAACCTAATCCTCATCACTGTCACTTTCAGCTACTGCACTGTCATCAGACAACACTTCTCCCTCTGATGAACTTGCTACATCGTCATCACTTTCTAATGTATCATCTTCCTTTGCTATATCTATTGGGATAATTGGACCTTGACACCAGACGGGCACAAGTTTCTCATTGTTTTCAGTCCATCCGTGACCATTAATTGCTAAATGAATATATGGCTGAGGAATATGGGCTAATTTCCAAATTCCAGTCTGATAATTTACTTGTCTAATATGCTGAGACAATGTATTTCTCCATAGTGGAAATTGGCTCACTTCTGCTTCAAGATGGAGTAGCGATACATGTCACATGTGAACTATTCTAGGTCGGTCACCAAGTCATCGGAGATATACCAAACATCTTGAAATCGCATAATCTTCTGAATCAGTTTTATGGTTTAATTTTCCCTACGCCTTTGAATGTGCTGGTTGTATCTTGTCCAGGATGTGAGTGATGCACCAGTCCCAAGTGATTTAAGCAGTACTCCGGTCATACAAGATGACAATGCTTTCTTCCATGTTACGTCAAACAACACCAGCAACTCTTATCTCATTGCACGTGCAATATTTGACAGCATACCAAGGAGTAGCGACATTATCTTTAGCACAGAAGGCTCGATTAAGCAAATGGAGAGACAGATGCTTGGTACCAGTGATACATTGATCATAAGTGGGCCATTGCAAAAAAGCCAGCTGATTGGAAGACATTTCTGATGAACAGTGAGAACAAATCACAGTTAGTTGATGTTATGAATGATGTTTGGTGCTCTCATAAATTTGCTCCAAAACTTGCATAGAAAAAATTAATAACTGTCCCTCATGGTAACTGCTACCTTCTTGCGTCTGAAGATGGAACAACAGTTAATAAAACTGAGATTACATCATTGTTCTCAAATCAAAAAGAAACTGGTACTGTCTCTATGCACAAAAGCAAGGCTATGATACAGTTCGCATTCGCAGTTCTGACAGTGATGTGTTTTTCATATTGCTGCACCATGCTTTCAAGTTAGACATCACTATTTCGTTTGATACTGGCTCAGACAACACAAGAAGGCTTCTGATTGTAATTCACATAGCCAACAATGATGGAAGCTCTGCACTGCATTTCTGTCTCTTTGCGCATTCACGCGTGGGGAAAATTAAACCAATAAAACTGAGTCAGAAGACAGTGAGATTTCAAGATGTGAATTAACTTGATGTTTGGCATATCTCTGATGACATGGTGATCGACCTAGAAGAGTTTACATGTGCCATCTATGGAAAAAGTCGTCATAAGAGTGTACATGATCTTCGCTACTCTATTTTGAAGTAGAAGTGCATTAATCTCGAGCGCAATATTGATCTCAGCCAATTTACACCATGTAGAAAGACATTGTCTCAGCATATTAGACGAGTAAATCAGACTGGAATCTGGAAATTAGCTCATATTCCTAAGCCAAATATTCCTCTGGCAATTAATGGTCACGTATAGACTGAAAACAATGGGAGACTTGTGCCCGTCTGGTGTCAAGGTCCAATTATCCCAATAGATATAGCAAAGGAAGATGATACATTAGAAAGTGATGACGATGTAGCAAGTTCATCAGAGGGAGAAGTGTTGTCTGATGACAGTGCAGTAGCTGAAAGTGACAGTGATGAGGATTAGGTTTAGCTAATCAGTAGCTTACGATATGTTTATTTTATGTTCTATGGTAGTGCAAACTCATTTTATATTCTGGTGGAACAAGGACTTTACCACGGCTTTACCACCATTTCTGCTGTCACCACTATAAGATTTTGATGACATGGCAACTATTATGTTAGAAACTCTGTTTTTAAATGGGTGTTGAATAAACTGGTGAAATGAGTGTGCAATACATAAGAATGACTGTCAATAACAAAATCTTCCCCTTGGAATTAAAAGGGTGTATCTACCGTTTTAAATTTTAAAGTGGCGATATGATCTTGTGTGAAAGTATTGGAAGGAAATATTCTACTCAGCTACTGGTCAGATATAATATGGATGAAGATTACATGTACTTCTAATAGGTTCATGGAACAGTCACCACTTTGTTATTTTAATATTTTCTACACTAAGTTTTTGTTTCATTTATCATGCTAGTCATAAGTAAAGTTTAATTTTTATTTACAATTTTCAACACTGTTATGCTCATTATTCACGGAATAAAATAAAACTAGTTACAAGTTTTATTTTAAGGTTAGTTTTTTTCTGAGTTCGCACTAAAATACACAAAAATGACCAAAAATACATGAAAAATACGTTTATCTAACTGTTTATGAATTATTTACAAGACAGAAATATTTTTTATTGCCATCATTGAATTACTCGCTCCCAAAAACATATGTATAGGCACCAATTTTGTAACTCTAACTGCCTTAGTACTCAAGTTATGGCACAAAACGTGATTTCCAAATTTCAATGGCGGCCATTTAGAAATGGCCTAAAATAGGTAGTCCATCCGACTTTTATTCGATGGCATCGACTTTTAATATTGGGGGAGGTCTAATAAGCAAAACAAACTTGGTCTCAGACTTTCATGGGTGGAGGGTGCACAGTAACCCTCTCTGGCCCATGGACTAACACAAAAAAATGACTGAAAATGCACGAAAAATACGTTTGAATAGCTGTTTATTAATTTTCCACAAGACAGAAACATTTGTTATTGGCATAATTGAATTCCTCGCCCCCAAAAACATATGTATAGACTCTAATTTTGTGACCCTAACTGCCTTAGAACTCAAGTTACCAACTTCAAGCTATCTTGTGCATTTGTCAAAGATTAGACACAGCATATTTTACATCCGTGGCCTGTGCCAGTAGCTTTCTATTGATATCAAATATATTGATATAGCTCAAAATTTGACTACTCATTGGGCAAAACTGTGAGATACATACAATTTTCCAGAGCCCATAGAAAAGCGCGCAAATTTTACGTGTAAACAAAAAAGCATGTAATATGTTTACATAACTTACTATTTTTATTCCAAATGGGTTTATTTTAAGTCAACAATAGTTCTAGAACATGTTTGAATCAAAACTAAATATTTATTATACACAAAAATTAGTTGAGAAAAAAGCATTTTGACTATTTACTGAAAAAGTATGAAAAAAGGTCAAATTAAGGGTTAAAATACCAACTTAAAGCTTTCTTGTGCATTTGTCAATGATCAGATACAAAATATTTTACATCCATGTGACGGCCTGTGCCGGTAGCTTTCTATTGATATCAAATATATTGATATAGCTTAAAATTTGACTACTCAGTGGGCAAAAATGTGAGATATGGTCAGTTTTCCCGAGCCTGAAGAAAAGCGACCTAATTTTACGTCTAACGAAAAAAGCGAGTTCAAATAACTCATTATTTTTATTCCAAATGGGGTAATTTTAAGTCAACAATAGTTCTAGAACATGTTTGAATCAAAACTAAACATTTGTACTATACAAAAATCGGCTGAGAGAAAAGTATTTTGTCTATTTAGTGAAAAAGTATGAAAAATGAGTAAAATTACGTGTTAAAATACCAACTTAAAGCTATATTGTGTATTTGTCATTGATCAGACACAAAATATTTTACATCCATGTGAAAGCCTGTGTGATATGTGAGGATAAAAAATACTTTAAAAATTATTTAAATAGAAAATTACCACAATTTTAGCAAACAATCACTTCATACGCAATATTTCAAATTGCGGTTTGCGATTTTGACGGTACTAGTGTTTAAAGGGTTTTTACGGTCCTTTTGGACAGGATGATTTTTGTAAGACGCGCAGATTCGGATTCCTGAGAAAATTTCACTATAGGTGGAACTCTTGGATCGTATGGACCTTTCAACACAAATAAAACCCCCCTAGCTCTGGGACTATGTGTTATGACCTTTTTGACAGCAGTCCCCATTTTTATGGTGATCCCACTTCACTTCGCTGCACTCAGCCAGACAGAGAGCAACTGATCACTGAGCTTGAAAATAATTTAAATCCAAGTGATTTTAGCTTTAACTCTGCTTTAGATATGAGAACAGATGTTATCATTGATTTCATGTCTAAAATGAGACAATATCCAAATTTGACTGTATTTGGGAATTTTGGGAAAGTCATCAGGGCAGTTCTGACCGCTACAAAAATGTTTGTTGGTCTGAATACACTCACCTAGTTTTTTATTTCTATTGTCAGTTGTCAGTGAAAGAGGGAGAGAAAGCACGAAGAGTTGAGGAAGCTATAGGGCTTATACGATGGCAATCGCCGAGGAAATTCCCATCCCACAAATACAAAAGTTTTGAAAAAGCTCAAAAAAACAAAGAAAACATACAACACTTTCTGTTTGTCAAATAGATCTCTTTCGGGATCTCAGTAACATTCTTGTCAGTGTAGTGGCGGTAAACGATGAAGTTATCAAAACATAAGTACAGGAGGGGATCGGATCAACCATTTTGGATTTATATGTCAATGGGTATTTATATCGTCAAAATAACCCGACAAATGAATTCCTGGACCTTAAATTAGTCGAAAAAGAGGTATTAGCTGAGATTTTTTGACAAATAGTTCAATATATAATTTTTTATTATGTCGTCTGGCGGCCATTTTGAATAATGCTCGTAGTCGAGTTATGCCCCGCTGGTCAAATGTCTCCCCTGGTCATTTTCATCGGGGATTGGTATCTTTACATGAAACCATTGAGAAATTTCGGGTACATCAAAATGTTCACGGGGTTGTGGGACAGGGACTGGACTATGTGCACATCATCGACCAAATGACATTTGTATTAATATAAGCCAAAGAGTCAAATGAAAAACACAGAATACAGAAACAACGACATATTTACCAGCAGGCATGAGACCTTGACCAACTCACTGCGACGGCGGCCCAACATTAACCCAACATTGGTTCAATATTTCGTGTTTGCTAGGTTGATTCCATCACGATTGGAGCACCCACAATCAAAACAGTTAAACTATACAATAATCACCATTGATAAAATTTATATGAACACGCCGAGAACAATAATTGACTTCGGGATCCTAACATATCAGATCCAACACAAGATGCAACTCCCCCACTCCGACAAAAATAGATAATAGTCAGTGCCCATTTTTCAAAAAAGTGCATGCTTAAAGTTTGTAAGGAATTTTTTAGTAGAATTTGTCATGCAGTTGTTTTTACACAATTCGGATATGCTCATTCCAAATCTGCCCCATGCCAAGCTCTATTCTGTCTTTTTCCTACTCAAAATTCAAAAAAAAAATGGCCGCCAAAATTTGTGAAAATGTCAGAACTGTACATCACGGCTTTTCTCAGATTTGACACAAAAACATAATTTCGTTGTCTAAAATAACATTATTGGGTTCGGGGAATTCAGTTATGATGTTCCCGAAGGTCATATAGCTACCATCACTACTAAACAATGGCCGCTAGAGGGCAAAATCCAAAATGGCCGCCACGGCAACGTTATGTGCCTTAACTTTGCTTCCAAATAAAGTAGAAATGTGTTTTTGGTGTCTACATATAGGTTTCTCACACCAAAGAAACAATTTCGGAGCCGCGATAACATCTATTAGAAATATTTCACAAAGTTATTGGGAACAAAACAAATGTTGCGCCAGAAAAACGACACATTGTAGTCCAGTGTAATAATTTCTTTAAAAGCCATTTTTTCACATTCAGAAGCCTAGGGAAACCAATGTAAGAGGCATTTTGTGAGAATGTTTAGATTACTGACAAAAATATTTTATAATTTTTGATCACTGCCCGGCACTAGATAACCTGTCGCTCACCATTTATCCGCTCTAAGTCTATTGGTTTGTGGCCTATGTGATATCTACCTGTATCAGGGTTTCCCCCAGAAAAATGAGAAAGCATCATGGTAACTGGTGGCTCGGGTTCAGCGCGGCGCGCATAGACTGGGGTCAGGAGGCATACCCCCCTCCGGGAAAATTTGAATATGAAAACTTTTGTATATAATACCACTTGTAGTAACTTATAGAACTAATATGTATCCATTATTTGCAGTCATACCTCATTTTTTATGACATTGTAAAATATTAAAGTAAAAAGTCCAGTTTGGGGAGAGCATTTAATGATTTTATTGAAGCTCATTGGGATGACATCAATTTTTGTTTTTAATTCCGTACTGAAGTAGCGTATCCCACGGATCATGTTTTTATTTTTTTCAGAATTTTTTTAATTTTACAAATATTTTTAATCAACATTTCTGTGAAACCAGAAGTAACCCAAACAAACTATTTGTATACCTGAAGGACGATTGAATGTTTTCACAGCATTGGGCCACATGCTGATGGCATCGGCCCAGCGTTGGGTGGACAATCAGTGCTGCAGGTGTGTCCTCCCGTGTCCTGACTATAAGACACCAATTAGCGGCGACTGCTCTGATCTTACCGTCTGATACGTGGGAATATGTGATGTAAAGTGCTGAATATTGCTGACTTGTTTTGTTTACATGGCAATAAACGACCTGGAAATACAACCATTTCACTCTTTTTCAGTACTTTAAAATTGTTTTTTGATTTTTTTGTATTTTCAGTTAAGATCAGTAGGCTAAATAGCTTCATATAAATTAAATTTTCAAAATTGACAACATTGAAAAAGTCTCATCCCAAGGGGTCCCTTTAAATGTTTTTTTACCGCCCTCCCTCATTAGATTTTGATTTTTTGTGATCTAAAACAGAGAAATAAAACACAGTGGCCTAACTAGAAAAATATATTGGTGTTAAGAAAATGACATAGGCCTACACTATATCCATTAGACACCACATATGAAGTTTTGGCAATCGCGCATTACAGTAAATCATTTCTCATGAAGCAGCGGCTACATTCAGAAATATTATAGCAATATATAATAATCACCAAAAATATATAATTTTTATAGGGCATGA
Source organism: Flabesymbios commensalis (assembly GCA_964017125.1). NCBI lineage: Eukaryota > Metazoa > Annelida > Polychaeta > Terebellida > Flabelligeridae > Flabesymbios > Flabesymbios commensalis. The sequence continues at coordinate 30,105,059 of OZ024915.1, forward strand.
AGTAGCACCCAAATATTTTAGACACGATACTCGCTTTCCAAACTCGATACCCGCTTTTTCAAACTCGATACTCGCTTTTTCAAACTCGATACTCGCTTTTTCAAACTCGATACTCGCTTTTCAAACTCGATGCTCGCTTTTCCAGACTCGATACTCACTTTTTCTAACTCAATACTCGTTTTTTTAGACTCGATACTCGCTTTTTCTAGCTCGATACTCGCTTTTTCAAACTCGATACTCGCTTTTCAAACTCGATACTCGCTTTTTCAGACTCAATACTCGCTTTTTCAAACTCGATACTCGCTTTTCAAACTCGATACTCGCTTTTTCAGACTCGATACTCGCTTTTTCTATCTCGATACTTGCTTTTTCTAACTCGATACTCGCTTTTTCAAACTCGATACTTGCTTTTTAAAACTCGATACTCGCTTTTCTTAACTCGATACTCGCTTTTTTTAACTTGATACTCGCTTTTCATAACTCGATACTCGCTTTTTTAACTCGATACTTGCTTTTTAAAACTTGACACTCGCTTTTTTTAACTTGATACTCGCTTTTTTAATTCGATACTCGCTTTTTGAAACTCGATACTCGCTTTTCTAGACTCGATACTCGCTTCTTACCTCTAGCATACCTCCTGGGTGCCATACACCATTCTACTTTCCCTTCAAATGCAAAAAGTTGCCCCGATGCCTTTTCAATGGTGGGCCAGCATCACAGGCGGTCCAGATGCATTATGTAGAGTAACCATGAACGCTGTGTAGACGGGAACCTATAACGTAACAAATCGTTATATCTCACCTCGCATGTCTGCCGTAGCGTAAAAATACGTAATAGCGGTAGCTGCTCTATACATGAATGAGAGAGATTTTGAGATAAATTACGGATTTTTACGCTATGCGTGAGAGAAGGCCACTTTTTGGATACGGACTACAACGCTCTGGTATGAGTGCGGTATATCATAGTGTTTGTGAGAGGGTCGATTTTTCCATCCGTTTTGATACGCTGTGGCATAGCTGTGGTATATCTACCCGGCAGTGGAAAGGATATGCCTCTGGTGCTGTCGTCTCAAAGCTGTGGACTTGACAAAATGTACAATTTTCAATGTAAAAATGTAAAATTACTAAAAGATTTCTTATTATTTGGGCAATTTCACGTAAAGGGCACACAAAAAGTCTCATAGCATGTCAAAAATAAAAACCTTCCATGTATGATAATTTCACAACTTTTGACAGCGAGATGTCATTCTCCAACATCAGTTAAATTTCCAGAGCTTAATTATGCCTATGAATGAAGATATTGACTTGTGAAATGTATGCTGTTTTTGCGTGTACTGGAGGGGACATTTGTTTTAACAATCATTAGTCTCTGCTCAAATGCTAATAATGTAGGTGATTTGAAAATCCTTACCCCTAATTTTTTTTTTTATTGTCGTGTTTCTAAAGGGAAGATCACTATGTGTTGTACCCGTATTTCACATGTATATAGATTTGATATTCATTTGAAATGTGACAAATGAAATTTCGCAATACACTCAAGTATGAATTGTACATCATTTACTTCGACAGCACAACAAATTAGTGCTCTGACATCAACTAAATATACACATACAGCTTGAATACTATATATATGACATATTTTGTGTATTTTAGCTCCCGCCGTCACCGTAGGTGAGACAGAGGGAGCTATGGATTCTACCTCCGTTTTTTTTGGCCTCTTCTTTTGCCTATAACTTTGTAAGAAAATAAGCTAGGATAACAATTTTTGGTATGTGGGTTTCTTCCAGGTGGCTAATGGACAGGTTAAAATATTGTTAATCTGAATTCAATACGCAAGGTTGCAGAGGAGAAAATGATGATGTTACGGCGTTGGGCCGTTGGGCCGTTGGGCCGTCCGTAAACAATTCGTTTCCGGAGCATATCTCTGAAAGTACTTGTCCGATTGTCTTCAAATTTTACACACAACACCCCTAGGGGGTCTAGTTGTGCCTTTTGAGGTATTTGAACTTTGACCTACTTCTGGTTCAGAACTATGACCTATTTAGACGTTTTGACGCGCACTTCGTTTCCGGAGCAGATCTCGAAAAGTACTGTGCCGATGACAGTCATATTGCACATACATGTTCTCTAAGGTCCCTAGTTGTGCCTTTTCAGGTTTTTGGACCTTGACCTTGAAGTTGACCCAGCACTTTGACCTAATTTATAACATCGGTAAATCCGACTGAAAGATTTTGCGGAATATCATGAAAACCGCTCAAGATAGCTACACCATTACTATAAAACAAATTGTGAGGTTTCAGGAGAGGATGCATCTTGAAAAATTTCAAGTCGATAAATTTAAAAATGGCCGCCTATCGGCCATTATTCACCTCGACAGGCCTGATATTGCGGAATATCATGAAAACCGCTTAAGATAGCTACAACATTAATATCAAATAAATTGTAAGGTTTCAGGAGAGGATGCATCTTGAAAAATTTGAAGTTGATAAAATTCAAAATGGCCGCCTATCAGCCATTATTCACCTCGACAGGCCTGATATTGTGGAATATCATGAAAACTGTTCAAGATATCTACACCATTACTATAAAACAAATTGTAAGGCTTCGGGAGAGGATGCATTTTGAAAAAAATTCAACTCGTCCAAGTTCAAAATGGCCGCCAATCTGCCATTATTCACTTTCACATGGCCGTTATTTGGTAAACCGTGCTAAATGGCTAGACCATTACTATAAAACAAAATGTGTGATTTCAGGAGAGGATGCATCTTGAAAAATTCGACTCGATAAAATTCAAAATGGCCGCTTATCAGCCATTATTCACTTTCACATGGCGGTTATTTGGTCAACCGTGCTAGATGGCTAGACCATTACTGTAAAACGAAATGTGAGATTTCAGATGAGGATGCATCTTGAAAAAATTTGACTTGATCAAATTTAAAATGGCCGCCTTTTCGGCCATTATTCATTTTCACATGGCTGAAATTTGGTAAACCGTGCTAGATGGCTAGACCATTGCCTGATTACTATAAAACAAAGTGTGAGTTTTCAGGGGAGGATGCACCCTAAAATATTTTAACTTACGAATTCAAAATGGCCGACAATCAGCATAATTTACCTCGATAGGCCTGATATCAGGTAAACCGTGCTAGATAGCTAGACCATTACTATAAAACAAAATGTGACGTTTCGAGAGAGGATGCCTTTTAAAAACTTTCGACTCAATCGAATTCAAAATGGCCGCCTATCGGCCACTATTTACTTTCACATTGCTGATATTTGGTAAACCGTGTTAGATAGCTGGACCATTACTATAAAACAAAATGTGAGATTACAAGAGAGGATGCAAAAAATTGACTTGATCAAATTCAAAATGGCCGCCTATCGGCCATTATTCACTTTCACATAGCCGGTTTTTGGTAACCGTACTAGATGGCTAGACCATTACTATAAAACAAAATGTGAGATTTCAGGAGAGGATGCATCTTGAAAAATTTTGACTTGATCAAATTCAAAATGGCCTCCTATCGGCCATTTCACTTTCACATGGGCGATATTTGGTAAATCGTGCTAGATGGCTAGACCATTACTATAGAATGAAATGTGAGATTTCAGCTGAGGATGCATCTTGGAAAATTTTGACTTGATCAAATTCAAAATGGCCGCCTTTAGGCCATTATTCACTTTCACATGGCCGATATTTGGTAAACCGTGCTAGATAGCTAGACGATTACTATAGAATGAAATGTGAGATTTCAGCTGAGCATGCATCTTGAAAAATTCTGACTCGATCAAATTCAAAATGGCCCCCTATCGGCCATTATTTACTTTCACATGCCCAATATTTTGCAAACTGTGTTAGATGTTAGTCCATTACTATAAAACAAAATTTGAGGTTTCTGGGGAGGATGCACCCTAATTTATATCGAGTTCAAAATGACCGTAAATCAGCCATTAGTTAACTAGATTGGCCTGATATCGGGTAAACCGTGCCAGATAGGTAGACCATTACTGGGATACTGATTAGGTTCATTAATTTCAATGGAGGTTTGCAATCTCTGACAGACTGTCTAGTTCTTATCTTACTCTTAGACTGGGCTTCTTAGACCTAGTTGTCTTGCGTCCTAGACTAGGACTACATTAATAACCCTATACAAAATTGCTTAAATCAAATTCTAATTCGGAGCGGGAGCTCCTGGACTTATGTAGTCTTGTTACAGTGCTTTTTCATGCGAATCCTCTGCACAATTATATGTGTGACAAACTGTACTGGAGGGGACATTTTTTTTACCGGTTGAAATAACAACATCACAAGTGCTATAAATGCATACTTTAGATCAGTAAAACATGATATGTTGCTCAACATTTCATATTCTAATTTTGCTCCAATATATATTGTTATTAATCAACATTTTGTTTTCAAATTGAGCTGAAGTAGCATAATTGTATAAACTTTGCTAAAAAAAAAAGATGTTTAAGTGGTTTATCACTGGTAAAGGCCGCAACTATTTGTCTGCATCGTATTGAACACCATCAAGGAAAAACAATGGAAAATAATTTTGATTTTTGTGACATAACTTGGACAATGTCACGGTGTTCAAGCTAATATCATAAAATGTACTGGAGAGGACATATTTTTTTAACAACAATAACAAACCTGTAAGCATGAATGATCACTCAATAATTCAACTGAATAACAAGTAAACTACTAGAAAGAGATAAAATAGCATCATCATAGTTTACAAACATCTACATTACTATTATTCCAATATAACCGCAGAGACAGTTAGTCTATCCATTCCAGCCCCCTCACGAAAGTTTAGAAAGCATTTTGTTGGCACATCCTTCCCTTAAACCTGACATTTTGTTTTATACTATAAAACAAAATGTGAGGTGTATGGTATAAAACAAAATGTGAGGTTTGAGGGAGGGATATATATGCCAACAAAATACTTACCGGGCTTTCATGGATAAATTTGGATAAATTATAGTACTGGGCTAGGTATCTGGGATGCTTTGCCTGATATCAAGCATATAGTAAATAATGGGCAATAGTCAGCCATCTTGCATTTGATAGAGTTGAAATTTGTCAAGGTATATAAATGAAAACAACCATTTTCAAATGCATATACCTCCCTTATCTTCACTTCATCATGGCTGTTAGGAGCATAAGCTTGTTGTAGGGTCTAGCTAGCTAACATACCGTAGTTTTCCAGATATCAGGCATATTCAATAATTAAATAATTGCCGCAAGTCTGCTATTTTGAATGTGATCATGTTCAAATTTGTTAGGTCACAGCTGTCACTCCCTGAAATCTAGCATTTTCTTTTTACTTTGTTACTTAGTTGTAGTGTAACTGTTTTATTATGCTAATGTACCGTACACAATATATTTATATACAGTGGTTTAAAAATAATAATAACTCCAGCGGATCTTGAGCTTATATAATTGGATACAAAGTTTTGTATGTAATGGTACATATAATTAAAAAAATATTAATACATACCTCAAACTGAATACAAATTTACATGCATGCATCAATAGCCCTACCATTATTTTACACCAAGCTACGTTTTTACTACGGTAAAGCAATTACTGGTTAACTATTTTAGTATGGTACAAATAATAATTTATCATGTTTATATAACAATACCGTTCTCTCACTCCAGCCTAGGCCTATATCTACAAATCTGGGATATATTTGTATTCATAACAAGACCTATTAAATTTGATTTTTTTCATATATCCCGATAATCGGCTATTTTTAATTTGCCAAAATATCTCCCTTAAACCTCACATTTTGTTTTAGCATAATAGCCTTTGAACTATCTGGCCCATTTTAGCAGATATCACATATATTAAAGTAGGCCTAAACATGACGTCATTAGGCCAATTCCTATTTCATACCGGATGCTATCGGCAGTAACAGCGGTTAAAATCCAGTATTCAACCATTGTTATTATGCGACTACATTTTTTGCCTTTATTGGCCCATTACTGGTCCAATGCGGAATATAGATCATAAACTGTATTGGCTGAAAACAGCACCAATGTGCAAGACATAATGATAATCAGGCCCAATTAAACCATTTTATTGGGCCAATACTGTGACGTTATCAGGGTAATTTTGATGGGAGTTGAAATTTTTCAGGGCATTTCCCTCGATCCTTAAAACCTCACATTTTGTTTTCTTATTCTATGGTCTAGCTGTCTCGCAATATTTGCTGTAGTAGTAAATCTATTCGGCACAAAAGGTATTTTAAGTGATATTGTAATACGATAAAAACGTTGTAGTCAATTGATGAGATGAATGATGTACAGATGATGATGTGAGGGTGGGGGTGATAGGGCATGATGGGTTATTGAGAGCGTTTTCCTTCGCTCGCCTCATAAGGGGCTCCGGGCATGTCTAGGGGATATACCCCCAGATATGGCCAGACGACCGGAGACTTGAGTTTTCCCTGTGCAATTTAATGCTGAAACTCTGTGGCATTTTGCGCAGCTCCGCTATCCTCGGGTCGGATAATCCCCAGAGTAACAATAGGAAGGATAACTCCCTCTGGGTAACTCCATTCATCCCACGTGAGAGACATAATGTCAAACACGCTATTGCCGGTTATTTAAGGCTACCACAGCCTACATCAGCGCCAGCACTGATGCGGGTGCTGCATCGGCTCCGCTGTTGAGCGGAGGAGCCAGGGTACGCCACTGGCAATCCGCCCGAAGATTATGGCCAGATACGAGGAGGCTGCAGCTGCCTGCCCTTGGATGATTGCTGTAGACGGCAATATTTGCAAGATATATCAGACATAATATATATTTTTTAAAGTAGATAATAAATGGCAGATAGTTGGCAATTTTGAATGTGATCTGAGTTGAAATAAGCTCTATCCCTCCCGGAAACCTCACATTTTCTTTTATATCAATTGTCTAGTTATCTGGCACTGGATATGAAGCATGTTAAGTTTAAAAATGGACACCAGTTGGCCATTTTGAACCTGATAGATTTGGAAGTTTTTCGAGGCATACATGTATATTTTATGAATATAACTGGTATGCTGGTAACACTTTCTCAAACCTCACGATTTTTTTATAGTTATAGTCTAGCTATATCAAACGATCTGCTTAGCATTGCCCTCCTTAAAACCTCACATTTTATATTATATCAATTAATTGTCTGGCTATTTGGCATGGTTTGCCAGATATCACTATCAGGCATAGTAAATTAAGGCCATACAACGCTGCGCCAACTTGAGCATTGTAAGATCCTACATCATGTACCAGTGACATGTGCGCTATCAACTATTATATATCTGGGGGCTGGGGTCATGTTATAAGACATGACATAATTTTATATCCTAGCATATAACCTGTAGTGAAACCAAGACATTTAAACTCATTTTTTGCAATAGAAAATGTATATGACAATCATACATTTAAACTATTAAATCCATTTTAAAGTAGGCGGGTCATCATGGTTCGCTGAGCAGACATTATCCACCCATCCGCATGTGCAGCATCGTCAAGGTCCACAGGAGTGGGGCCGCCGAAGCGAAACTATTATGGTTTGGTGAAGCAACAGGACCCAGCTGCTACAAACACATTTTTTTTTTAATTCAAGTAGTCTAGTAGATTGTGTTTCGAAACAGACTACTTGAATCGCTTGACAAGCATGAAAAATACCACAAGTTCTATACCTGAGTAATTACACTTTTAGTGTTACATACGTTCTGTCCCCTCCAGTACGCAGTGTACTGGCAGCCTATTATAGACAATATAGAGCACATTTGTTTGTTGATATATACGCCATAAATGTATATATATTGTACTAGTAGGTCTTGTAAGTCAGAACAGTGAAGAAATTACATTAACATGCTGATCTTGATTTAAAAATGAACAAAGGGAACACCCACAAAATATTTTTTGGTTACAACTTATCCATTAATGAAATACATATGTATTTTTAATAAATATCAATTTGTTGGTGTCTAGTGGCTGCCATTAACGAAGGCTTTATTATAATGATAAATAATTACCAATATAGATCAGTAAATTACAAAAATTGTGTCTTATTACACAAAGAATACTAAATATTGATATGTACTGGAGGGGACAATTCTAATTTAACACTATTTTCAACTAAAAATGTATAAATATGTGGTTGTTGTAACATGAATTTCCAATTATTATCCACGTGGGGGCTCAAAGAGGCAGGTTATATTGCAATAATAATATATCTTAGAAAAACACACTGCGTGCATCCTGAATAGTGATGTACTGGAGGGGACATTATTTTAACGGAATTTTCACATACATACAGGTAATTCTAATTAATTTGCTAATGTTAATCAGCAATCAGTTTGAAGTATTTGTATGCCATATATAACCACCAGACCTATTCAAAAGAGTAATTAAATGTCTATATATATGTAGATAGTTCAAGCTGGGCAGTGATGTACTGGCGGGAAAAAAGGAAAAAAACTTTTAACGGAAAATACTTTAAACTCAATACATACACATAAAATCAGATTTTGTGACTCGATTTTTGTCAAACATGTGTCGTTTAAATCGTAAGACCAATAACCATACCACAAATAAAACTTTATTTGTGTGTTAGATGCATATCTGGAATAGAAAAACCCTCCTATGAAGACAATTCCGGGATGAGACTGCAAAATGTGTTGAAAATAACATAAATACCACTGATTCATGAAGAAATAATTGACAAAACTTTATAAAATTTGGTCTGTTGTTTCCCCATGCAACCTTTGTTAAAATAAAAAATGTTTCATATAAATATCTAGCAGTATTTGCTAAAAAATTGTGTAAAGTTTTAATTTTTCCTAAATGCACCCTTTATGTGAAATTGCCCATTTAGCCATTTTTCATGTTAAAACTATTCAATACATGATTAACCAGATACAAGTATTAGAAAGATACAACATCAGTAAATAATTATATTTGCGGTAATCTGCAAGAAATAATCGTTCAACATCAGAAATCAATCAAATTAAGGTGACAACGCCCCCTCCCAGTATATGGCAACGCGCCTCCTCACAGTGCAGTGTATGTGCACATGGTCAGATGATGTCAATATGGGAATATTTTAATCTAACAGTTACATTATTTTTTTAAACACTGTTAAATGATCTGCAATATTAATGTAGGCTTCATTATGTATTATCAGTAGTTTGCTAAAACAGTATAGATTCAGGTATATACACATCGATCCACTGCTAGTTTTTTATAATGTCCATGTCGGGCGAAATTTCGAGGTTTCACCTTGACACCGCATGGCTATTGGCTATATGCTTCATGATTATTATAAGCACCACCTTATCAACGATATTATTAGTTTATTAATGATCTGTAACGTTAATTAAGCATTGAGGCTATCTCAGCAAACACACGCCATTGACCCAATATAGTGACGATGTATTTGGTTGCTGGAATGTCACGTTTTTTGCCGAGTAGCTGCTACTATCGAGTTATTTGTCTCGGTATGGACATGTTACGCCTCTCTTCAACACGATAATATTTGGCGAGACCATGTCACCAATTACTTCTCAGATTCTCGTGTCAATGAAATGCCAGAAACGAACCCTCACCTCACGATTGTCATTCATTAATTAGTTTTATTTAGTTGTATTAATTTTTCATTTATCGCTGATGGATATAAAACAATAACGCTTTTGTATAAATTACTGCCAGTCACATCTGCTGATTGCCCAACTGTCACAGATTCAGGGAGACTCTAGATCCAGGGTTCTGACCGCCACAGTGGAGATGACAGGGCAGGTGGCAAGGGGATCCATTACACTCCTAATGTTGTCATATTATTATTATTATTTATTCATTAAAACCCCACAAGTGAGGAAAACATACTATATTGTATATTACATACATAAAACGTATCACAGATAAGAAATATCACAGTATATGTATTAAAAGCGGGTCAATAATTTAGTTAGAATATGCGTGGTAGAGTTTCTATTAAAAAAATCAGCTGTATACAACACGCCTTGCAATGAGTCACCACCCCGTCTCTAGCAGAATACTCTTGAGTATATTTAAATGTTGAAAGTGCAGAGACCCATGTCAAGTAGTCTGCCAAAAAGCGTGCTTTTACTGTACTAACCGGTTAATACATATTTAGACATAAAAATGAGCACAAACTCCGTAGGCCTACTGGATAATTCACTAAAAATAGCCTTTTCATCAGGCTTACGAACATAGGCCTAGATTTAATACTTTCTTCAATAGGTAAGATACCAAGAGCCGTCATCAACTTGGAGTGATGAGAGTACCTACTCAGACCAAGAAAAGCTTTAACAAATTGTACCCTGCAGCGATTCGAGCTTAAAGGCTGAGATACACTCTTCGCAGTTTCCCTGGTAAAACTGACATTATTAAGACTAAAATATGACTTACGACATCTTAAAATTCCGCTGTCGACCTGATTGATGTATTTTCCATCGCTGGATAACATAAATTATATAAAATTATATTTTCATATGAGCATTCGGGCCCAACAGTAGCGATTCAGAGACTGGTACAGATGAAAATGAATATGGAATACTACAGAATTTAATCAAGACAGTTTCTGTAATGATTCATATGCTACAAAATGTGACTCAGCGAACACGAGACGTTGTCCCAATGTTGTTTTAATGTTTGACCGCCGTCTTCGACTTCGGCCCAACATTAAAACAACATTGGGTCAACGCCTCGTGTCTGCTGGGGTGGCAGTGATACTGGCAGGGTGTTGACGAGGATGTGATGCATACTTCCTACTTATGCCATGTTGGCCCTACAATAAACTAACAGCGGGTCGACGTTCCCTGGTTGTTGGGTATACGTGATCTGCTGCTATAGGCAACAGATTTATGTATAACATATGACCTACCAGCGATAAGACCTTTCAGCTGATCTTCAGCGACGCTGGTCCAGCATTAAATCTGCATTGGGTGAATGTCTTGTGTTTGCTTGAATTGGATAAATACAATATAGGTAAGAGCAACCCAATAGTCACCAGACACTGAGCCGGTGTTGTTTTAATGTTGTGCCACCGTCTGCGACGCTGACTACGTTGAAACATCATTAGCTTAGTGTCTCGTGTTTGCTGGGAATGATTAACAGGACAGTTTGATGTGTCCTGCACATGTGTTTGGCCCCGCGACATGGATTACATATCTTCCCTTCCTCAAGGTCAGATAACTTGTAGTTTCACAGAAGTGAAAACTTGCTGAACAACATGTTAGCCGAAGAGTAGAATTACAAGTTAAGAAAATACTGTCATTTGAAATAAAAAAAACATGCTTTAAAGGCTAACATGATGTTCGACAAAATTAATTTGTATTTCGCGACATGCAAGTTGAGAGTTGTTGAAATACGAGATAGTGTTGTCGAAATACAAGTTAATTTTAATAAGCACTAACTTGTTTTTCAACAATTCTAACATGTATTTCAACAGAGCTAAGATGTAGTTCATCAACATTAACTTGTATTTCTACAGGTCTAACTTGCATTGCGACAACTATAACTTGTATTTCCACAACATCTAACTTGTATTTGTGGTGGCCCTAAAAAGCCACCGTAACACTGACGGCAACCCGCCAGATCGTCCAGTCACCGGTTACCTCAAGACTAGACTATGGCAACTCACTTTTACAAGGTCTGCCAAAGTATCAGCTCGCAAGGCTACAGTGCGTTCAAAATGCGGCGGCAAGAGTAATTGCATGCATTCCACGCCATGAACACATCTCTGAAATAAGGATGCAGCTTCACTTGCTACCGATACAGCAGAGAATTACATAATTATAAGATATTCCTGCTGACATTTATTGTTGTACACGGTAAGGCTCTTGAATATTTATCTGAGCTACTGGTGCTGCATAAACCAAACCGAGCCCTGCGATCAGTTAATCAACCCATTTCACACAACCGCATTCATTCACCAAGACATTTGGTAATCGAGCTTTTGCGATCGCTGCTCCAAAGCTGTGGAACTCTCTCCCCACATTACTGAGGAATATTCATGATCCCAGCATATTCAAGCGGTCCCTATTAAAAGACATACTTATTTGAAGAGGCATATCATAGTCTAATGGTGTGAAGTATATCAGGGACACATTTGTTTTCCTCGATGCTCATGAATCACATGAGATATGTGGCGCCTTATAAATGCTTTAATACTTAATACTTAACACATAAAGGTTCATTGAAAAAGTGAGACCAAATTTTATTACATAATCCAAAATACTAGGAAATTTGCCTTTTGTGCAGTTAGCAGCCTTGTTATCATGGTTATTATACAAATGTAGGCGTGCAGAGTACATGTTCAATGTTGTTATTCACCAGAGGGCTCTGCACCTATACTAGGCTTTGGACAGAGATCGCAAAGTGAACATAGCCATCTTTCCAAAACCCGTCATAGGCCTACTCCACTGGGCACACGATGTTGTTGCGACGTTGAATCAACGTCAATGACGTTGATTCAAGGTCGCAACAACGTAGTGTGCCAAGTGGGATATCTTTACTTAAGACGCGACACAACTCAACAGGTTAAAATTATTTTGTTGCGTTACGTCGCAAGGTGAATGCAAGTTGAAGTTGTTTTAAAATGAACCTTTCTCTGGCATAAGCCTATATTGCATAGAAGTAAATTGTAAACATCTCATATTATTATTGATCAGTTGATCACAAACTTTCATAGAGATTGATATATATTTAGATATTTTGTATATAATATTATCAAAAATATATGACTGTGATTTTCTAATAAACAAGCCATATTTCGTCACCCCAAGAGATCGTCAGGAAGTGTAGATTATAAATAAGTGTAGATTATAAATTATAATATATATATATATATATATATATATATATATATATATATATATATGGATATGGATATGGATATGGACGACTGACTAATAACTCTTCCCAAGCCACAAAACATTTGTATACCATTTATACACTGTTGGACCAACGTTGAAAACGTTGGGCCGACCACCGGCGTTGTATAAATGTTTTATTATAATGTTTTATGTTTGCTGGGTTGTGCAGTGGTGATACTAAAGCTGCCTGTTTGGAAAGTCGGAGATCGCGGGTTCGAACCCCACTCTGTTCTTTAAATTTCAAAGAAGCAAAATGTTTTTTTCTCTGCTCGCTCGTAAAGATTCAATATTGTGGGAGTCTCTGTGGTGACCGAGAGGTAGCGTTCTCGACCTCAGACCGCCAGGGCTCGAATTTCGGATGTGATCATATTCACTTATGTAATTTCCGGAATGTTTAATTTGTTTCGGCATTACGTATTGGCACAGGCAGGGCGTTCCATGAGGCTGTGTATTTAGGCCTAGATGTGTCAAAACAGCATGGCACGTGAAGTAAACATAACTATTACTATTACTATTACTAATATTTATATTGCGCCTAAACTCAAGTGATTCGTAAGCGCATGTTCATTGCTGTTGAAAAATAATATTGAAGCTGTTTATATCCTTCGTTAAACAAGTATGTTTTGAGATGTTTCTTGAATGACGAAATAGTAGTGATAGATCTGATATCGACAGGCAGGCAAACAGTTCCACAGCCTTGGTAGTGCAGCAGTGACAAAGGCACGATCGCCGGCTGCCATTTTGGAACGTGGCTGCTCAGCATAATTGCATTGCTCGTCGACCGTAGTTCACATCGCAAGGTGTGATGCTCGACCAGTTCGCATATATGTAAGTGGGAGCTTTGTCGTGAATTACCATAAATATTAGTGTTAGATATTTTAAAAACAATCCGCTGTGGTACTTTTAACCAATGCAGCAGCATCAAAAGAGGTAATATGTATTTCTGCCGTGGTTTACAGGTGATGAGGCGTGCAGCAGCATTCTATATACGTTGTAGTCGTCCAAGTTGTTGCTGAGGTAGACCTACATTACCCGGTATGACTGGGCTCATTTACTGCGCGAGGCCCAGTCACACTGACCGCCATTTTGTTTCCACAGCCAGCTGTGTAAAAACGACACTCGCGCTGCCTACCAAAAAACTCGGATGCCATGAAATGGAGACGAATATTTCAAATGCCTACGAAAACTAGGCCATTTTCAGCAGGCGTAAGCTTCTGATCGTATTGGAACTATTACATTTAAAAATGGAGGTCACTGTGTCAGAGCCTTGCGATGTCATCAGGGTAGACCTACATAGAGACTTTTACAATAGTCCAATGTCGACAGTAGGCTTACAAGCGCCTGAACAAGGAGTTGTGTTGCATTAAGGCTGAGACACCGCCTTATGCTGCGGATGTTCTTTAGCCAGTAATGGCAGATTTCGTGATATTATGATCATTCAGACACAATGTCTTGTCAAATATGACGCCGATGTTACGGGCTGATCCTGAAGGTGAAATACTTGAATCACCGATAGTAATGGTGTCAATGGACACTTTATCCACACTACCAGAGGACACAACGATGACGAATTCGGTCTTGCTATCATTCATCATAAGTTTGTACAAGATCATCCATATACGTATTTCTTCGATGCAAGCCTGAATCCTGTTCACGCAGAGGAAATCCACACTCTCTCCTATACTAAACGAAAACTGTAGACAAGCAATGGCATGTTACTTGCATGCAATGTTACCTAATGATCTCACAAATCAAGCTGATCAACATAAAGTTTGGGCTAACAAGTACGTTACCGTACACTCACCCTGTAAGCAAAGTGGTCTGAAGGGAACATACAGTTTCAAGAGGGACATGGAAAGAGCCTATAATTTTGCTTCGTAGTTTCAGGGAGTAAAATCTACTGTCAGAATGATGTAGATGGCTAGAATTCATAAAATGCCATATTTACTAGGCCTACTGATCACCATATGGAAACTAGTAAATGACCATAAAAGTTGTCAAAATTGTGAATTTTCTAAATTGGACCATAACATGCTGTCGGTCATCATGGATGCCGTCTTGAATAAACTAAAAACACAATAATTTACCCAAATCTGAGGCATTAGGCTACCATAGTTGATACCAATTCTTCCCCACCATTGATACCAATTCATCATCATTAGTGATGAATAAATTGAAAATCTTACGTTCGATACAATTTCCTCTTGGGGCTGAAATGATCAATATTTTTTCCTAAAATTGTCTTGGAGTGGTCCAGATGACCAGCATACATGTTTCAATGGAATATGAAATTTTCGTAAGAGAATTTAGCTAAAAATGATCATTTTATACAAATTCCTAAATCTGACTACAGTGTATACATAGGCCACCATCTTGTATCTTGTATTTAAGTAAAAATGCTATATTCTGATTCTACACATCTCTTCGGACGAGAATCAGCAATAGAGCCTAACCTGTTTTTTGGGGGGCCCTTTATTTCAGTGAACGCAAAGTAGGTACGTATTATTTAAAATGACCCAAAAATGACAAAATTTGCCATATTTTCTAAATTTTTGATGATTTATTTCATACTCGTCTTTTATTCGTCTAGTCATTCATTCACCGAGGGGGGGAGGGGTATTTTTCAAATAAATATTTTCAAATTATTTTTTCGTGATATGAATAACTGTCTGAAGGACATGTTGTAAATAAGTATACTGTAGATCTGGTAATATTCGCGATGTTTTATTTTTTCGAATTTCGCGAGGAGGACAAATTCGCGAATTCGAGAACCTCGCAAAAATTGTTATTATTATTCTAATAGCGCTACCTGTCATCGAAAATGACGAATACTACAGTCAACTTTCAATGGGCCTGCTATATGCGACAGCAGCCTACGCGTCTGCTATTGATGACGATGATTGAAACCGTTTTCCTAATTACCAGTAGCCTAGACCTGTCTGGCACGGGACCGGTTGACAATGTTGACTACCAGTAGCCTAACTAATGTGTTTGTATAACAATATCGCAGTCCATTGTCACCAGCCCAGCTCCAGCGCTGACTCCACGTTGGCCTGGTACTTCCAGCTTTGACCCAACATTTTAAACCAACATTTGGCAAGGACATACGATAGTTTAGGCACGTGTCGTGACCTGAGCTCAACCCACTGTGTGCATAGTGATTGCCGTAATCGGTATTACGTAAGAGGGTGTGGTGACAGTGGATTACGCCTAACGTTACTTGTGATAACGATGGATAAGGGGAGTGGTTGATTTCACGGCTGAGTAAGTACCATTAAAACGTGACATTTCACAGCTCAGTAACTATCTGTTAGATCTAATTACGACTTTTTTTTCAAAATTGAAAATTCGCGAAGACTAGAACTCGCGAAAAGTTCCAAAAACACAAATTCGCGAAAATTGAAACAACAGAGCTATAGTATTTCACTCTACCATAAAATTCGCTCGGCTTTATTAAATGCCCCATAAATTTGTCAAAAGCCTCCCTATAGGTGGAGTGTGAAAAAATAAAGTTCTGCAGATAGGAAATAAAATAAATATTTTGTCCAATTAAAAAACTCCAGCCCCCTTAATAATTGAATGGTGGCCCCAGTGAACAACATAATTATTGTTCACAGGGTGGCCCCTAATAATTATTATCACTTATTTTATTTTATTCTTTTAAACGGATATGGTTTTTTAAATTGGATATGCGAAGAAAGCACAATTGTCTCTCGTAACTCTTTAAACCTTTAACCGCCGGTGTCGCATATATTCTGGTTTTCATTTTTTATTAGCACATTAATTACCACCTTTTAAAAATGTTAAAGATAAAATATGACATCAATCAGCAATATTTGAAAACAGTTGACCTCCATTTTGTCAAATATGAATAATTTTCACTCGCTTAAAGTTGTGGATCGCGTCAGCGAGACGCAACTTCAAGTGGGTAAAAATTCAGATTGTATAATTTGGCGGTTTAATGGTTAATAATGCGGCGTGACTTGTTAAATTTTAATATCATATATTAGTCAGGGGGCTTAACCCATATTTACCCCTGAATTGTTCAAATCGTTCCACAAGCACCAAATTTGGACCACAAGTGGCCAAGGTCATATACTTTCGATTTTTCGCGGGAGCCAAGCTGGGCTCCCGCCGTAGGAGCCATATTGGACAAATCCAAGATGGCCGTCATTCATAACAGGCACATGTCATAACTTTCAAACTAATACCAGTAGAAAAACTTTCTATGGTTTTCGACCATGTAGAATCTATTTAACAACAACAATAATAGCAACAATAACAATAAAAATAACAATAATATTAATAATAATATTAATAATAATAATAAACTTCTATAGCGCCTAAATCATTGGTGATCCGAGCTCAGAGCTGCAACAAACATAATCTTAATCTTACTCTTAATTCCAAAACCATTTGCATTTGTCGTGTGGGCCAACCGGACCACCGAGAATTTAAGTCGAAAAAGCCAGACCAGAAAATACGTTTTCAATTTCTTGCGGAAACTAATTTGTGTTTTCAAAAAGTGAATTTCTAAAGGAAGTTCAGTGCAAAGTCTAGGTGCAACAACATAAAAGGCCCTGCTGCCTACTATGGTTCTGACCAGCGGAACATGCAGCTGATCTAGATCACTAGAACGAAGTGTCCGTACCTTTCGCGATGGCTGAAGCATGTTTCAAATATATACTGGTTGTCCACTGGTTAGAGCCTGGTAAGGTTAAGGAACACAATTGAAATTTGCTTCTGTAAGTAATAGGGAATCAGTGCAAAGATTTAAGAAGAAAAGTTATGTGACAAAAAAGAGGAGACTTTGTCACAACCCGCGCCAAACAGTTCTGTGATGATGAAGCTTATCATAAGACAATGTAGGTAATACTACCGTCACATATGTACATTGTACATTTATCCCCACAATTCAATTTTTGACAAAATGGGATTATATAATAGCAAACTCAACCTCTAATGTTTCTAACCTGGACATAGCACAGTAAAAATACAATTGTCTGCACAATTTTTTATCAAAATGGCACTCGTGTAAATCCACCATTCAGAATCCTAACCAGTATATATACAAATCGAAGATGGAACTTCTAAATTATAACTACGAACATTCATCCATTTAAAATTATGTTTCACTACCACAATGCAAAACTTCCAGCTAGTGAAAAAAGTTAAAAACTTTGTCATCCAAATGAGGATATTCGCTAATACAGATACATGTAGCACGTAAAGTTAATATTGAACGAAATATGTCAAATTACCCTAAATATTTTATGTGTTACACAATAACTGTTTATTGCACTAGCAAAATTGCATGGCATCAAGCACAAATGGGCTAGCACACATTTTGCCGATTTTGAGAAAAAATCGCGCTGCAACATGAAGTACATGATAAAACGAATAAATACAAATTAGCACAGAAAGGTAACAACATCAGTGACCAAGTAGTCTAACCCAGAATGTGAAACTCGTATTTTGATCAAGTTATTGATATCAATGACATACATTTTTCATCGTTTTTTTTAATGTGGCTTAGCCCACTTGTGCATGATGCCATCCAATTAACCCTCCACAGACTTAAAAATAAGAACTGGCTAATCTTTCAGAGAGCAGATTGTTCATATTAACCACGTAATGCTGCTCTAAATAATCGAAGTTTGAATATTATATGAACATGGCATTAGTGTGTACTGTGTAGCAGTCAATTCAACAGTAATTTAAATCAGATAAACCGCTAAGTGTTTTAGTAATGATAACATTGTAGCAATATAATGCCACATGGCACATAAACTTATGTAGGCTTTCATAATCACTTGAATATTACCTAGCATAACTAAATTTCTACTGTTTCATCACTGGTAATTATGCATCCACACTTGCACAGCAATGGGCATCTGACACCTGCCCTTCAACATTTACAATTCCCCTTACATATCTTTGTACAACCACAGTGTAAGAGGATGGCACATGCCTTGCTTGCGTCATTAAGGGTTGTCCAAAACGGGAAACATATCTTACTATGGTCATCCCATACCAAAGTCAGGTGGTATCTGTTTGCTGACGGTTACTTGATTTCAGATAAAACTGTCTTGCAATACAGATCTCCTCACGTGCTCGAAGATTGCAGCTTGTGTTGTTGGGATATTCTCTAATAAGTGACTGCCAGTGAAGAATAAATTATATCTGTCATCATTAACAGATGAAGAGGCACATGTCTTGCTGTACCTCAACACAACAAATCGTTCAATTCTGTCATGCACACTTCCCAGAGTCAAACATTCCGAATCGTTAGAAAGAGCAATCCATGTCTCTGTGAGGAGTATTTTCCCATGTATTCCAGCCACTCTTCTTGCCATAGCGCATAATGTGGGAAATGTGCTGTATCCCAAAATGTTAAGAGTGAAACCGTGGTAATGCTAATGACTTTGATAAGCCTAGCTGTTGGTGTGGAATAAACACAGGAATGTCTCTATAGCTTTTTCCACTACCAAACCCAATCCATAATTCTGCAAGCATCACGTTTTCAAACAAACAAAACTCAGAGCTAGAACAACAATGTCACTGTCAATTGTTCGTACAAAAACTTTTTCGTGACCCTGATATGCTGCATGGGACAGGTGCAGAAATATACATGTACGTGTGTCAGCCTCTGTGTGGTTGCAGGGCTCTAGTGTATTCATAGCAGTATTTAACAATCTGCTTGTCAGCACCATCCCTGGCCAGTCGTTTATTTATGCAGGAGAAAAGCTCACTTTTACTATCTACAATTTCAGATATGATTGCCAGTCTCTTTTGGGAATGTGTGTGATGCCATCACTGTTTGGTTCAAGTCGTACGAACACTGTTCCACGTCTCTTCTGAGTCAGTGATTTGGGTTTTTAAGGGTAATTGTGTCCCAGATGGCGTCGACACGCTCCAATGTAGACGTCGGTTGATTCTCTAGCAAAAGGAAAAACATTTAGAGATACATATTGTGGTTGGGCGCACCATATGAATGATAACAGCCATATCAAAAACCATAGGTAAAACCTGTCTTGCTGTACAAACGCAGGCTATTGGAGCTCTGATACAAACCAGTATATCTAACTTATTTCCCGCTCCTAGCAAACCACAATCCGATAGAGAAGAGGGTTCTCGTTGGTTTTCATATTTAAAAAAATCTACCATATCTGCTTCTGGTCTCGACTGAAGAGATATAAAAAGTTTGGTGATGAGAGTGATCTGTTTTAACATTCCATTTTCTCTCCTTTCTTTCGTGTGTCTTAACGATTGCTAAACGTGAACAAACGGTTTGTTTAATTGTATGGGAACTGAAACAGTAGCATTCGTAAAACGTGTGTTTACATATTCTAAATGAGTTTTGCCAACTTCGGTGATTTTGAATAGAGACATAGCTACTACATTTTCCATAACATCACATGTAACAAGAGCAACAAGCTCATGGCCTGTTGCCAATTCGGTCACAACTTTCATAAAATATTTTACATCCCAGTTGATCTAGGAATAACTAAAAACACAAATAAATATATTTATATATATATATTTTTTTTATATATGCTTTTAGTTTATTATATGCTTTTAGTTATTCCCAGATCAACTCCAAATCGTCACAAATGAATTCTATATGTCGAAAACCATAGAAAAGTGGTATTAAACGTGTCCCTACGTCTATTAGTGTAAAAGTTATGATATGCCCACAATTGGAATGGCGGCCATCTTGAAATTTTCCAATATTGTTGACACGCAGGAGCTCCAAAAGCTGGCTCTGGTTCAAAATATTATGGTTAGTTCATTGTCAATGCCTGACACTGCTAGTAACACGATTTAAAGAAAATCTACCTCACTAGAATATAATTCAAATGTCCCTTTTTCGACAAAAATACCATTTATATATATAATTGTGTTTGAAATTATCCCAAAATCAACTCCAAATCATCACAAATGAATTCTACATAGTCGAAAACCATAGAAAAGTGGTATTAAAAGTGTCCCTATGTCTATTAGTTTAAAAGTTATGACATGCCCCTATTTGGAATGGCGGCCATTTTGTATTTGTCCAATATGGCGCCCACGGCGGGAGCCTAGCTTGGCTCCCGCCAAAAATCAAAAGTATATGACCTGGACTACAAGTGGTCCAAATTTGGTGCTTGTGGAACGATTTGAACAATTATATGATTAAGCCCCCTGACTATATATATGAACTACACACAGGGTGAGACATTAATAAAAAGTAATACGCGATAGATTGACTAACCATTTTAAGCAAATAATATAGGTCTACTTTACTTTTAATTGAATACAATATATGTAACATAAATGTTTTTATTTTATAAATTATTTTTAAATATTTATGATTGTATGCGTTTGTTTTGGGTTTGTTTTATCTCTTATACGTAGATAATAGTACACATACTGTACTTAGAGCATGGAATTTTTTATATATTATAAGGTATAATATACAATTACACTTAGGGAACCACCTCGCTAATGGGACCACTTTCGCTAAGTCCCTAGGGTGGTCCGTTTAGCGAGTTTCTACTGTACTTATCATTGCATTTTTTCGCTTGATTCACCAGGTGACGCTTTGCGGTTTAGATTAGTCACCAGGTGGCTGCTAGACCACAGTCTGGGGTCGAGGTCAACAAAGGCACTTCCGGAACATAGCTCAGATTCGCAGACGTTGCTTGTAACGTTTATTGTTGCGGTGGATTAACTTCATTTCTTCATCTCTTGGAAGTTAATATACATTAAAGCAGACATGGATATGTAGCTAATATACATATGAGTGTGGTACGCTGATGTGGATCCTATTTGAAGGACACACGGACGAGCGTCACTGTAAAATTGGTGGTGTTTTCTTGTTGACTTCTCACTCAACTGGCTTCCCAGTCCATGCAGTCAGAGACTGCGCTGCCGGTCAGTGAGTGAGGGTGTACTCACCAGCTCAAGTCGTGAACGCTCAACTGCTAGGCCCTATTGCAGTTGCCGATTTAGTCCAAGGAATACATAAACACACTTTGACAAACATAGAGGATAGCTAGTTTTGTTGGAATAACCTAGGTTTTATACTTCATTGGCCTTCAAACTTAAAATACCAGCAACTGAAACAAGGCTAGACTTTAACTTAAAATTAAATAAATAAAACTGGATCTGTTTCCTTTTTTATAAGTAGGCCTACTGAAGTCGTAGTCTGCATAAAGTAGATAGATTAACAATGTGTTGAATGTTTAGTTTAGGCTATGCCTAGTCTATCACTCTATGTGTTATAACAAGTCAAGTGATAACCACCAAGTCCAAGAACAGCTTTTTTAACACAGTTAAATTACACAGCAGCAGCTTTTTACCAAGACCTACTGGCAGTGGCTGTCACAGTGTCATCACTGGTCGGTGTCACAGACTGTTTTTATCGTCTAAATGTGTTACTGTGACGTATGCATGATTATGGATAATGCTTGGATTTGACAGTCTCTTGTGTTAGTTCTCTGTTTTTTATAAAATGTTCATAGGAAAGTTCAACTTTGTTGCAATCGTAATAATTAAGGTATCGACCTTTGTGTTAGTGGTCCCATGTGGTGCCAGAAGATAGAAAGTCCATGCAGTTTAAGAAGCGGTACCTCGCCTTGGCTGCCAGTAGCCTCAGCTTGGTTTTAATCTACTATATCGCTGTGAATGCTGTGCCCAACAACTTGCACAATGATGAAAGTGTTCACGTTAGACAGAGACGTAGTTTTGTCAACTTGGACGATGAGAGCCAGCATGACTCTCATGTTTCTACACAAGAGCGTAGGAAGGTTGAAGTTAAACTACAGACAGAAAAGCTGGAGAAATGCCGCATGGAAACATGTTTTGACTTTAGCAGGTGCACTAACGGATTTAAAGTGTATGTTTATCCGCAGCAGGACAAAATCTCATTTACTTACGGAGAGATTCTCCGAGCCATCCGTAGCTCTCGTTATTACACAACTAATCAAGAGGAAGCGTGTGTACTTATTCCCTCCCTCGATACTTTAGATAGAGACAAGCTTAGCAAAGAATATGTCAACAATCTACAAGCAAAGCTCGATGATTTAGAACATTGGAATAATGGCTGGAATCACCTAGTGTTTAACCTGTACTCTGGTACATGGCCTGATTACGCAGAAGATGATCTGGGTTTTCCTGTTGGAAAAGCCATGCTGGCCAAAGCGAGTATCTCTGATGAGTATTATCGCCCCATGTTTGACATATCTTTCCCACTCTTCCATAAAGAGCATGCTTACAGGGGCGGTGAACAAGGATACCTGACTAGTAATAATGTCCCACCGAACAGAAAATTTACTTTGGTTTTCAAGGGAAAACGTTACTTAACAGGTATTGGTTCAGAAACTAGAAACTCGCTGTACCACATCCACAACGGTGAGGATATTGTTATGCTGACCACGTGCAAACATGGGAAGGATTGGCAAACACGCATGGATGAACGCTGTGAGAAGGACAACTTGGAGTATGACAAGTAAGTATTTCAATGTGGGCTTTGTCAGCATGTAAATTATATTAGTAAAGCTCTATAATTTACCGCTGATTAACCTTCTGCTGCTAAACCTTATTTAATTTAGCCCCTTGAACTATCGCGATGCATCAAAGCATCATTTTGCATCTCTGAAAAATGATTTGATTTCCTACACTTGAGGTTGTAGAACAAATGGAACAAGTTTCTATTGTACCCCTCCATCATCAGGGTTTTCCCCAGAAAAATGAGAAAGCATCACGGTAACTGGCGGTTCGGGTTCAGTGTGGCGCGCATAGACTGGGGTCAGGAGGCATACCCCCCTTCGGGAAAATTTGAATATGAAAACTTCTGTATATAATACCCCTTCAGGGCTCCAGGTAACATGCGTATATGCGTAAAATACGCATGTAAAAACAGCAAATACTCATTGATTGAAAATCTTAGGAGTAATATTACCCATAAAAACTAATAAAATACTCATCAAAGTAAAAAAAACAACAGAAAAATGAACCAATTGTTATGTTTTTTACACAAACAGAACTATACGACTGTAAGAAAAAAATGATCTAAATAAAGCTTTCATGTTGTTGTATGAAAAATAATCCTCGTTTATTTTTTTCATCAGATTTCACTCCTCATCACCCATTTCAATGAGTGAAATACTCCTCAAACCAAAAAATTATCTGGAGCTCTGCCCCTTGTAGTAACTTATAGAACTGATATGTATCCAATATTTGCACTGATACATCATTTTTTATGACATTGTAAAATATTAAAGTAAAAAGTCCAGTTTGGGGAGAGCTTTTAATGATTTTATTGAAGCATCATGGCATTTGGAAAAGCATCATGGGAATTACTGAAGCATCAGGGTAAAAGTTTAAAGCATCATGGTACCATGATGCTTTGGGGGAAACCCTGATCATTCAGTTATCACATTTTATCGCCCATACTGAATGACAGAAACCTTTATCTATCGCCCAGGGGGTACAAAATAAACTCTTTACGAACAAACAATTTTTCTGGAACTGTTTCTGTAATCTGGTTATCATGACAATATGATGAATATAAACAATATTTTTTTCACTTGCCACCTAGGGCCTACTTCAAGTCATCTTTATCCACTTCAAGTTGAGAATTGCGGCTTGTAGTTGAATTATTTTGTGCCCTGCTATGCTATACTGAACAAATTGAACTTTGATATTACCACATAAAGATATGACAAGATAGATTCAACAGAACATGTCCTCATTTTGTTTTAAAACTCAGCACGTTCAGTTTCTCTCAGCACCAATTTCTGGGACATTTTATTTGGTTTGAATCGTCCTTGAACATGTTGAAAAGATCTCGGCTCCAGCAGCACAAAGCTTAATGTACCCGATACAGTATTTCATTTTGCTGCATTGCTGAAGTAACACTTAAACATTGTCTTGCTGAATTGTCTGAACATTAGAATTTTCCACCAGAAGTCAAATTTCCAATTATAAATTTAAATTATGTTTATCTAAGGTCGAAATTACCAGATTAACACAATTTACAGCTTCAATAAATGACTAGACAGAAAATTAAATATTTTTATTTTTTTAAATAAAAATACCAGAACTTTTTGAGTAGAAAATTAAGCATCAATCACAGGATATTTCCATTTTCAGTTGTGCTTAAATTAAGTTTATTTGGTTTGAAACCTGACTGCAAAAATATATATTGTCATAACATATGGCGCGTTTGACATCACACTACTTAAACACTGTTAAAGTTGAAGGCCCACACCCAGGCAAATGTCATGTTTTTGTTTCAGCTCTGTTAATATATGTTTTTGAGTGTTTGAATGAGTGAAGGCAACATTTCGATAGATTACAACTTTTGAAAACATCCGTTGGCAACATAATCATGATAATCAGGTTTCAAAAGGACAAATTATGACAAAATGTCTGTCATTACATTTTTGTCTTTTAGATCCACCTATTTTTTATTTCGGTTGCCATGTTTGACAGGAACTTAACACCCAGTCACTGATTTGATTATTTCCTTCTAAAGATAGTTTTTTATAATTTACTAGACGTAATGTATGACAAAAAGTTCTTAGCTCGTATTTGAATAAGTACAGTTAAATGTAAGGTCTCAGATGTATCACATCATCAAAGACGGTCCTAGTTTAATTGCAATGTCATCGGGAAATCACTGCTTAACGGCGCTTTCCAAACCGGTCTCACATTTCCAAGCACGAAGGCTCAACACATCTAAACTCTGCCAATTGACATGTTTTACATCTTTGCTGGACATTGTGAAGATCGCCAAAATACAGGTAATACTCATGGGATATTCGTGGCTTTGCCCAGGGCTGGAAATTAGATTTTTTCTCTCGAAGCCAGTCGGGCCAGCTTATAACAAAATATTTTCAACTGCCCGCAAACAAATTCACCTGCCCATAATCTTATTATTACGCCTTTAAGTCTTACTCCAATAGCTTTAAAAAAAAAACACACTTTAGATTGCTGTAATCTGGACGCAACTCTACATTTACCATGCAACAATTTTTATCAAATGAGCGAAAAATAAAATATTATTCTACTGCTAAAATTCTACCTGCCATTCCGGCAGGTTACAAGTCATATTTACCGACCCAAGCTAAAACCACCAGGTGGGCGGTGCTAATTTTCACCCCTGATTGCCATGTTAAACTAAATATGATGTGCATGCAAAATACTACACATGTACTGACATAACCAATAATAAATCACTTTAAAAATAAATTAATCATTTTATTGCAATCTATTTGAAATATTAGCCAACTTTGGCTTCATTGATCATGTTGATGATGGAGTTAAACTTATTTTAATATAAGGCAACGGTATATATTACCATGACTAGTAGTAGTACCGTATCTGTGTTTCATGTTCATGCATTTCTATTGCAATTAAAATCATGCACGTCACCATTATAAAAAAGTGTAGGCCTAATAATAGGAAAAATACAATTTAAAAATATAGATGCCCCACTTGGTAATTAATCCATGGCGAATATTGTCACATTTATCCATTTGTACCAGATATAAAATTGTAGTGTACACGATTACGAGTTTTTTTTTGTCAAATCAGGTGTGGGCGTTTATTTGTATATGGGCATTTAATAATAGAATGAATACCGTTACGGTATGTCAACTAATAATTGCAGATAAACATGATTTATAAATGGTTGGTTGTAGACCATGAAATTCCAACAAATTCTCACAAATCACATATGGTTTAACATGTTTAACTATAGATCTATGTAGTCAGATACATTTATAACATAAGGAAGCTATATAGTGTAATATATTTTTTAAAAAGCGTGTTGAGGCCATGATACTGAGTATAATTATAATTGATTCTATTTATTAAAACGGGCGCTGTTTATATCGTTGTGCTAATTGGACTGCTGATCATGATCGATGCTATTATTAATTCATTCGCGATGAGCAATCTTAAACGCCTTATCTGTCTAAATTAACGCCTCGTAACCGGCTTTTATGCACGGAGGGAATTGCGATCAAGGTCAAAGTATAGTCCTAAATGTAATGTGCTATGTGGGGAACTAGTCCCTAAAGAGGTCAAGACATGCCACTTTCAGCCTGAATCCAAACCCAGACGAGGTCGCTGTTTAACGCGTGGCTCACTGTTTGTCCAACGTCTACGACGTTGGCGCAACACTGAACCAATCATTTTACCAAGGTGTATATTGTGTTCAGTGGGTAGCTCCATGTTGCAGTAGTATGGTGAAGTGAACCATCACTGCCCAGCTTCACTATGTCCACCGCGGTACTAGATGAAAAACGGATGAACGATGGAAAGGTAGTGATTACATTGATAGGTAGACTGCAATCAAGGGGAGCTGACTGTTGAATGGTGCCCAGCAAACACGAGACGCCGACACAATGTTGTTTTGATGCTGGGCCAGCGTCGAAGACGCTGGCCCAGCATCAAAACAACAATGATACATCGTCCGTGTTTGCTGGGTGGCTGGATAGTGGTCTATGGATGTTGGAGGAGAGTCCGGGGTATGTCCAACAAACACGAAATGATTGTTTAAAGATCAAGATTTCAAAATGTTTGGTCTTAAAAAATCTTTTTAATTAAATGGATAGAGTTTTAGGCCACCTAAATGTGCACATGTGGGCTAACCTGGCCAAGAGAACGTCCTGGAAATAATGAGATGACACTCTCCTCCAAACACAGAATTCGAAATTCGACTCTTTTCGACCCCCGCCCTGTTTGGTCTTATGTAACATGTTAAAAACAATTTAAATGTGATTAATTTTCAACCACTTCAAGAAACTGTTGTGGATCGCTATCTATATACGCCAACGGTACCCGTATGTATACGCGAGACACAACTTTAGGTTGGTTAAAATTAAAAAAATCAAGACTTTTCTTAGCGGGATAAAGGTGAATTTGGGTACACCTTGTACTATGCCGCGCACAGGTGTATACCATGTATGCGACGCTGTCCCAACTTTAAATCAGCTCATCAATTGGGTGTGCGTCTTTTTTTGCTGTGTTGGTCTGCTTCATTGCAGAGTACTATGATTTCGCGCTCTAACTCAGCCGATATACTGACGTAATGTGACAGACAGAATGCAATCTGGTTTAGTCAATAAGTTGCTCTGCACTGTCGCGAAGATTCACTTTAAACGAACTAAATCCACCTTTTTTTATGTTTATTACACTCAGAGCTAGTAAATTTGTAGACACATTTAACCCTTTAAAGCCTGAATTTACCAGTGTCATCCACTACAAGCCGCGAATTGCTGCCGCAATTCTCGACTTGTAGTGGATAAAGATGACTTGAAGTGGGTGGAAAAGTAAAGAAAATTGCCATGTATTGGTAAACCAGTTTCATGGAAATTTTCGTTCTAAAACCCTTTGCTGTAAGAAAATTAAGTATGTTTTCAGGCATGAAAAAAGATGCATTAATGCATCGTGAGGGCTTGAAGGGTTAAAAGGGCTAATCAATCAGGTAATGCATTCGACCCTATTTTCTGTAAAAACTAAAAGTCTTGCTTTTTGATTGCGTATTGATTTTTATAGACCTGTCGCAAAACACGTGGCTGGTATTTATACATGGCAACCCTGACATGATAGTGTGTGCTAACAATACAAGCGTATTGATCCGTGCGAAGCAAACTAGACTTGGCACAACGCTGGGTGCGATGTTGGTCCAACGCCTGGCGTTGGCCCAACATCGCTCCCAGCGTTTTGTTCACAGTTCATGTTTGCTAAGGCATTAAATACCACTTCCGTGAACATGGTGAAGCACAGGCAGTCCCACTACTCTGTGGAAACAATATAAATTGCCCGTTCTAGTTATCTGGTTTCAATGACCACGATGACAAACATTATTTTTGAGCACCATGTAATACTAACTGATACTCACTGATCTGTATAGCAGTGCTTATCCTTTTCTAAGATAAACAGATAACATTTATGAATAACGAATGTTAATTTTTTGAAGATTAATCATGTTCTTTTTATGTAAGCCTAAGATCGTGTAATTATATATGAAAAGATTTAACAATTTCCACAAATTATATAAAAACGAGAGGCTGCTTAACTATTTTCTTTTTTAATTTAGGCAAGCCAACAAATTTAATTTAAAATATCGCACGAATCATCGGGTTAACTTAATTTGTATTTGAAAATAAATGTATTTATTATAGAAAATTATAGTGTAGTTTAGTTATAACAGTACCGGTACCTTTATCATATTGACATTTAACACATATTGACATTTGGTGTTAATTGTTCCTTCAACATGTTTAACATCTGACATATTATCCCTGGTCATTGGACTTGTTCCTTCTTGTATTATACTTAAATACCAGTAGTAGGCCTAGATTCCATTACATTCCCCGAGGAGCTTGTACTACTATACTAGCGCCAAATGGTTGCAGTGCTGCAACCATTTGGCGCTAGTAACTTATTGTAAACAATTGCCATCTCTGTCCCACCATGTACTAATTTACACTGAGTGAAGTGAAGCACGTTAGGATTCTAGTTCCTTGCCCACTTGGTGTATTCTGTGAAACTCAATGGCCTTGACCTCCTTTGTTTTCACCGAGCTGGCTAATACAATAAAAGTATGGGGGATATAACCTTCTTTTCACCGAGTGACGTCACTGCGTTTCACAGAATGAAGTATGGGGGAGGGGGTTTTATATAACCTTGTTTTCACCGAGTGACGTCACTGCGTTTCACAGAATACACAAAAACAACACAACTACCGTACGTCACAACGTTGACAGGGGTGGAACATGATATTTCTCTAAAAATCCTGCACCAAGCAGGCCTTCAACCCGCACGATAGGCAGTGTCTATTTGCATTAGCGCTGCGCTCTAACCTATTAAAGTTGCACATATTCTGGCTAGGTGTACTGTGTAACTGATGTACACGTAACAATGGCTGACACACTGAGAAGTGCGTTGACATCACCACTGACACATGTGACATGTCGCTATCAATCATTTGACACGTCCCGGGGAGAAAACGTGTGGACACGAGACGTTCACCCAATGTTTATTAAATGTTGGGCCAGCGTCGCAGACGCTAGCCCAACATTAAATAAACATTGGGTGAACTTATTGTGTTCGCATGTAAATAGTGGGTACCCAGTAATAACGCGAGACCTGGATCCGATGCTGATTTAATATTGGACCAAAGTCGCAACGCTGCTAACATGGCTAAGCTGCTGATGCTATTCTTCTTTGGAGATTCAACATTGAAGGTAAATCTGTAACCCAGGGGTGACAGCGTGCCACATGTGCCAGAGGTAGAAGTTCTGTGTCTGGAGGGCATTGTCACCCGATTCTCATCTCATCATCCTCAGAATCAATATATTTCCTTGGTCTAGATACTCTAGTTTTTAAAACAGGAAAAGCGCCCTCTATCTGTGCAAAAATGTGGCATAATTTCTCCCAATTATAGTTTATCCTGTCTTTAATTGGTTGGAGACTAGTTAATGATCGCCATGTAGCTCTTCAAATTACTGACATACTGAGGTCTACAAACCATAATTGTTGTTTTGTATTTTTCCTGGTACGATCGCATTCAATACTGTACAAGTGACATGATTTAAAAGACGAAGTGAAATTTAGATTAAAAACTTATGCTGCCCTATACTAGTAAATCATGGGGATTTTAATAAACAGAATCTATGCTGTGTAATTTACACATTATTATAAAACATGTGGGTGTCCATTTTATTCCTATCGATTGTAATGTGTATTAGTGGGAAAATTTTGTATTTACACTGTAAATAGAAACTCATTTTACTTCATTCATAGACTTGTAATTGTATGTGGCATTCTTATTATTTCCCCTGCATGTAGATCTTCAGGAATGTGTGATTATTTCTCCTTACTTACCAGCTTACCATGCGTACCTTGCATAGATCAATTACCGGCTCAGGAGTTTGCCGGAGACACAGCTGTTTTATTAACAGCTGGGGGAGTGCTTGGTTTGTTAACGAAATAATTGACAGCGGGTGGGGACAGCAAGGACAGCAACTACGAGGCGCATGTATTCGTGGACGGCCCTATTGGCCTCTGCGCCCAGACACCACCCCTAATCATTAGGTACTGGGCTGTGGCAAGAACTGGCAGATTTCCGCGACCGCCCTATTATTTCCCGGTCGATTTACGCTGCTCTGCGCAAAACAAACTTCGCGTGTGTCCTAATGGGAAAATACAGTGGGAAGGCATCGATGATGGCTTTGGCTGTTTCACCTCTCATTGCTCTGTCGTGCAGTCTTTTATTGTTTTTCCGTTGCCAACGCACCCTGCTGTATATCTTATTGTTGAGTTTCTGGCACTGCCAGAAACTCAACAATAAGATTTACAGCAGCGTCGATGGGCTTGGTGAACCTGGCGGGCCTCACAATGCACCATCTCCCCCGGTTAGCAACCAGTAGATAAACGTGGCCTGTATCTACATGTGGGGTCAGCATGGTCAATGTAGTAATGGATCCCCACACAATGTGCTTTCTCCTTCCCCAGACGCACTCAATTCCCACCGCCCATGCAGCAATGATTGTAAAGTCTCGTCCAGAAATTCCCTTGTCCGCGATCACAGCGATAGTGTTGTTACCAATACAAGGAGTTTGTGTATATATATTTAACCTTCTTGCATGCGAGCAGCATTGTGATTATAGTACCAGTAGTATAGTCAGTTAGATTCTGATACGTGTAATACGTGCAATTTACGGTATTTGAAAATACTCTTTCTAATATCATGAATATTAGAGCTCTTTCTAATATAGTACCAGTAGTATAGTCAGTTATATTCTAATACGTGTAATTTACGGTAAATATTTGAAAATACTAATATCATGAATATTAGAGCTCTTTCTAATTTTATATTGATCATGCTGATGTGGCCAAAAAAAATATATGTTTGTTTCCGTTTTGTTGTCATTTTAACCAGTGGGTATTTTAAACTATTGCATAAATTTAGATAATTATTTGTATGTTGCCATGACGATGCATCATTCAAGGCATCATGTTGCATAGATCTCTGAAGAATGACCTAATTCCCTACACCTAGGGGTTTAAAACGAAAATTTTCATGGAACACTGTTTTAGTATTTAGCAATATCAGGGGTTTTTCATTGTCACCCAATTCAAGTCGCCTTCATCCACTACAAATCGAGAATTGCGACAGCAATTCGTTGATACAGTATCGCCTATCGGAAATGCGATTTTTGCCCATTTGCTGCATATAATATTATATTCAAATTTGATTGCAAAAGCAAAGTACCGGTAACCGTAGATCAAATCATAGAATGTAACCATAATCATGATAATAACGCGAGCAAATATTGATCACAATCACTAATTCATTTACTTTCGAAACAAACTTCTCTGACGGAAGTATACCATGTGAACAGTGGTGAAGGTACTCAAGATAAAATAAAAAACTGTGGCAACGTGGAGAGATGTTTTCAGAACTTTCACAGCAACACAGAGTACATTTACACTGCAAGTAGCTGGTAACTGTGTCGTCGACGGGTTTAAATATATCCTTCTTGTGCCGGGCTATCTACATCTACCATGAATAAGTATGTACGATACAGTATCATACGTGGACCGGTACGTGTGTTAGATTTTATCCCTTTCCATGCATATGTACTGTACACATGTAGCACCAACTGCTTAGCCAGATGCTGATTGAATGTTGGTCTATCGTCTGACCTGATGGTACAACATGAATGACGATTAACGCTTTAACCTCCATTAAAAAATTGTAATTTTCGCTCACTTGAAGTTGTGTCTCGCTGACGCGACCCACAACTTCAAGTGCGCGAAAATTAAATTCAGATTTGAGAAAATGTAGGTGAACGATTTTGAAATATTGTTGATTAATTTCACGTTTTTTCTTTAGCCCCTTTTTGAACAAAAAGCCCGAGCCTCTGGACATCTGGGCATGCCTGGTGGTACATCCCCTGGACTGGCGGTTAAAGGGTTAACCCTTTCACCACTGAAGCCCGTTTTTATGTGCTGAATGCCATAGCATTCAGCACATAAAAACGGGCTTCAGCGGTGAAAGGGTTAAGGCAGCATGTTGTGTTTGCTGCATTGACGGATCCTGTCCATACACATGATACACTGACTACTGCACATCTATAAGTGTCAAAGTGGTACTTGTTCACGGGCCATGTGTTTCACCAGTACAGCTTAGAAGGTGCAAATAACCATATTCCCCTACTTGACTAAGTCCAGACAAGACGTGGCGGCATTGAATAACAAAAACATCCACTGTTTCTCTTATACTTGTACTACATTATAAACATATCTCTTTGTGGATACACAAACAGTCAGTTTTAATAGCTACTATTTTCAGTATTATTTATTACATCAGTAGCAGGGGTGTAAGACTGCAAAACTTATCAGTTGCCATGGTAACATTCAATCGCTAAAACCAAGGATACTAAACTAATGATAGCAGTTGAATGATGGCCATTTTGTCTTAAGTATTATTTCTTCGTGAAGTTGCAAATGTTCAGGAATTAATTTTGACAGGTTGTGACCAAGCACAGAAGCCTGCTTTTAGTTAATCCGTGTTCTAAATAACTTGCTGGAATAATTAGTCAACCCTTGAAGTGGCGAAATATTTGTATATAAACCAAGAAAACACATTTAAATTATCATCAATGAAGTAGTTGCACTGTAGCTCTTTCTGTTCCATTTGAATACCTGCGTTATGGGTCTTCTACGACCATTATAAATATATTACTTTTTCAGCATGTTCAGTGCGGGGATCTGCCTTAGACGTCATAATCTGACGTCTGTAGACGCTGAAAGGTTAATTGTCATATTTGGTAGTTGTTGTGCCTTTCTTCTGTCTGTCTGTGGGTTTGTCATGAATACATTTAATTGAGATTATTATTAATTATGTTAACATTCATGATTGAACTGGGAATGGAATGTGTTCAACATACATGTTTAAACATCAAGATTTCCAAATGTTTGGTCTCTAATTTTAAAAACAAATATGAGTTAGTTTCAGTCACTCGAAGATGTGAATCGCGGTAGCGGGACTCAACTTTGAGTGGGTGAAGTTATATGATAATGTGTAGTGATTATCGTTCCCTAGGATATGAAAGGGTGTATCTGCCACTTTGTAAGGTGGCAGATAAACCCTTGAATATACCTTTAATATCCATGGGAACGATATATGCATGTACATGTATGTACCCAGCGGCACCGGTACATCTGTCATATCTTGCTGATGGATGATACTTCACAGCAATGGTACTGTGCACTATGACCTGATGGCGAACCCTTTGAAGTTACTCGAGAGTAGTCATAGTCCCGATTTCGGTTTTTACCCCTCAGCCATTAAGGCTGTGGGGTATAGTGATCACCAGAGGCGGGCGGTCGAGCGGGCGGGCAGTCAGAAATTCAGCTCTTACTAAAAAGCTAACTGATGATTTTTGTTTATTTTTTACAGACATGACCTTTGTGCCTGGGCAATTCCTCCCTTATTTTTTTTTGGCACCAAGCCATAAGCGGGTATTTTCCAAGATGGCCGCCTAAAAAGCTTGTGGGTACCATAACTTATGAACCGTTGCTTGGATTGCATTCAAATTTGGTATGGTTGTTCTCTAGGTATTTCTGATGATCTGCTTAACTTTTGGGATGAATCCATGATGAATCCATTTAAAACAAAATGGCTGCCGCAGCCATTTAAAATAAGATGACCGCCTAAAAAGCTTCTGGGCACGATAACTTATAAACTGATGCTTGGATTGCATTCAAATTTGGTATGATTGTTCTCTAGGTATTTTCTGATGATCTGATTAACTTTTGGGATTAATCCATTAAAAACCAAATGGCTGCCACAGCCATTTAAAAAAAAATTGACATGGTGGTAGTGTGTTTCATTTTTTCTCATTATTTCTTGATATTGATGGACAGAGCCTACGGCTGAGGGGTCCTGTCATCAATTGATGGCTATTTTTTTCTGTCGTAACATTGCCACAATGTACATGTATGCCTATTGAAGTCGATGTAAAGCAATATTCGGTCACTCACTTCACATTAGCACGCAGATAGAGAAACAAAAAAGGAGTTTTTCTCAACGAAGTAGAGATAATATTATATTGACAAGCAATCTAGACAGTTTTTGACCTGCTGACGGGAATGGGGCAAAGATTACAACTCCTTCAATATTGAGTTTTCTTTGTGGCACACCTGGATACCAATACCAGACCAGGTGAGCCTGACACAGCGTGTAGGCATGTTGTGTTCCCACAATTAGTTGATTCACCCCTAAAAACGCACCTTTTTTACAGAATCTTTATTTTTTTATAAACTCTACCGGTACCTCAAAGCTGTTTATTATGCTCAACAGGAGTTAGTGATCAATATGAAAAAAACTGCACAATTTAACTACTTTGTATTTTATAATTCCTTAAAGTCTAGGACCTTTTTTTCGTTCGTGGCTATAGCATGTAGCACATTATTAACAATATATAGAAATATGTGTTTTCCTTCACGAAATCATTTGGCTTTTTTAACTCTTAGACCACTGAGCTATGAAATTTAAATTTCCAGTCACTCGGAAGTTGTGTCTCGCTACCGCGATTCACAACTTCAAGTGACTGCAAATTATTTGATTTTGTGAAATTTAGGACAAAACGAATGTCAGTGCTTGAAGTTTTAAGACATATTTTACTTTCAACAACTGATCACATAAGGGCTGGTAAAAACACAATGAGGTTACTGTAGTCGACATCAGTGTTCTAAGGGTTTTAACCCTTATCCTGCTGATCACGACCATTATCGTTTTCATTTTTTTTATTAGTTGACAAAATCGCTGTTATTTGGGAATGAAATGTGTGTCTAAATAAAACATCAAGATTTGCAGATATTTGTGCTGAAATTAAACAAATATTAGTAATTTTCAACCACTTGAAGTTCAAGTAGCTGAAAATTTCAATAAATTAACTTAGCAGGATAAGGGTTTTAGCACTTCGGGACGTTTGAAGCATCTTTGAACTAGCGTGGATTTAGTAGCAGTAGTGGCAGTGTCGCGGCTGAGAATCTGTCAGACCAGACATTGCGATCCCCTCCTGCTGTCCATGCCACGAGGAAAAATGATCACAAACCCCTCTCGTGGAGCTCTATCAGTCTGCCAAATTGCAGCTTTGTGCGTTGCGCTAGATGGGGGCAGTTAATTGGGCTGTAGACGAACCTAATTCAGCCGGCAATGGATGCAAGACGTGATTCACCATGACCGGAGAACAAAGGGGACCGCCTTGTTCACAGAGGTATTCAGTTTCCTCCCATGGAAGGATAGAATGAGATGAGACTATTATGAGAAATGCTAGTCCATGCATGATATTGATCTGTCTGGTGGTCGCTCTAGTAATCTCACGGCTCTAATGTCACTCCCTCTGTTTATATTTCATGATGAATGATTGGGTAGTGCTTTCACTGTGAATGTGAACTTTTAACTATATTTTACATCAAGCATATTAAAATTATTTGTGGTATTTTTACATTTTCATCCTGTATATTTCACGTTAACCTTCACCATTTTCACAAGCACAATACGATTAATTGGCATATTAATATCTCATTATAAATTTTAACTAATTTATCAGTATGCAGGTATACATGCATACATAAGAATTGGGCGTTTTTTAAACATGGTAAATACTTGAACACATTGTCTTTGGCGTGTCGACTTTCGCAAATATTGTACTGTAAGCTCCCTGGTTAAGCCAATTGACACAGCTACAGCTACAAAATATGACAAGACTCAACCTTTGTGGGGAATTTTAAAATTTCACCATAAACAGTCGTAAGCCGCTTCAACCCATGACATTTAAGAGCAAAGTCTGTTAATGAGTACACAAACAGTCAGCAGACAGATTGAGAAAATTCCATCGGAGGTAATGATTGTTGTGAACCTGCAACTGCAAGTCTATCTAAATCTACATATTCACGTGATCTCGAAGCCGTACCAAAACGAAATTCATGATTCATTTTCAAATTCCCTGTCGAAGGACCACACTATCACATGCACACTGACACAGGTGGCTGCAAGCCTGCAACTCAGAATACCTGTATTCTGAATCGTGACGTCAGTATACCGTGACGGACAAGTTTATATGATATTTTACTGATCGTGCACTGTTCTCAGTAGGGCTAAGGTAAGTGCGAGTTATCCCAGCAAACACGAGACATTGATCCAATGTTGGGTCAATGTTGGGCCAGCGTCGTAGACGGTGGACTAACATTGCCCAACATTGGCTCAATGCCTCGCGTTTGCTGGGATACTACTATAGTTGCACTTACATTATGTATTTATAAAAACAAAAATAAGGTGTACATTTGGTGTCATTCACCCAAACCCCCCCCCCCCCCCCCCCCAGACGTTGTAGATGTGCCTTTTAGCGATTGTGGCCTTTGGCCTACATTTCGCAGCAGAAATAGCTTAGGATTAACATCTCATTTCCATAGAAACTCTCTGAATCTTATTGGGAGATTTCTTTCATATTGCACACATGATATGTTGGCCGCTTTCTAGCCTCGTTTTCTTTAAGTTAAACAAATTCAAGCAAAATGTTCATTTATGATCAAGCAATGCCTACCAACTATTTCTAAATTCTTTCCTGGCATTTTTTTAATGGAAGTTATCTATTTTTCTCAGCGAACTGCCCTGTGCATGGACTACTACCCTTAGCCAAACCGACACGAGGCATGGACCCGCTGTTGTTTTAATGTTGGTCCACCGTCTGCGACGCTGGCCCAACATTAAAACAACAGCGGGTCCATGCCTCGTGTTATATTGGATCTCGTACTGTCCTGGGACCATGTACAGTGTGTATAATATGGAACGTCAGTGAGAAACACCACTGGGGTATTGGCAGGTCCCAGTAAGAGCAAAATATTTGTGTAACATTTGTAAAATGTTGGTCCAACGTCGAAGACGTTCGGCCGATGTTGTACAAATGTTGATACAAATGTTTCCTGGAGTCACATTCGTCCACCTGGTACAGATAAAGACCACATACCCGGCAAACACGAGATGTTAACCCAATGCTGGGCTAATGTTGGCCCACCGTCTACGACGGTGGGACAACCTTAGCCCAGCATTGGGTCAACATGTCGTTTTTGCTGGTATACCCAACTGACATTGCTGTCCAGACATGGGCTTGATGATGGCCCATCGTCAAAGTTATTTTGCCAACAGGATGATTGACTGAAACTGTAATTTCCAGTTAGCCATCTTCTTGCATTAAATCCTCGAAAATCATATCTATAGTTTATCAGGCCACCTCTGTATTTAAAAGTGCTCTTTTTCACCGGTGTATTTCCGTTGGCATGTTGTCAGGTCAAAAAGCATGTGTGAATATTAAGTGGGGTTTGATTGCTACAGTTCTAAGGTAAACACTGGACGCAAACACTCAACACCCCGTTCATATGTACATGTAGGCCTACTGTTTGCTTTCTGTGACATTCTGCCGGCTACACTTGTACACCCACCACACCCATCATTATAAACGCTCCAAAGTTTAATTTCCTAATGTTGATAAATTTTATTTTGTTCCCGTTTTGCTTCGCGTCATAAAAACAAATAATTCAATTTATAAAAATAAAAACCGAAATGAATATAGTAGCAATATAGGCCATGTTTTGTAATTATCATTAATTTGCAACATTGTGTAACTTAAGCTGAATCCAAAATTAGTCAATCATAAATATTCACTCAGACTAGTAATCAATTGGTAATCATGGTAATATACGGTTTATTCTAGAAAACTATATATGATGTTTACGTTGTTATTGTATGGATCGCTTATATACATACATGTATACAATATAAATATCACGATGACCCTTGAACCATTAAAGAGCCAAGTTATATCATTTAACCCTTAAAGCGCTGAATTAATTTGTAAAAAAAAACATCGAAACCAGAATCTGACGTCTAAAGTCGATCCCCGCTCTGTAAGCAGCTAAGGGTTAAATGTTTGCCCACGTGAAGACTTGTGTCTCGCTCGCTGCCGCGACCCACAATTTCATTTGTGTAAAACGGCTATGGACGTGTCACTTCGTTCAAATTAAATATGTTAGTGTAACGTTTGGCAAGCTGTTGGCATGATTACTGTGCATATATATTCATTATTCTATTGGATGGTATTGTGTTGGCACATACCAACAGTTACCTGATTGTGGGGTTGCTGTGTTGGGATGTATGTGGACTGATACAATCGCGTCAGTGTACCTACTGGTCATTAGCTCTTATGCTGCCGGTTTTTTGCAGACTAATTTTCATTCATTTGAAGCTGGAATTGCTAACGCAATTTCCAGCTCCAAATGACGAAAAATAAGTAAAATATACATCATCAGAATGTATTTATTAGATTAACTAAGTATGTACCACAAAACATTTGAGCAATTCGAGTTGAATTTATTGGTCCGAAATTGGCTTGAAAACGGATAATATGATAATGTACGGTCCCTGCAGCATAAGGGGTTAGACAACCTTACTGGCAAATTGCTGGTATTAGTAAGGTAATTTTGGGTGGTCTCAGGTGAGGTGATTCAACTGGTGAACAATGGCTGAATAGACGTTGATTGTACTCTACGGT
The DNA here is from genome assembly GCA_964017125.1 of Flabesymbios commensalis. Classification (NCBI taxonomy): domain Eukaryota; kingdom Metazoa; phylum Annelida; class Polychaeta; order Terebellida; family Flabelligeridae; genus Flabesymbios; species Flabesymbios commensalis. The sequence continues at coordinate 30,144,578 of OZ024915.1, forward strand.
GGTTGAAGGGAAGGAATGTACATTTTGTGCCAGGTTGTAAAATGTGCATGAAGCCCAAGAGACGTGAAGTACGCACACTTCTGGGCCGAGTGGTGAATGACCGGTTATATTTATTTCAAATCGTCCATTGCGTTTGAAAGGGTGTATCTGCCACTTTGAAAAGTGGCAGATACACCCTTTCATACCCAAGGGGACGAAATGCCATCAGTTTCAACGTTAACCCTTTCACCGCTAGTCACGACTATAATCATTTTAATCTGTTTTGTTAGCGGGTTAAATTACTGTTATTGGGAATGAAATGAGTGCTTGAACATTTGCAAATGTTTGGTCTCAAATTAAACAAATATGAGTAATTTTTACTTACTTGAAGTTGCAGGTAACCGCAGCGACACACATCATATAATTTGGTAATTTGGTAGATTTTATTACAGTTTATTCCCCCCCTCTTTTAGTCTTTCCAATGACAATGATAATGTATGATTCAAATGTTTTCATGTAGCGACTACATGTACATCACAGTTCATTTATATAACCAGATAACTATGAAAGCTCCTTGCATGTACTGTGCACCTAAAGTCCAAGCATACTTTAATTTCTGAGAAAATTTTAGCCATTTCAGGGGTACTTTAATTTATGGCCTATAACGCGTATTAAAATATGTATATATATATTTAGTAATTAACATAATTAGTTGACGTGTCTTTTCGATAAAAATAGTTGATTGACCAAGATGTTTTAGCCCACACACGATAATAAGGCGTCGCGAAAAGCCGTCCTATTCTGGTCAGTTGCTATAATCGACTTTAGATTTGACTGTATACATCAGTCATTTAGCATGTTTATGATGCAGTGTGAGTCAAACTCAAACATGGAAAAATCGCTTATAAACATCATAAATGAATCATTTTTAAACAAATATTCTCTCATTATCAGATTTCACTGATTGAGAATTAGTTTCTGCACTTGAATTAGAAACTGAGAACCAAACATAGTTACGTTGGTGGCCCAACAATATTTCAACATACAGGTAGGAGGCAACTTCTCATATTTGAAGAGAAGCTCTGACTATCAAGTACAACAACATCCGTCATTTTGTGCAATGAAATCATCGCAGGACATAATAGCCCTCAGCATCAATCACTTAGCCGTGTGACAACCTTATGAGATTACGTAGAATATCAGCCAATACATCATGGTATTCTACAGCCCCCCCCCCCCACTCCCCCCACACACGCACTACCATGTGCGAATGTTGTTTAAAAAATATCCTGTGCCATTCCTAAAATATATTTTTCTCATTGCTTACTCTGGGGACAGTGGAAAATAGTGTACTTAAAATATACGCTTGTGCAGATTTTATTTTTTTTTTTACGTGCTATTTCGCATACATATACTGTATCATGCGAAAAGTACTTATAAATACATTGAACAGCACATCCATGTTCAAATGAGTTGTTTTGGGGACAGGGATATGTTTGTTTCCTGTGTCGCACTAAATAAAACTGTGTAGGCTACTTGACATATCGTGTATATATTCATGACATTTGCTTTTTTTTATTAGATTCCGTGTTCTTGACATCGTGTATATTGGAGTTAAATGCGTACTGTACTGGCGTTTAACGAACATTAATAAGCAGACTGAACTTTTGTCATGCTGGTGTGGCAACATGTATAATGAGAAGATGAAGCACGCCTGGACGTATTTATAGTGCCGCGGGTTGAGCTACATGTATATGACTGCAAATTGTCTATTTTAAAATCATCTTATGGGAAGAATAATGGGACCCGACGACGAATGTCATAACTGGTATGGTAGTCCATGCAAGGTACACACCTCAATACGTTAGCTCAGCGCTGGTTCAATGTCGCAATACGTTGGCCTGGCGTTGTGCCAGCGTCTTGGGCTTCTCTGCGGGACAACTGGCAGTGTTTATATTCGCTGCGCTGTGTTATTTGGGGGAGCATTTAGGTTGGAGCTAGTTTTACAATGATGTGTACAGCCGCCTACCACATACCAAGCCAGCTCCTTCTGGAGTAATAGAACTCCCGCCACGGCACGCATCTCAGACGTGTTTCTATGATTGTTCCTGTTAATCATCATATCCCAGACAACGAGAAACGTTGCTTCAGCGGGGGAGAAACGTTGCTTCAGCGGGGGAGCAACGTCTTTCGACGTTGCTCCACCGCTGAGGCAACGTTTGTGTATTTCTGCTGATTGCTGGTTTTGCAGTGGGTATTACCCGGGCAGCCCCGCTAAAGACGTCTTTTGTTTGTCATGATTGATGGCAAAAAGACTGATGTTTTGAAATACCGGCTAAACACGTACCAGTTGGTATGATATGTGTGCCTACAGTTTTGCCTGTGCTACTGATCCAGGTTGAGGGGTTATCTGAATGGGAAGCTAAAAACGTCCCAGCTTCATGTTAGAGATAAATCATTCTATTTTTCACCATGTACAGAACTTTACATATTATATACCATGATATCTGGTAGTGTTAACTTTAATCCTCTTTTGTAAACGTCGCAATGACAACTAAAATAACGAGAATTCGAGCTTTTACATAGGCCTAAATTTGACTTACACAACATATAAATATAAATGAATATAAAAACTACGATCAAATAACATTTAAAGGCACAGGTATTATAGTACTTAATTAAATTCCTACTTCACTACAAGGCGTAACCATTGAGTAACTACATCTTCCCTACAGCAAGGCTTGACTTCTCGAGGTCACAGGCTTGGCCTGCGGCCTCGAGATGAGTAACTGTCGCTCTATAGAACACGTCTGCTGTAGAAAATGATTGTTAGAGCTTACTTGAGAAGTTGCCAAGACCCAGACTGAAATGATCAAAGGCAGAAATCCTCACAAATGCAGAAGTCATCACTGATTAAAAGCCACTTGTTTGCCTGCCAAGACTTCTTGTCTCACTGGCTAATAATTTGTAACACATCATCTATACATGAAATAGATATCATGTTAATTATATGTCTGTATTGTCCGTGCACCAAATTAATTTTATGATAGATCGACTTATTCGACGCTTCTTTCAAGTATAAATGGATAAAAAAAAATAATGTACAGTTTAAACGTTATTTTTAGTAAAAGAGGCATACTTTTCTTCAGTATACCTGGTATACGGTATGTAGGCCTATGTAGGCATACCTAGACCGGAATTGAATACAAACGTCTGAAAAATGCACCGGGAAGGAATACATAAAATGTATTTAAAAAGCGGAAAAATGGCTCATAAATGAAATTAACTTAAATTGGTGTGACCTTAACGACATGTTGGCACTAGAATAACATTGGTACACAGGTTTGCACTTGGCCATTTCTATTCAGTTTAAATCAAGTGAATAAAATTAGCCGCTTTATGCGTGCAATTGTATCCAATTGATTTTGCTTGAATGGCAAATTGAATACGAGAACAAGCGTCTCTCCTGACTGGAAAACACGCTCAACAACAAACAAATGTCGTGTAGTTTCAACTCAGTCGATGTACGATCTTTTGTGACAAACATAACGAAGCATGAAAGTACACTGCGCCCGCCTCTGACAGCTAGCGTGCCGTGCTTGGCACTAATTAGTCTGCATGTCTGTTAGTAATCAGATATTATCTGTTTTGTCTGCAAATATCATTGTGACATGGACATGTAGACATGTATCTAGGTATACATGTATACTGTACCCAGCAAACACAAAATATTTGTATAACATTTGTACAACGTCGGCCCAACGTCTTCGACGTTGGTCCAACATTGTACAAATGTTATACGAATGTTTTGTGTTTACTCCAGGGTAGGTACCTCGTCAATTAATTTTGGTTTATCAGTCCGTCAGTTTCTGTTGTCTTTGCAAACTGTGTATACATGTAGCTAAAAAGTATATGTTATACGTATTTCCATAAAATATATTTTACAACATGCATGCATAGGTCAGAAGAAACCTACAAATAAAGATAAATATTTTAATTAATGAATAGTAATATTTTTTATTCGCGGGGATTTCTTCCACAGCGTGTGTAGGGCCTACCCAGCAAACACGAGACATTGACCCAATGTTGTTTTGATGTTGGGCCGACGTCGAAGACGGTGGGTCAAAATCAAAACAATATTGGGTCAATGTCTCGCGTTTGCTGGGTATACGCAAATTTCTGCCAACCATGAATATTACTTGTTCCTCAGAGTAAGTATTACAATGTCGAGAAAACTCACAAAAAAGAAAGGTACTGTAAATGACTCATTTCTTTTTTAATATTTAGTGTGAATTTTTTAATATAGAATTTTAAAAAATGACATCTCACATGACATATAGTTTCTACGTATGCCCTGCGGCAGCGTGAATTGTTATTCCGATATTAAATACCAAGAAAACCCCAATAAAACTGGGGTGCTTATTCATGACTTGGGATATGCAGCATGTCAAACACCAGTTCTAACACAATGAAGGGATTGTGTGAGCAAACTGCCGCATTGTTTATTCCAAACACACACATTGATGATACAGGCGCATTTCTGTGAAGTACGCCGTCATGGTAAGCAGTGCTGTAAATCCACTTATTCAAATGTCAGGAAGATATCGCGAATTCACAAATAATTTTCATCCTAGATTTTGATGTCGAAGATCAGAATCCATATACATTAACCAGTATATACTAGTAGCAATTTTTCATTAACATTTGTGTGTATTTTCTGTAAAAATGGGTTTTTTTGCATACATCAAAATATCGTAATGGTAGAAAACACAATGGTGACGTGGGCTAAACACAAATACAACTGCACTTGAAATAAATGTAAGCATGGTAATATGCATGTTATTGATGATTGAAAATCCCAGAGAAAGCTTGACTTGCAAACTGACATTTTTGGAGCGCTTTTTCATGTATACGACAGAGAACAATTTTGATATTCCAGACGCATTGTTGTACTCCTCTGGGCTATGTGCTGGATAATTTAATTGCACTCCTGGCAAATTCTTTCCCTGTGGAATGGCATGCGATATTTTGTTGTTTCTCTTTTCTCTGTCATTATTCCTCAGATATATACAGATAACGCATGGCAATATTTATTTATCTCATGGGTATTATTATTAAATGTTTAACCTTTTACATGTTTTACCTTTGAATAAAATTAACTCAACAGAAAATTACACACTCACACTAGTTATCTAAAATCCAGTCATTTTCACAATACATGGAAAAATAGCTGAATTAATCATTGTCATTGGGAATGAAATGTGTGTTTAGACATTTTCTACATTTGCAAATATTTGGTCTCAAATTATACAAATTTTAGGGGGTTTCACCCACTTGAAGTTGTGGATCGCGGTAGCGAGACATAACTTTACGTGGGTGAAAATATAATGTGATAAATGTCACCTTAGCGGGTAAAGGGTTTATATTATAAGGCGAAAACCCAAACAATCAATTGATCAAATTGATTCTCACAGTGTAATTACTTAGGTTCAATCACTGTCAATTAATCCCTAAATATAGGGACGTGACGCGATGGTTAGCATGGTGAGGACGTGGCGCTTTGTCGATGTCGCTGCCTGCGTGCGGTTTCAAACCCCGCTTGGTGCATAAATTAATGTCATGTTTTTCCCTCACACTAAGTACTGGAACATTGTTTCGATGTTGTGTCAGTGGGCAAGGGACTTCACCCTCGCATGCTTCACTTGACTCAGGTGTGAATGAGTAGGCCTACCTGGTAGTACAGAGATGGCAATGTGTACGATAATTTCAATGCGCCGAAGCTCCGTGAAGCTGAAATGGCGCACGAATGAATAGGTCTAATTATGATCAGGAGGGAAACTACACTTAGTAGCAGCGTGTGTGCCTAAATGAGGACAGTGTAACTTTTGGCCTAAAATTGAGAACTATGAATGATTGTATAATTATACAGAGCTGCTGTACACGTGGTATATGTCGATATAACGTTGTATTTGTGAAGACAATGTACCGCCATTGAATAAACATTGGGTGGTTTCAATTCATGAGAAAGCGGCTGTGCATTTTAATTGCGGCTTTTCGTATTACTTTCCCGATTTCGTCTTCTCGGTCTCATTTCTGCAAATTAGGATAAGAGCATTAGAATGTGACGTCAGTGCCACTGTCTTTGGTCGTGTGGTTTTATCAGGGAGGAAATCGATAAACCAAAGCAAGCTAAATATCCATTAAGCAGTTTCAACCACAAATTGAAACACTCCGCGTCCCTATCGTGGGCAGCAGTGCTCAATCTTGAGCACTGCCTCTGCAGGGGGTCATGCTGGCCCAACGGTGGCTAAATGGTGGGCCAACGTTGGGCGTTGGCCCACCATTTAGCCACCGTTGGGCACACGATCGACTGAGCCGCAGACACCAAAGTCCCAGGGGATGTAGGCTACTGGGAAGGCTATTGAGATGTAGTGCCTTGCCGCGCTTCCCGCAATAACAAAAGGGGTGATGGCAGACACGAAATGAATGCCGATAGAGCATCGAAATCACCTGATTTAGGCTGAACCCATCCATATTATCTGGTTTACTGGTGTCTCGTCTAGTAGACTTCCGAGTGATTTATACCGGGGTACTTTATTACGGCGGTGACGAGTTCCCGGACACCGGTATCAGGGAATCCTGATCTAAAATGCCACAACGCTTGGAAACAGAGTGAAGTAAATTTTGGTGATCAAACATATATTTATTGCATCGCTAACTTCTTACATGAATTTACATTACGACATCTCCGCAGTCTATATTTTCAATATTTTATATAGACACTGATAAACGTATGCGCGTTTGATTTTCCATATATATGACAACTATATTTTACCAATATTGTCTTTCAACCAAACACACCAAAGCCGAAAATATTGCACTTGTTTTCGTGAAATTATGCGAGCCTGCTATTAACCGATTTTCGATCAATTTTAAACCATTAAATTTCCACATTACATAGAACATGGAAGTTTTAATAAAGAAGAAAAAAAGGCCGAATCATGACGCATGAAAAACATTGTAACATGGACCTCGGTGTATTGACCTCTATTTGTTGAATAAGTAGGCCTAAAGGCATAATAGATAAACAATTAATTTGTTTGTTTAAATATATCTATAAATGTTGAATGTTATAATATTTTTCATTGAACATGTTGAATACAATATACTATTAATTATACCATCAGTCAATATAATACAATCTCCATATCAGTTCTTTGGGTTTTTTCCGATGCACGTGATCGAGTGATTTTCTCAATAACATGCCTTACTGGTCACGAAGATATATATGAGGTGATGTAGAGTCATCCTTGTTGTAGCCGGCCACTTAAGACTTAGCCGTGCAAAGCCAAAAGGCAGTAACTGCTTACTTTCATGTAAGCAGTTACTGCCCTTGGCTTTGCAGATAAGAATACTTTGTTGTCACTATTTTCCAGTCATGTGTGTGAAGGGCGTGATACAACAGTTAAACAGTTATCATGTTAATGCAGCCTGTGTTTAGGTGTTCTTCGCGATATAAATATTGTACAACATCCGGCTTGCCAGAAATTACATTTCTCTATTAACAGATTAATAAACACACTGTTAGTTTATCAGTGATGTGATATGATAAAATACCAGTTCTCATTCACATGATTCAGTATACTCAGTCAATCAGGGGCGACAGTCAATCAATCAATCAATCAATCAATCAATCAATCAATCAATCAATCAATCAATCAATCAATCAATCAATCAATCAATCAATCAATCAATCAATCAATCAATCAATCAATCAATCAATTCAATCAATTCAATTCAATCAATTATCAATCAATTATCAATCAATTAAATGATCAGTAAATTCATAGACTAATTATTCAAATTCAATGAAACAATCAATTCATCAGTTAATAAAACTATCAACTGAGACAGTCAGGCAGTCAACCGAACTTTTAACCTCCCAACCTACTAAACCGGTAAACGTGTAGCGGTTTTAGTTGTAAAACTTTTCTAACATACTATTTACAAATGTGTAAATTAAGTAAAACGAATCAAATGTATACATCATGATCAGCTGCTTTTAGCATACATGTTTAGATCCAATTGAACATGTTGAAATAAAGTAGCTGTCACTGCCTCGTCCCATTTTCCAAGCAAACGCTACAGTAACCAGGTAACCCGGTGTTGGATCAGTGTTAGTCCACAGCTACGACGCTGGCCCAATATTGATCCAGCATTGTGTGAGCGTGTCATGTTTGGCCGGTTATTATGGTTACGTCATGTGAATTCCTTAAATATGTACATGTATTTATAATTAGAACGAACTACTGAAACTGTATCACTGTATCCCTGGACTTGGTACAGTTAAAGTTTATAGACCTGATAACGCCGAGGCAGACTGAGGAATCTGGCACTAACTACCAAAGCTTGGTGGTGGTGTATTTTTGGGGGTGGCAGATGTGCGGACATTCAGGGCACGTTGTTCACACTCGGGGTGTCAAATTGGCTCTTTTTTCCTGTGCCGCTATTGATCTGGTCAAGTACAATCCAGCCCTGGCAGCGCTTTGTAGTGTAATAACAGTGCAACAAGGCGGCCCCTCTTCCCAGAACAGAGAGCGCTGACCAAGCCAACCCCATAATGTGCAACTTGTCCCACCGAGCCCTCTGTGTGCTCCAGATTTATCCACTGGACGTCCACTGGTTTAACGCCGGGCCAACGTCTGCGACGTTGTCCCGGCATTAAGCCAGTGGATGTCCCGTGGCAGAGCATATCAGTCAGTGAGCTATCATAAAGAATGTCCATGCCTACGTGTTGATCTTCTCACTTTCACTATGTGACACTGACACTTCTGACTTTTCTCTTGTGTCCACTGCCCTTGCTTTTTCTAAAGGTTGTAATGTACATTGGAGTCTAATTTCTAATTTAGCAACTGGTGACCGGAGATCCAACATGTATTCATTTTGTCAGATGTGTCATGTAATATTTTGTTGTTGTTTGATGCTTGGTATTGTGTTATTCTTATTTTTTTATTGTTTGTGTTTTAGGTTCGACTACAAGGTGTTGTTACACAACTCCACATATTGCCTCGTACCCAGGGGGCGGCGGCTCGGGTCCTACAGGTGAGTTCTATTTTGATATAACCCCCTGAAAAGCGCTAGTGCAAGTGTAATGGTAACCGTTTCTCTGTACATCTTTGTGACGGCTCAACAGATTGAAATTTAATAAAAATGTGTAGAATGTTCCGAGGTTTTATTTATTCCAGTACCTTGTATTCAAGCGAAACATAAACACGATAAAGATTATGAGAAGTATACAATGTAATCGAACTAAGAACTTATTAGAAGGCCGGTTTACTTTCTCGCTGAGCGAGCTTGCCAGAAACACATGGCAAGTGCGGCGGTGGGCCAGATTTGAAACAACATTGGGTCAAGTCTTCGTGTTTGCTGGGGGCCTATGTTTTTTAGCTCCCGCCGTCACCGTAGGTGAGCGAAGGGAGCTATGGATTCTACCTCCGTTTTTTTTTGGCCTCTTCTTTTGCCTATAACTTTGTGAGAAAATAAGCTAGGATAACAATTTTTGGTATGTGGGTTACTTCCAGGTGGCTAATGGACGGGTTAAAATATTTTTAATCTGAATTCAATACGCAAGGTTGCAGAGGAGAAAATGATGATGTGACGGCGTTGGGCCGTTGGGCCGTTGGGCCGTCCGTAAACAATTCGTTTCCGGAGCATATCTCTGAAAGTACTTGTCCGATTGTCTTCAAATTTTACACACAACACCCCTAGGGGGTCTAGTTGTGCCTTTTGGGGTATTTGAACTTTGACCTACTTCTGGTTCAGAACTATGACCTATTTAGACGTTTTGACGCGCACTTCGTTTCCGGAGCAGATCTCGAAAAGTACTGGGCCGATGACAGTCATATTGCACATACATGTTCTCTAAGGTCCCTAGTTGTGCCTTTTCAGGTTTTTGGACCTTGACCTGGAAGTTGACCCAGCACTTTGACCTAATTTATAACATCGGTAAATCCGACTGAAAGATTTTGCGGAATATCATGAAAACCGCTCAAGATAGCTACACCATTACTATAAAACAAATTGTGAGGTTCCAGGAGAGGATGCATCTTGAAAAATTTCAAGTTGATAAAATCAAAAATGGCCGCCTATCGGCCATTATTCACCTCGACAGGCCTGATATTGCGGAATATCATGAACACCGCTCAAGATAGCTACACCATTAATAACAAATAAATTGTAAGGTTTCAGGAGAGGATGCATCTTGAAAAATTTGAAGTTGATAAAATTCAAAATGGCCGCCTATCGGCCATTATTCACCTCGACAGGCCTGATATTGTGGAATATCATGAAAACTGCTCAAGATATCTACACCATTACTATAAAACAAATTGTAAGGTTTCAGGAGAGGATGCATTTTGAAAAAAATCATTTTGTCCAAGTTCAAAATGGCCGCCAATCGGCCATTATTCACTTTCACATGGCCGTTATTTGGTAAACCGTGCTAGATGGCTAGACCATTACTATAAAACAAAATGTGTGATTTCAGGAGAGGATGCATCTTGAAAAAATTTGACTCGATAAAATTCAAAATGGCCGCTTATCGGCCATTATTCACTTTCACATGGCCGATATTTGGTCAACCGTGCTAGATGGCTGGACCATTACTATAAATCGAAATGTGAGATTTCAGATGAGGATGCATCTTGAAAAAGTTTGACTTGATCAAATTTAAAATGGCCGCCTTTTCGGCCATTATTCATTTTCACATGGCTGATATTTGGTAAACCGTGCTAGATGGCTAGACCATTACCTGATTACTATAAAACAAAGTGTCAGTTTTCGGGGGAGGATGCACCCTGAAAATTTTTAACTTACGAATTCAAAATGGCCGACAATCAGCATTATTTACCTCGATAGGCCTGATATCAGGTAAACCATGCTAGATAGCTAGACCATTACTATAAAACAAAATGTGACGTTTCGAGAGAGGATGCTTTTCAAAAACTTTCGACTCGATCGAATTCAAAATGGCCGCCTATCGCCACTATTTACTTTCACATTGCTGATATTTGGTAAACTGTGTTAGATAGCTGGACTATTACTATAAAACAAAATGTGAGATTACAAGAGAGGATGCATCTTGAAAAAAAATGACTAGATCAAATTCAAAATGGCCGCCTATCGGCCATTATTCACTTTCACATAGCCGTTTTTTGGTAAACCGTGCTAGATGGCTAGACCATTACTATAGAATGAAATGTGAGATTTCAGCTGAGGATGCATCTTGGAAAATTTCGACTTGATCAAATTTAAAATGGCCGCCTTTAGGCCATTATTCACTTCCACATGGCCGATATTTGGTAAACCGTGCTAGATAGCTAGACGATTACTATAGAATGAAATGTGAGATTTCAGCTGAGGATGCATCTTGAAAAATTCTGACTCGATCAAATTCAAAATGGCCCCCTATCGGCCATTATTTACTTTCACATGCACAATATTTTGCAAACTGTGTTAGATGTTAGTCCATTACTATAAAACAAAATTTGAGGTTTCGGGGGAGGATGCACCCTAAGTTTTTGACTAATTTATATCGAACTCAAAATGACCGTAAATCAGCTATTAGTTACCTCGATTGGCCTGATATCGGGTAAACCGTGCCAGATAGGTAGACCATTACTGGGATACTGATTAGGATCATTAATTTCAATGGAGGTTTGCAATCTCTGACAGACTGTTTAGTTCTTATCTTACTCTTAGACTGGGCTTCTTAGACCTAGTTGTCTTGCGTCTTGTTGACCTAGCTTAGGACAACATTAAAAACCCTACACAAAATTGCTTAAATAAAATTCTAATTCGTCGCGGGAGCTCCTGGACTTATGTAGTCTTGTTTTTATTGATACTGAATACGTGCTCTTATTCGATGAGTAGTGTATACCACTACCAGACCACTGGCAGTAACTTGGCAATTGCTAAACGAAGTTTCGTTCAACTTCACCTTACTGTACATGTGTGTAGATGTTGTTTTAAAGCTGGGCCACCGCGTCTGAGCGACGTCCCAATATTAAACCAGCATTTGGTCTAGTGTTTTCTTTTTACGTTTTGTCCTTGATGTTAGAATTGGATCCCAGGAAATAAATCCCACAAAACGGAAGTATTTCGTCAGGGTAAACAGGATAGAAGTTTTGCAACATCACAGCTTTATCTCAAAGACCCGGTCGTTAACATGGATAGGATATGATACGCTCCCAGAGAATGTGTCCCCATTCCTATAGATCCGATAATCAGATAATGTAACGTTAACCCCTTGTGCTGCTGAATTGTTTCAATTGTATTTTTCGTCATTTGAAGCTGGAATCGCTAACGCAATTTCCAGCTTCAAATGACGGAAAATACGACTATTTATGAAAAATAAACATGTGTGATTTATATTAAGTGAGCATCTATCACGAACTATTTTATGGATTTCAGTGGCATTTTATTTCTTCTGAAACTTACTTGAAACCGGATATAGACGGCTACAGCAGCACAACGGTTAGGCAATGTTAAGCTACATGTACATTTCTTCACGGCCATTGCCAGTCGTCACCTCGTCCTCATAGTGTATTATTTACCAAGAGCGACATATTGCCAATTATTATGTTGTGACATCACTCGAGTCGTGGACATACTAAACCCTTTGCCAGCTAATCACGACAATAGTCGATTTTAATCTATTTTACTAGCCGCATAAATCGGTGTTATTGGGAAATGAAGATTGGTAAATTTTTTGTCCCAATTTAAACAAATAGTAGTAATTTTCAAAAAACTTGAGGTTGTGGATCGCGGTAGCGAGACACAACTTTAAGTGGTTTAAAATTTAAATAATTTAAATTAGTTTCGACTATAAACTAAAACACAATATTATTAAAAATCATGATGTACAGGGTGATTTTTTTTTTTGATGGACAGAGAATCAGTTATTTTCTGTGAAAAAAATCTGTCTAGAATGATAAATTATTGAAATAATTGCTCAAACGTTCTTATGATATTATATTGTAACTTGTACTGTGGTCGATAAAATCATTCACACAATTCCACTCAGCATGTATCACTGGGGGGACGGGAGTCACATTTTTTCTGGCACTGATTGTTATAGATAATATATGTAATGGGAACAACTAAATAATAAACAGTTGAGCCATAAACATGTACATGTAGTTGGTGCATTACCATGATTACAGTACTGGTAGTCAGCTGACTCCTGGTGCCATTTGTATCACCAGTGCATATTGCTTATGGTTATGATGTAAATCATTTGTTTGCCGGACTGGGTACAATTGGAAAATGTCGTGTTGCGGGTCATAGCTTGTAATTTGTCCGATAGGTCTGCTAAGAAAAGATTTGTCTCCACCGCTACTGCCTCCAGCTACATCAACTGCAAAGGTTGGCACAACCTTTGCAGTTGATGTAGCTGAAGGCGGTACAGTGTTGGTTTAATGAAGTTCTTGGTCCGATGTCTCTTGCTCAGTGATCGTGGCCTACCAATTCAGCCACTGGCTTGTCTGAGTGTTGTTTTACATGGGCTTGTTGTCGCTTGACTGAACAAAACGTTCCCACCAACAACCCGATATGAATCTGCTTGGTCGGTTTTGTCAGCGGTAAAGCCATAATATCAAACCACCAAATAATGATTGATGTATAATATATTGTATCTAAATCATATTACCTTTTTTGGTATTCTCAAAGCGACTGACCCACATCTTAGGCATTTTATTGGTCGAGATGGCCATCTCGACCAATCACATAACTAAGATGTTATAGATCAGTCGCTTTGACCAGCCGAGGTATACAGTACGTTATTTATGAGTTATGAAAGTTGGTTTCATCACTAAATCAATATCATACCGATCGCATTCCCATACTGAACAGTATCATATTGTTCCCCATTTTACTGCACATGTGGCGTCTAGCCACATTGTTGTCTATTGTGTTCCCATTTGTAAAGCCTAGAAATAGAAATACGACCAATTTATTAGTAGTTGACCATTTCTTTTATACAGGGTAAAGTCTGCCTTCTAGGCATATGGTTTGAAATAACTAAACGTTATTCTGCCTTTTATAAAATTGAGACAAGACATCACATTATTACGGTTACAATAAATAAACAACTAGTATATAAATGACATTAAATCAATGTTGGTTTAACGCTTGTCCATCGTCTACGACGATGGACCAACATTAATCTAACATTAATTCAATGTCATTATGTCGATCGCTAGGCCTACCTTTGAACAGTGCTATCAATAAATCTATGTACTGTACATTTACTCGCATGTAGAAAAACTACGTACTTGTACAACGTACTTGTACAACTGTAACATGTATTGTAAGTAACTGAAATGTCAGGGTCGTACAACCACATGTTAGTCGAAACAAGAAACGTTTCGTACAGTTAAAAACTCCTTTTTAGCCATGCAAGTACCATTGAGTACTGGGGTAATTCAACATTGACAAAAAGTGTCTTAATGAAGTTGAAATTTTTTTTTTTTATTTTCTGTTCTTTGGAAATCTTGCGCTTAGCATTTACATTGTTTAGTTATTTAGCATTTACTTTCACTTTGAAAGTAAAATAAACTTTTAGCATTTGTACAAAGCTTGGTGTATTATACCATGTATACATGACACATACATGTATGCAGTTCATGTTCCAACGGTGTTTTATTTGGCAGCGAAATTGGAACATCATGAGTTTTCTGCGTCAATGAGCCATGAAGTCAAACTTTCCCATTTTATTCCAATTTGGACATCATGTATTAATATTATTCATATCATTTTTAAATGTACCTGGATGTACACATGTGAAAGACGTAAAATCCATATTATAATAAAGATGACATATTTTATAGCATACACCTGTAGACGCGTATGTTGTTGGTAAACGTGTACAACATCGTCTCTGACAGGAGGTCGGTCGTCACAAAAGTGTCTTTGCAGCTTTGCCACAACATAAACAAACAGCCCAGAAAACACGGGGAATTCACCCAATGCTGTTTCAATGTTGGCCCACCGTCTTCGACGCTGGACCAACATTGAAACAGCATTGGGTGAATGCCCCGTGTTTGCTGGGAGCTGTCATTGCGAGGGAATCTTATTTCAGTCATACGATCTGACGCGAGTTGCCACAATACAGTGGAGTCTATCTGTGCGGCGCTCTTCATCTGTGCGATTCATCTTTGAAATGCTTTGCTAGAATAATAAATATTGTTAAACTAATAAAAGAGAATCAACGATGCATATATATATAACAATAAAATAATTAGTTTTTAACCTCACCAAACCCAGGTTTTAGTTTGAATTATCATTGTGTTGTAGCACCCGCTGCTAACAGCCAGATACAATGCAGGTTCAGCTACAATGTATTTCTTTATAGCGATTGTTCGTTACTAAGTTATCGGTCTGACATTATATGCGCGAACAGTGGAACCCTTTAAACGAAAATAATTTGATATTCATGATAATCAAGTCATTGTTTTTTATAAAGTCAAACACAAATGCACGAGCTGTTTGTAAAAGTAGATGATGCGGGCAAGAGTTGATCATTAAAGGTGCAATAAAACTCATCATCTGTCATCATTATTACATTCTGCGTGTAGTTTGTTACTACTACTATACTACACGTGAATATCAGTAAATAGAAAATCGATTCCATTGCTGGGTCATTATCTTTTTTATTGTTTTTTTTTATTATGACTGATCACGATCAGGATGGCATGCACAGCCGGGCGTTATGCACATATCAAGTACATATTATATCTTAGTTTCTACGTTAACCTTTTTCCCGCTAAGTTGTGTCTCGCTACCGCGACCGAAACCTTCAAGTGGATGGAAATTACTGATACTTTTTGCTGTTTAAACTCTCTTTTCATCCATGGGAATAGCTGTGATTTACTCTGCTAATAAAATAAAATAAAAAAGACTATAGTTGTGCTGAGTGCTTAAATGGTTGAACATTTTTAACCCTTAAAACGCAAAAACGTATTATGAAAACCATGGAGGCCAAAGGGTTATTTTCAAGTTGAAATCATGTGTTAGTTAGGTCATTCTGATTCATTTGAATACATATGTTACTAGTCTACGGCGGTTTTAAATATTTTTACTCTTACAGTGCGGAGATCGACTTTAGACGTCAGAATCTAATATAAAGGGACTGGCCTAGGCTAAATCATCAAAAAATCGGTGATTTTATTTTAGCTTCTTAATATGACCATATGATGTAAACATGTCTATAGACTCCTAGAACTAAAAACGATTTTTAATTTTTGTGCTGCGCATTCACCAGTTAGGCTAGATATAGAGACGAAATCCCTGATTTCTTATTTTTGACAACCCTGTCAAAAATAAAAAATACGGGAATTTTGTCTCTATATCTAGCCTAACTGGTGAATGCGCAGCACAAAAAATAAAATAACTTTCGCAGCTCTAGTTCATGGACATGTTTACATCATAGAGTCATATTAAGAAGCCGATTTTTTGATGATTTTAGCCTGGGCCAGTCCCTTTAATATGTTAATCGTGTATTATGTATTACTAATCATGCTTCAAATAATGATGTTTGTAGTAAATTGTAAAATTATGTGTTAACTAAAACAGCGATTAAGGTGATTAATATATATAAAATTTAATGCTTCGAATTTAACATGTTTAAAAAGTAACTTTAAAATTATTGTTATTTTGAGCTTGGGGTCGCTATGTCACTCACAAAAGATTAAATACTGAATGTGTTTGTTCTTCCAAATTACTGAACTAGGTTGTATTGTGCATTTAGTAACAATTTCTACTGAATAATTTCCTTCTAAAAGAGTCTACTCCACCCTTTCTTTATGACTCAAAGAATGTAATGTAAGCTTGGTGATGCGTTTAAATGATTCATCATGTTGACATGTAGCAAGGAAAATAAAACCTTTTGTGATGAGAGTCTATTGCTTATTGTCTATTGTTGAGCGTGCATCAGGCGGAAATAATGTAACAGTGCTGTCTCTTGTGGCTAAAAAAGTCACTGCTTAGTAAATTAAGTCATTTAAATAGCTAATTTTTCTTCACTATGTTACTTTTATTTTAAGATATTTCCAGCTTGAAACCAACGTAAAATATAAGACCTTCAAATTGGACGATAGCTATTTCTATGGAGTGCGATTCTGCAATGATGAAGAACAATAATTATTTATTTTGACCAAAATTCATAATAAAAACTGACAACTAAGTTGAACTGACATGCTAACAAAGTCTTGTAGTTGTAAAGTATTCCACGAAACTAATAGGACATTTGTTTACCTTGATACACGTACATCCCAGCAAACACAAAACATTTGTATGCCATTTGTACAACGTCGAAGACGTTGGTCCAACATTGTACAAATGTTATAGGCCTACAAATGTGTTGTGTTTGCTGTGATGTACCACCTTCTCCACAGCAAGGCTAGGCTCCGCGAGGTCGAAGTCTTCGACCTCGCGGAGCCTAGCCTTGCTGTGGGGAAGATGACATGTACCTAGCTGCTTGTAGACCAGAATGGATAAGGTGCCCGGTTTTATGATTTGACAAGAGATGAGCTGGCACGTCTTATGTTTCAGATACTACTCATTTTCCCAGATCTAATGAGGTTCCTGTGTGTGTTTTTTGTACAGGTTCCTGGAATCTTTACAGGCAGCGTGTGTGCCGGTACTGCTGAGTAACGGCTGGGTGCTGCCATTCTCAGAAGTCATAGACTGGCGCCGCTCTGTGGTCTGGGGAGACGAGAGACTGCTGCTACAGGTAAACACACTCACTAACCACTGGATTCTGACACGCAAAGCCAAAAGGCAGTAACTGTTTTCTGAAAAAATAAGCAGTTACAGCATTTTGGCTTTGGCACAGTGCTGTAATGATGCCATTTCCGCAGGTATTAAAATCTCCACACTTTTATTACACGACAAATATATGTATCTAGTGTGAGAATTTATACTGTTACATATAAATTAACTTTCCATCTGATTTGCTGTATTAGATTTTCCCATTTTATTGTCACACCGCTACATGATTGTGACGGTAACTTTTTGGAAGAACATTTTTTTTTAAGAAGTTTGAGCAGTTCCAGCCGAGTTCACTATTACACGATTTTATTACAATTGATGATGTAAATTTACATTAGAAAATATTACTGTCAATAATAACTATTTATAATTGACCCACCAGTAAACTGGTAAAGGAGAGGGATGTGATTTTAACTCTTATGCCGCCGAATTGCTTCGGACTATTTTTCATTCATTTGAAGCTGGAATTGCTAACGCAATTTACAGCTCAAAATGACGAAAAATAATAATATTTTTGCAAAAATAGACGTCTTCAAAATGTAATTATTTGACTAACTAAGCTTCTACCAGAAAACATTTTAGAAATTTGAGTTGACTTTAGTTGGTCTGGAACTGGCTTGAAAACGCATATATATATATATATAAACGGTCCCGGCAGGATAAGGGTTAATATATGAAAAACAGATTAACCCTTAGCACACTGATGTCGACTACAGTTGACTATAGTATTGTTTTCTCATGTTTTAATTGTCTTACATAACCAGGTTTTAAAAATTAATTATGTCTCAAATCTGTGATAATCATATACATTTCAACCTAGATTTTGCAAATTAAACTAATTTTCAGTCACCTGAAGTTGTGGATCGCGGTAGCGAGACACAACTTCAAGTGGCTGAAAATTTAAATTTCTTGGCTCAGTGTTCTAAGGGTTAAATCTGAGTGTTCATATTCCACGATAATGCACATTTATGTGGCACGTACCGTTCGAGAGAAATTATATTTTACAGGCCGGTCTTTGTGGTGTGGGAAAGGAGAGAGTGGTATCTGTGGGTAAAAAAAACACTAATAGCTTTCCTGCAGGGGTCCATGTACAACAATGTATCATCTGCATTCTGTATAGACTGTGACCATAGTGACGTTCTTGTTGTATGTTTATTTATGTCTATATTGGATTATAAAATCTCTTTTGGTGTAGATCATTTTTTATCTGATTATTTTTTCCTAGGAACGGAAATTTACTCCAGAAATTAAAAAAAAAACTGCTACAAGACATGTATCACTTGAGATTTTACTTTGATCTCAAGTGAGCTGTAAACTGATTTGTTTATTCGACCCTATTCAATTAAATCATTTATTTTTGTGTAATTACGATCAGCTACAAATAAAATCAGTTTATATTGTGAAAATAAATTGCTGCGCTTGCTTTATTAAGGCTATCCTGTAAAAACATGTACATAATAATTTTTACATTTACTGGGGAGGGGGGGGAGGGGGAGGTTTCAGTTTTTTATGCGTCTGGAAATACTAGCACAACTCTTGCCATTTATTAAACATGTTAAATACATCTCAGATATCCGAAACCATCCAGTGTTACAAAAAAAAATATAATTTTGATTGAGCGGGTCCCGGGTATATTGTTGGGAGGTTCTACAGATGGCATACCGTCCCCCATGTGCTAGCCGGGTATGGCTGCCACATGCTGTGAGAAGTAATGATTATATGGTTTATGGAATATAGCATTGACACGTGTTCACCATGTTCACAGTTCATATACTTGACACTTTGTGTTCTCAAATATCCGGCAGTATTTTTTCTTTCATTTGTAGCTGAAATTGCTAACGCAATTCCCAGCTTCAAATGAAAGAAAAATATTGACGTGCGATATTCCACTATGTGTGCTATCACTGTGTATTTGAACGAGTTAAGGTGTATTGAGTTTAGCTTTGTACTCGCGTAATAACGGATATTTTTGCACACACAGAAAGATTGATATTCCCAGAGGCATGCCGCTGACTACGCCTCGAACAGTCAGTCATACACGATTGGATAAGTGGAAATTAGTAGCCAGTAGAACGGAACGGAGATGAGTTGAGCACACTGAGAGTGAGTGAGACTGCTCTATGGTACACAGATGATACGAAATCTCGCTGAGAGGGGCATAATGATTCCTGCCATATCATGACAAAAACGGGCCAGCAAACATACAAGCTGACAATGACATAAACGAGGAAAATAATGTGGCATCCCAGCAAACACGAGACGTCGAGACAATGATGGCCTAATATTGGGCCAGCGTCTGCGACGCTGGCCCAACATTAAGCCATCATTGTTTCGACGTCTCGTGTTTGCGGGGACACTGCTCTCCGGGGAATGGTACTGAATCTATTAGGTATGCTCGTAATACTGTCAAAATATCAGCAGCCAAATATTATGACGCTGTGACTAGAGCTCCCACACTTTGCTGTACCACAAGCCATTTATTGTCTAAGCGGGGAGACTCTATAAATTCATTTCATCAAATTAGTCCGCACGATTGATTACCTCACCAGTAGGACTGCGGAGGACAGGACACTTTCCGCTTATGATCACTTACATGCTCGAGCCGCCACACAAGTTCCGCTCACACGTCACTGAAATATCAGCAACAATACATCATAACGATCGACAACAAAGCAAAGCTTGCTTGCTATTGTTGCCGTAGGTTTGACCTAATCATGTACTGTCACAAGTGCAGACCGATGCCTCCGAAGAGTGCACATGCTACTAACCAAGTCCTATCCTTTGGAGCCGCATAGGGTTGATATCAGTGTCGAAGAACACCAACATCTCCAAGATGGACTTGTGTTTCCCATGTACTTTACTAGTTATATGATATTCATCTTCCACGGGAGACTCGTATGACCTATTGTACCCCATCTGGATATAAATGTCACCAAAATCCTGCTTTCAGGCAATATTACATCTTCAGTATAAGCTGTTCAAATTAGAATATGCAATTCGACTACATTTTTGCTTAATATCTAACAGTCATGTATGCAGTAGGCTATCCTACATTACATGTATATTGCCGAAACTTATGTGGGAATATTTATTCCCATTATATTTAGGCAACACATTTGGGATACATGTTGCCTACTGTACCAGGCAGCCCAACATCATATCAATGATGCGCCAACGTCCAATACGTTAGCCCATCATTGGTGTGACGCTGGCCATTCTCCTGTATTCCATATTGCTCGGTGTAGGCTGACGTCATGGCCAGGCCTGAAGCCAGTTTTGTCTCCATCATGTCCATTACACCTGACAAGTGGCAGAGTTTGCCAGCCAGCCCTAATTGCCGTACTATTTCACTGCTAATTGATCCAGAAGAGCTGTGCCCAAAATGGGTGCACCGCATCCCCCACTGGATCTATATGAGTCAACCAAGTGTTAACGGACTGCTAGCCACATACATGTTCACCAAATATTGTAATGTGGAAACTTGTATTTCCACTAGAAAATATCAATTGATATGTTTTAAACTGGAAGAGATGTTTCATCGAACACGAGTTGCCAATTCACAACAACCCAACGTGGACAAAGGTCTGAACCCAGTACGCACAAAACATTTGTATAGCATTTATACAATGTTGGACCAATGTCGAAGACGTTGGGCCGACGTTGTATGAGTGATAAACAAAGGTTTTGTGTTTACTGGGAAACGGAATTTAAACCCACAAAATCGACTGATAGCCAGTATAGCTGATACTATAGTCTTTGGCCACGACAGCATTAATTTGGCAACCTTTGTCAAATTGTGGCTATGTCTAGAAAACCCTATATTACTCTATAGATCACTCCTCGGATCACTTCGTGGTACATACAGAGAGCCCATGGACATTAGTGCTTTGTCTTTATGATGTTAACAAAGTCCCATTACCATGATTACACGTAGTATTATCCCATTACATGTACATTAAAAAATCTCCCCCACCCGCCCCCAATGTTATTCCATAGAATTTGAATCTATGTTTAATATTATAGCACGTCTGCTGCTTCGTTTTCAGTACTAAATTGTCGAGCTTATAGTCCCTTCAATTGCAAATCACAAAGTGCGGCGCCGTTAAATTTTCGTGGGAAGCAGCAGTGGGCAATAAACATGATGAACAGATAAGCTACATGTACTTAGTAGTTTAGCAGCTGCTTGATTTTCGGTACTAAATTGTCGAGCTTATTATTACCTTCAATCGCAAATCACAAAGTGTTGTGCCGTTAAATTTTCGTGGGAGTCAGCAGTGGTCAATGAACACGATGAACAGATAAGCTGCATGTACTTAGTAGTTTATCAGGGGTCAATGAACACGATATGAGATTAGCTGCTTCCAACATTTTTACGATACTATCATTGATTATGGTGCAAGTGATTCAAATTTTATAACATTTTAAAATCATCGGATTTGATAAATTGTTTCTAATGAAATACTTCATTCGGAAAAAAGATTTACAACTTAGAACATGACGAACAAGTACGGATAAGAATACAGGGGACAGTTTTAAGTTAGAGAAAACTACTACTCTCGTTCCATCTCCCAGATAATTATAGTGTGCTGCAGCTACGCATTGTTATTATTGTGAGCTGTAACATCTCTTATAACTCACACTCGGCATACGACAAACAAAAGATGCGTCTAACGGGCTAACAGAGGTGGATGACAGACAGAACGACACAAAACAACAGCAAATTACATTATGGAGTCTTTTGTCGGTAATAGATCTATTAACACAACCAGGACTAGAGGCTTCTCTATCAACGCCAAAAGCAGGCGAACTAACGGAAAATATCATTATTGTGGCGGGTAGTTTTTTTTGCAGAATTCTAATTTGATAACCATGCAGCAGAAATATAAAAATGTATGTATGTGAGGATGTAGATCTCATAAAGAACATCAGCGCACGCAGTTTTGGACATCATAGAGTCGTGGATGCTTCTGACGGTTGACGAGGCATGTAATTGTGGCACGCTCAAAGAAAGAGGACATAATTCAATGAGCGGAAAATAAGTTTACACGCGATGACTACCTCTGTCTCGCTGCCTGTCTCAAGGCGACACCACCCAGCAAGCTCGAGACGTTCACCCAATCTTGATGTTATGTTGGGCCAGCGTCGCAGACGATGGTCCAACATCACATCAATACTGGGTCGTTGTTTCGTGTTTTCTGAGCAGGTAGTGACCCAGCGCATAGGGTATAGGCTCGTGACTAGACCATACTTTGTCCAATGGTCAGTCTTCAGATCTTTTGATAATTTTCGATTTGTGTGTTTTTTGTTGAATGTCTGTCAGTAGCTGATGCCTACCAGAAAGACTACTGAATGTTCTAGTGTAGTCACAAAATATATTCTATTCAAATTGGAATAGCAGACTTTACATACATCATGTACATGTGCATCTTTACATGATTAGTTGACAACCAACCAGTCTTTAGACTTGGGCCAACATTTTGTGCTCTCTCGCAAAATATGCCTGTTGTTCAACTTTCGTTTGTGAAAATAGAGCTGTTCTTATCTGACAGTGTACACAAAATGACGAGGAGCATTCTATTATTTAAAATATTGTCCTGACAACATTTACCATGTAAAATTGTTTACCACAGACTTGCATTGTCTTGTGAAATTACTGGAAACTTAAAAAACTAGCGCAATTTTTTTTTATATTATTACTGTCGCAAATGCTGAATCACGTTTCATAGTTTCATACAGTCATGTACTCTCTGATTTCATTAATTTGACTTTGAAGACACTATTTTGTAATCTGCATCCCCCGAGATGATTTTCATCTGGTATGGAATGCATTGTGGAAAGCCATTTCTGCGGTATGGTTTAAAAATATTCTATTCTGGACCGCTATGAACGCGGAAAATGGAACCATGGTAGAGTGGCAGCTTTTCCATTTTCCTCTCACAGACAATGTAAATATGTGACAGTGTCCAGTGCTCTCGTCACAAGTGTCACACCCCCGCCCCCCACCAACCCTCAGCACTCGGCTGTCCACTTTACATTCATCCCCTTGACTGACTCGGTAACATTCACCACTGAGGACCGTGATGTCTGATTGCTGGTCATCACAATATCATCCCAGCGACTGTGGAACGTTCCCAATAGACACGAGACGTTGAGTCAATGTTGATTTAACATTGGTCCGCCGTCGCAGACGGTGGACCAACGTTAAACCAACATTGATTCAAGGTCCTAGTACATGTATGGCGGGTTATTTCCCGCAAACATGAAAGCTTCACCCAATTTTGACTTACTGTTGGAACAGTGTTGCAGACGTGAACTAATAGCAAGCCAACACTGGGTAGATGATGAATGTAAATGTATTTTGTTGAGAACATCTTACAAGGGGACAAGAATGGTAAATTTTTTGTCTCAAATTGAACAATAAAGGTAATTTGTACGCTTTTCGAAGTTGTGGATCCCGGTGGTGAGACACAATCGTGAATACGAAATAGTTGGCACTGTAAAGATTAACCTAGATGAATTTCATTGGTCGAGATATCCACCTGGACCAATCAGGTACCTAAATTCTGTTAGTGAGTTAATGGTCGGTGTTTTAGTTTGCGTTGTGATATAAAATTGTGAAAGATAACACCCGGAGCCGGTATTTGTCCTACACTTTTTGTGTGAGCTCGTGAGAACATGATTAAGCAGTAAAGTACACAAATATTGAAACAGTCTGGAAGACCCCCATGCTAGACAATGCACATTGAGTAATGTTGCGTTCTTTAAAGAATCTTTGGGTGTGATTATTAAATATCTTGAAACGATCTTGAACCGATTTTCACACATCCCAACTGTGTGATCTGTTCCAAGAGCGCACGGTAAGATTTCCACAGGGCAAGAACTGTGGGCATAATTGGACAAAAATATTAACAGTGCCACTTTGCATTGACTTAAACGCGCCAACACGGTAGGAGGATGGCGAGGGGAAGCTATTTTTACACCGGCATCAAAGCGATTTGTTCGATCTGGTGACGTTTTTGTGCATTAGCAAGCCGGTGATTTGTCTCCGGGAAATACGGGTTGTGGACCCGGTTTTGAAGTATTACACGAGCGAGCAGGCGCGGCGAGCAGCTCACTGGAGCAGACGCTAACTCACGAACAGAGAGAGGCCCTCCCGGCCGGCGAGCTGCCGCCAGTCCCCTGATGTATTGATTGCCGACCATTGTTGAGGTCCAGAAGAGGAAGCCTCTGTTGTGATTGGCAATTTCACGGTCTGTTTGCCGTATTGGTGTTGACTGGGCGAGGTGTCTGTTAACTTTGTCGCCCTCGCACCCTGCGCCGCGCCGTGCCCACACCGCGGGTCACTGGCGACCACTGCAATCTGCACCGGCCAAGAAAAGGCGGCGGTTCAACGGCGGCCCGACGGCGCAAGCCGTCGGGCCGCCGTTGAGCCGCCGCCTCGCGTGTTGCGATCCACATCCTACTGTATTTACGATTGCGGCAGTCCTGTTTTTATCTGGCTGTAAATCATTTATTTAGTGCCGAATGAGACTGCGAAACACCACAGTTGGGATGCCATTGTGCTGATTAATGCGGGGCAGTGGTCGTGTGGACGGCCATTGTGTTGTAGAGGGATCACTGCAGACACTAATGTAATCTGTACGTCCCACTCCAGATGTAGTAATTGGCTGTCTATTTATGACTTATAAATCCATTGCGGCATCCCTGATGTACGTGATCGTAATTGATATCTGCGGTATACGACATGTAGGATTTTGTAAGTTATACATTTAATGGGCCTACCATCTGGTACGTGTATTAAGTCGTGGAACCCACGTGTCAGAGTCGTATCGTCTTTTTTCTTTGATGATGTGAATCCTGTCTCTGGAGAGTCGCACTTCAAGCATGACCAAATTTTGGGCTGATTTCTTCAACTTTCTGAACGAATCATTATATTTATGTGTCTCTGTTCAAATTCGATATCTTTGCACTTACAAAAGTGACATACTTTTATGTCACCTTTTCTAAGTGCAAAGAGAGATCAAAATTATTGGAAACAATGTAAATTATGCCTGGCGTATAAATGTATGTGTGGCTGTATCGCAGCCAAACTGATTGGCCAGGGACAAATCACACTGTTTATAATAATATTCAGCACATAGTGATAAATCTACATCTATGTTGTACACAAGGCTAACATTCTACGTGTAATTGAATCAGTGAATTGTCTACTTAATGTTAAGCTACTGTCATATGGTCTGGGGGTCAAGTGTCATGATCTTGTTGGAGCATGACTTCACAATACCTCATCACTTACATGTATCTGTCAGCGATGATTTTCTCATTCAGTAAATGCCCCATTAATTTTGAAGTAGTCCAATTAGTATGCTACTTAGTATAATAAAGAGAAATAGCTCCATGACAACATGACCAAGGACGAAAGTTCGTTGACCCTATAAATATTAATTTAACCTCACTAAACGCTAAATTATATGCTACATAATTACATGATAACTGGTACATATTTGCACATATTTTACGGTGTAAAGAAGAAAACTCTTTTAACCCTTACAACGAATTATTTTTGTATTTAAACCGTGGAGACCAAAGGGTTTATTTCGATATGAAATCATCATAAATATCTTAGTTAGCTATCTCTGGTTCATTTGAATACAGATGTCCACGGGCATAAATGTTTTAATTCAGTGCGGGGACCGTCCTTATGCGTCAGAATCTGACGTCTGCAGACGACAGATTCTGACGCATAAAGACGGTCGCCGCACTGAAAGGGTTAAGAGTTGATCTGGAATTTGTTTATCACTCTCCGACGTAATCATGGTAATATACATGTCGAAAAAAAATAACAAGGCAGCCATCTGATTGAAGTTGTTTCATATGGCGATCGCCACGGCTTGAACAATCTGATGGGAATAACTGTTCCGAATCTCTTGCTGATCTAAATTTTTTGATTTTCCCAACTGTATTTCTAGTTGGGCAGGAAGAAGGGGGTATCGTGCAACCCCCGGAAATCAAATTCTAATTGATGTTTCTAGATTGGAAAAATACCACAGAAAACGATTTGCTATGTTAAAAAGTTGACAAAATGTCCCGCATGCCATTTTATCCAAATTAGTGACGCCATTACTGGAAAGTGTATATTTCGCCATAGCTCAGCTAATAGTGCACATAGCTCAACAATTAAGGTGTCTAACCCCATGTTTTGAGGGTCCAAGAGCATTATAAAACATTTCCTGAAGTGATCAGATGTGTCTAATATATGTTATTGCGCAAAATATTGCCGCCATTAACAAAAAGTATATTTTTTGCCATAGCTCAGCCAATATTTAAGATAACTGAGTATAACAAGTTTCCAGACCTATGTTTTGAGGGTCAAAGAACACAGTAAAGCGATCTGATATGTCCATGGGAAGGCACATCTATTCGTACTGGAGAACATGTTGTCCAACATAATGAGGTTCTCTTGCTATCGTCATTGCACTTGCTCGATGTCGAAGAAATGAATGGCTAGGATGAATCAAGCTGAGAAACTACAGAATAAAAATGAAATTCAAGAAATTCCCAAAGAGCACACATGTTGCCTTTTCATTTTGGCTTCAGCACAGTTTGGTTTTCGTTCTTGGAAGTGTGGGTCAGTACCAGAATGTCGTTGTCCTTTTTGCCGTAACATTCTGTGGGCTTTCACAAGACCAATGGTGGCCACTAAGATTCGACAATATGGAACTTAATTCTGAAAAGCTGTCAACAACAAGATCAACATCACTTCCTCACAGGAAAAGGTAATCAGTTAAAATCCCATTCACAACTATATTCATTTTTTTTTCAAATGGTAAGCTGTGTCAACCTGTGTTACTATGTGAATCTATCATCTTAAGTCATCCAGTACCAGGAGCAAAGCAACCTGGCATCCCCGCTCCTCGTAAAGTTTAAATGAACCAATGGACTTGGAAGAACTCATGACATATGGCTGTACCTCCTTGGCTTGGGTCACCAAATGGCTTTTCCTCGAAAATCAACAAAGTCTCCCTCCTTGACTAAGCTTACCGTCTGGAAGACGCTATCCCAGACAATCTGCCATACCCCAAAGAGTTGACGATTTGTTCATACAGGATGGCATGGCACTGCTACATACTTTTACCAACCTTCCCCCGAACTGTTGTGAGATATGCATACAGATTCTCGATCAGACGGCGATCTCGACTGACAGTTATCATCCTGGGTCTATCAAAGCGCAGGAGAGGTTGAGACGTAGCAGCCCAGAGATCATTCTAGCTGGATCAGATGTCAGGCAGCCATATTATTCCAAGAGCCTCCATGCAAACTATGGCACAAAAAAGAACAGTTATGTCAGTTATGCTGTATAGAGTGGTAAGCAGGCCTGGCTTCCAGGCTAGACAGAACAAATATGGCAGTCCTCATTGTGGAGGGTAGGATACATCAATTTGTTACAACATATAGCTAGGTAAGATTGTGTTATGTTACTAGTCTTGCTACTGCATTGTCTATTCCCATAATATTTTGTTTGAATCATGCCAAGTGTTTCAATTTATCAAAACACACGTTGAGGTGTACCAGTACCACACATATTTGTGATTCTACTGCACCATGCCCATTCAATCAATATGACTGTGTGACACAGGATCGGGGAAGCACAGACAGATTGTCAACATACAATTACCTTACGTGGCTGAGTCTCTCAGAGAAGACTATTAACGTACTGTTCCACTCCCCTCGGCTAATGTGTCCTCAGTGGAGAGGATTGAACAATTCATTCAATGGCAAGGGAAAGGTGGGGCCACCTAAAAAGCATCATGTTGTCCTGTCCTAGCCACCTCGCTGGTTCATCTACTGGATGCTGGTGATCGAGAAGGAGATGACCAGGTTGATCATGGAGAATACGATGACAAATATGAGTTTCGTGAAAGTGATGAGTGATGAGTAAATGGTTGGACTGGACATTCGGAATCATCTTGTCAGTCCTAACTGTTCTGTTGCAAGTACAGCATGCTCTAGCATACATTCTAGTATACATTCTACAGCGGATCGAGCTCAGAGGAGCACAAATCCTTAGCGTGATCATGTGGTGATCTAGGGTGGAAAAGCCAGATGAAATAGGTGAGATTTAAGTAATTTCCGAAATGTAAAAATTGTTTCGGCATTACGCATTGGCACAGACACAGTTCCATAAGGCTGGGCCAGATATAGAGAAAGCTCTTTACCCAGTCTCAGTTTTTATACGATGACCAATAAATCGATTTAAAATTGTAGTGTAGATATTTTGAGCATTTAGAACAAACAAGTAAGTCAGCCAGATATGCAGGCTGGTTGCCTTTTAGGGTTTGGAAAGTTATTGTGCATATTTTAAAATTAATGCGAAATTTGACAGAAAGCCACTGTAATCGTTTTAGAATAGGAACGGAACAACTAAAACGTGGGGGCTTGGTTACCACTCTTGCAAGGCAGTTCTGAACGCGTTGTTATCTAGCGATATCTGGCATATTTTGGAAAAGTGAGTCACAATAATC
Source organism: Flabesymbios commensalis (assembly GCA_964017125.1). Lineage (NCBI taxonomy): Eukaryota > Metazoa > Annelida > Polychaeta > Terebellida > Flabelligeridae > Flabesymbios > Flabesymbios commensalis. The sequence continues at coordinate 30,173,908 of OZ024915.1, forward strand.
TAACTTGCTACTGACCAGTGCCACTGCAATTTGCTTGGAAAGATCTAAGGACAGTTATTTTCGAATTCGACGCAGGTCACTGATATGATAGAAGCATGTCCTACATGTTTGGGATATACTGTATGTCTTTTTTTTGAGATTATTTTTTCGGAAATCCGGGCTACTGTCGAATACTACACCAAGATTTTTGGCTGATGCAGATGGATTTGTATCTTGACCTAGAAATTAAGCATAAGGAGTTATTTAAGATTTTTTCTCGCTTCAGCTTAGACCCTGTCATCCAGGCCGACACGGCTATTACACAGTGTTGCAACTTCTCAAGAGATTCCTTAGCGTTGGAAAACGGATAGAGACATGTAAATTTGAGTATCATCGGCATAGAGATGATAGTTTATGTCAAACCTGGAGATAATAGTGCTGAGTGGTGAAGTGTATAGGATAAAAAACACTGGTCCCAGCACACAGCCCCGCGAAACTCCATATGAAAATGTGACACTGATGTGCATACTATCACATGCTTCGTACATATCTGATCTCTTGAATATTAGTATTTTTATATTCGTTGAGCATCAGAACATACGTCCAGACATTTTATGTCAGCATGATAAATGAATGAATGAGATGAATGACCATGGCCTATTAATGCAGAACTTTATAATTGATATCCGTCAAAATATGGGGAAAGTTAGATTTTTCGCTAATGGCGGGGATACTTGGCACGCTAGCATCTTTTAGACACATCTGATCACTTCAAGAATAGTTTTATAATGATCTTAGACCCTCAAAACATGGAGTTAGACACCTTAATTGTTGAGCTATGTGCACTATTAGCTGAGATATGGAGAAATATACATTTTTCAGTAATGGCGTCACTAATTTGCATAAAAATGGTCTGTGGGACATTTTGTCAACTTTTTGACATAGCAAATCGTTTTCTATGGTATTTTTTCAAACTAGAAACATCAATTAGAAATTGATTTCCGGGGGGTGCACGATACCCCCTTCTTTCTACTAGACTATTCCGCAACACATACATCGTAACCCAAAATTGCTTTAGTGCAATAAAGTAACATTAGGTTTAATAACCATTTCACGTTTACTTGGAACTGACAATTTTAACAGGTAACATATATATATATATCATGTATATTACATTGTTTATATGTCTATATAATGGCAGAAAAATTGTTAGAAATAAATTACCGAGAATCATTTCTTTGTTATCATGGTTATTTGAAGTCTTCGGTATTTATTTTTCAGCCTTTAGGTATCTGCGCTGCCATTATTTACATGTATATTGTACTCTGAACGGAATCTTAAATTAACATCACAGAGCTATCACAGTCAGGGTGTTATTCAACTAAACAGCCATGTGTATAGATAGGTTATATAATGGTGTTATATAAGCTATCTAAATAAGCAATGTGACGCGTACAGTCCTATACAGTCCTGGTAATTATTTATACACCGCCATGTTATGTTCAGACAGATAAGAATAATTACCTCTGAATGTTCCCTTGCCGTGTCAGTTAGTTTTCATTTGCACAGTCCCAGCAAACGCCAATGTTGATTTAATGCTGGACCAGCGTAGCAGACGGTGGGTCAACAATAAACCGGTATTTGTTCAATGTCAGGACTTTGTTTGGCTGGGGTGGGATGTTCCAAATTGGAACATGTGTAATCATACCAGACAATGTTTACTTGATGTTGGGCCAGCGTCGCAGACGGTGAACTAACGTTAAGCCAGCATTAGTTAATATCGTTTTTTTTGTTGGGATTCCAACACACTGCTGTAATCCGATCTTCTAAGTTTACTAATTATTTTAAATGTTATTGGGAATGAAATGACTGTTTAAATAACTTCAATATTTGTTAACGTTTGGTGTGAAATTAAACACATATGAGTAATTTTCAACCACTACAGGTTGTGGATCGCGGTAGCGAGACACAACCTTAACCCTTTAACCGCCAAATTATTCAATCTGAATTTTCACCCACTTGAAGTTGTGGATCGCGTCACCACTTGAAGTTGTGTCTCGCTGACGCGATCCACAACTTCAAGTGAGTGACAATTATTCAGATTTGACAAAATAGAGGTCAACTGTTTTCAAATCTTGCTGATTGATGTCACATTTCATCTTTAACATGTTTAAAAGGTGGTACTTAATGTGCTAATAAACAACTGATAAAAGACGAAAACCCGAATATATGCGACACCGGCGAAAATGTATATAAATTAACATAGCAGGATAACAATGACTTACAATGATTCTACACATGTATACAATCGTGTATGAATTGCAAGTATTGAACAGTTTGCCGGAGTCTTTATTGCGAATTCCATGCTTCACACAAAATTCGCTTAAAGAGAATGAAAAAGTTCAAGGTGTACAGTATTTCCAGTGATACGCAGCGGGTTTGATTGCAATCAGAATGAAACTGGCCAGGTCTGTATCAGCAAGAACGTTGTATCAGTGAACTGTATACGGACCTGGTATCTCCCCTTACTTCTCCTATCAGTCTTCACTGACATTTCTCACCAATTAGAGATACGCGCCCTTGCCCGGGTCCGTATTCTCGTACAAGTTACGATATATCGTGGGCTTCGGATTGGTCGAGATGGCCATCTCGACCAATCCGAAGCCTACGATATATCGTAACTTGTACGATAAGAATAGCCCTGGGTTTTTCATTAATGGCCGTTTTCGTATACACGATACTAGTAGGGTGTGGCTGGCTACACAGGAAGAAAAATCAACGTATAGATACCGTATCTATCGTGCACAACTACCGTAATTACTGTACATAACTTAATTTTAGTATAAGATTTGACCGCGGATTTTACTCCCGTCTTTATTTATTATTACTTTATCGTTTTTTCACAGTTTTAAAAATATATATGGATACAGTAGACCTATATTAATGATGTTTTATGATACAAGTACTGTATGTCAAAAGCCCGACGCACAAAATCACAATAATTGCTGCATGGTATGAGCTACAGGTATGAGACATTTCAGAGAATAATCTGGCATTACGCGAATCTAGGTTTCTCTTTTAAAATGTTGAATTCATACTGATAGACTATAAGGACGTTTTCAGAAGGAAGAGCAATCATTGAACGAATACGGGTCCACCGTCTCCCAACTTGAAAAACAACATACCTAATGTTGTACCTTTGGCCGCGAATTGCTGTCGCAATTCCCGACTTGTAGTGGATGAAAATGACTTAAAGTGGGTGACAATTGAAAAAAATATACTGTGTTATTTATAAAACAGTTCCATAAAAATTTTCGTTCTTAAAACATTTTCGTTTTAAACCAACATTAGGTGAATGTCTCATGTTTACTGTGTATATTGTAGATATATGATTGACTGCATGATTTAAATGTGATCAACCTAAGCTTCAATATGCCACAGCTGGTACACCTGCAGAACTCTCCTTAATAACCCTTTCAAGCCTGAATTTACCATTGTCATCCACTACAAGCCGCGAATTGCTGTCGCAATTCTCGACTTGTAGTGGATGAAGATGATTTGAAGAGGGTGAAAAATTAAAATTGCCATATTTTGGTAAACCAATTTCATGGAAATTGTCATTCTAAAACCCCTAGTTGTAGAAAAATGAAGTCTGTTTTCAGGGATGTAAAATGATGCTTTGATGCATCGTAAGGGTTTAAAGGGTTAATGCGGATTATCATCATTATTCTCTTTTAACACTGCTGACGACTACTGGAATGTACTGTCATCACGAAATATGCAGTTACGGTTGGGCCAGTGCTGACTCTACCGGTCCAGCTTTTAGCCAACGCTCTAAGCTACTTGTAGATGGCTTCTGTGATCTCCGGTATTTCTGCATCTACGTTCGGCGTTACCGTAAACACAACCATTCTCGAGCACGGGAATGTTCAAGGGAACTAAGCGTTTACGTTCTTCTACTAGCATGATTTTAAATTTGTTTTACGATTTTAAGATTGTAGTGATCTCCGACACATTTTTAGATTATATATTATTTTATTTTATTCGTAATGTTTGATGAACTCTGAGCACATTATCAGATTATGCGTATTTAATCTATTGAAAGTGGGTGGATATTGCTTTACGTCGCTTTCTGAACAATGATGCAATATCGCGACAGAAGGAGGCCTGAAGCCGAGACTATGCCCTACTCTTATTTCGAATGACTGCAAGGGTTCTTATAGTCCACAGTACCATAGACGGCACTGTACACTCCATGCCTTTAAACAATTTGAAGCGATAATCGATTGAAAAGCGTATAGTTGCATTTTAATGACAAATAAACATCATTTAAATTAGTATAATTATCCGTCTATAACAAAGTGCAAAAACTTCGCACCTTAAGCATTTGCCCTTGTCCCGATAGACACATTATATTTTTGTTTTAAAATTAGCTTGAACAGTTAAATTACATTGAATTGATCAAAATGATACACAGCAAAATACCAGCCTGTACCCAACTAACACGAGATATTCAGACAGTGTTTGTTTTAATGTTGGGCCATCGTCGTAGACGCTGGCACAACGTTAAAACAACACTGGCTCTGCGACTGATGGGTACTGATTACAAGAGGTTCTCTTGGTGTCCCCATCACACATAATCCACGTAACACCCCACCGCCGCCATTAGGCGTTATAAATCACGCCGGTTACACGGGCGTCCTAGAGGCGTGTTTATCCTACACTCGTAACATTAATCCGGAGAGATTTATCAACCCAGCGCGCACCGATACATCCGATGCGATGGTGAAATTACAAAGCGTTTTCAGTTTGAACTCATTGATTTGGATGTACTTCAGATGAGTTGTCACTTTGAAATCACTTTTACCTCTTCACCGTCGTTCAGCGTCGTTCTGTTTAGTGAGAGATGATATTTTCGTGAGAGGTTATTCGTTTCAGCATTTAACCCTTTAAGCCCCGTTGCCATTTTTTTATGCACCACATGGCATAATTTGAAAACAAATCATTAAATAAAAATAGTATAGTCCATTATAAATATGACTTACTGAGCTTTAGTTTAAGTTAAGTATTTCACTTAAATTGTATTTTACAAATCGCGTAATATATAGGTTTATATGGCAAAATGGGAAAAATATTTTTGAAAAATTGACCTCTCGATATTTAATGAAGAACGTATAAGGGCCTAACAGTACAGAGGCTAATAATCAAGCTTAACTTTCATAATCGAAATGATACTTTGACCGAGCAGGATAAACTCCTGTCTTGTTCGAATAACCTTTGTTGCTCGAAACATTGAGCTAAAATTGAACTCTAATTTATAGTGTATTAAAAGTGGCGAAATTATATGTTTGGTCGCTCCATTCTCACATTATCTGTGTAGGCCTATAAGATTATGACTGCAAATGTATGGTAAATGTAATACGACACATAATTGAACGAGTAAGATTAGGTGAATTAAAGATATATATTATAATATATTCTTCAGTAAAATTCAACAGCTGCCACTAAGTGAGTAAAACTCAGAGATTAGAGTGATTGAAAGAGGACTCTGTCATTGTAGATGAGCGTGTGCAGTCACGCTGGCCGGTGACAGAATCAGTGTTTACAAATACAATGAATTATGCATCCTCAGCTATCAAGTGGACCTGTCGACAGATCCATAAATAATTGAAGTCCCTGCAGCTACATGATAGCCACAGAACGCTTGTTAGCATTTACAGTGGCGTGGTTTTTTTCTCTTGTTCATATGGTAGCACGGCATGGTGAATGTGTGAAAATGTTGGCACAATGTTGTGCCAACATTTGTTTAATGTTTCGTGTTTTCTGGGTGCATGGAACAATATGATAGCAGTAACTACTTACTTGAAAAATAAGCAGTTACTGCTTTTTATCATTGCACGGCAGATTATGTCCAAATGTCACATGCGGAATAAAAGGTCGCATCTGCTACGTTAACAACCGGCATCTATTGTATCTTCGGATGATGGAATTTCGGGGTTAAGATATCTATATTCGGTCCAGTTGGGATAAGCGGGATATTTCTAAATCCTTTTACTAATCATTTAACAACCCGTGCTGTCGTATGTAATATTGCACAGTATTTATTTTAATATCGGCTCAGTTGAGCTCTGGTTACGATCAGCTGTCGTTGCACTTGGAAAAAAAACAGGAAACTTTCAATAGATTGTAATGTCATAGCTATTTGTTGATGTGAATGTTTCGTGTTCACATAACGCGCACTAGAAGGTGAAGGGTTAACCCTTAAACCGCTAAACACGATTATGGTCGTTTTTAGTTTGTTTTATTTGCCAATCAAATCAGTGTCATTGGGAACGAAATGAGTGTTTAACCCTTTCAAGCCTCAATTTACCACTGTCATCTTCATCCACTACAAGCCGTGAATTGCTGTCGCAATTCTCGACTTGCAGTGGATGAAGATGACTGGAAGTGGGTGATAAATTAGTAAAAATTACCATGTATTTGTAGAACAATTTTATCGAAATTTGCCTTCTAAAACCCCTAGTTGCGAGAAAATCAAGTCTGTTTTCAATGGTATCAAATGATGCTTAAATGCATCGTGAGGGCCTAAAGGTTTAAGCATCAAAATTTGCAAATGTTTGGTCTCAAATTAAACAGATATGAGTAATTTTAGCGAGACACACTTTCAAGTGGATAAAAAGATTAAATAAAATAACTTATCCCTTTAACCCTTACAGTGCGAGGATAGACTTTAGACGTCAGAATCTGACGTCTGTTGACGTCAGATTCTTACGTCTAAAGTCGATCCCCGCACTGTAAGAGTAAAAATATTTACAATGGCCGTAGACCCATACCATAGGTATTCAAATGAATCAGAAAGAGCTAACTAGGAAAGTTATGATGATTTCTAATTGAAAAAAAACCTTTGTCCCCCAAGGTTTTCATAAAAAAATTTAGCGCTTTATCATGGTAATGGTGACACAGTTATCATGGTTATGACAGAGGTGCTTAGCTGTATCAGTAATCAAATGTAAACTCAACTAATGCTAATTTGTGAAGTTTTGCGATTTTTCTTATTATAAATGTGTATAAAGTGAATTTTTCTTTTGCACTATTTGCCACGACATTTTGTACCATTGAAGATCAAATAGCGTCTGGAGAATGCCCACGCACTTCTAATCAACGAGCCAGCCGCTGTAATCTGCGAAGAACACTAGGGAACGGAATAAGTCCAGACAAATCTCCATTAGTTGCTAAGTAACGCCGTACATGCTTTAGGTGAAGCCGTGTTTCCCATAAAAGGATGCTACATATGATTTTCAGACTTCAAAACAACATCATTCATCACGTTCTGTAGGTGGTATGAGTTTATTAGAAGCAGAAAAAACCCTTTATTTTGTTCCTGCAAATATACTGCATTATAAATGCATGAAAAACGATTCCGGTCGTGTGGTATTGTCATGAAGATTTGTATGAAATTAAGTGCAATAATACTTCCATTGTTCTCGTTCAATAGAAACACGACTTTTTTAACGCATTCCCAGCTTTAAAATGACGAATGACGAAAAATAAAGTATAAAATTCAAGATTGCTTGAAAGGGCATATAATAATACGAGCCTAAAACATAAGGATGTGATATATTTTGAAGCTTAGAGTGGTTGACATTTTTAAAATATATGTACAAAATACTTTCCTTTTCATATATTCAAATGCTGGCTTGTTCAGACAAAAGACTCTGCCACTCTAACCATGCTAACGGAACAGTTTTGTTTTGGGAATGTTGTGGCTTGTCATAATTCGATCACACTAAATTCTCCGCATGGGTGTCCAACCAATGGACGCACGGAGTACAGCCGTAGATCATTTAGCTGCAGGATAATCTGCCTCCTTAAATCGGACGCTGGGTTAACGTTAGCTCAGCGTTGGATCATTGTGTCACATGTTGGACCAACGGTGGACAAACTATTGACCAGCATCCCTTGTCAGCTTGGCCGGCCAAATCGCCCTCTCTAAAGATACGAGTACGTTCAGTATCCCAGCAAACATGAGACGTTGAACCAATGTTGATTTAATGTTGGCCCAGAGTCGGAGACGATGGCCCAACTTTAAATCATTATTGGTTCAACGTCTCTTGTTTGCTGGTATGTAGCTGTGGATGAGGAACACAACAAACCCCGTGTTGGTTTAATATTGGGCCGACGTAGCAGACTCGTGGTTTTTTTTGGGGGGGGGGGGAAGTACCCTGTGTGAATAGGAAATGAAACCACGATTTTAGGTTATTTGGAACGAGAATATCTATGCAAAGATAAGCTGAAAAAATATTGAATTTTAAATCAGAGAATTATATTTTTGAGAAAAGTCTCTCATAAGGGCAGAATACTGTACCTTTACCATTCACTTACCTTTCTTTATCAAAATATTTCTCGCACCCATATTCTCGACTAATCCGAAGACTAGATGTATCGTAGCCTGTACGAGAATACGGACCTGACCAGCACGGAAAGCGTCATAATATGGTGGCAGGTGCAATAATCCTGAAAATATGGAACATTTCTATGCATCAGAAATGTGTTAAAATTAAAACAGACTTGCACACTACACTTATACAAATTCCAATCCCCATTTGGAGGTAGTGGTAACGAAGAAGTAAATATATAATATCAGTGATTAAAATGAATGGAAAATTTAAAAAAACATGACCGTGTCACTAGGATGTTAAGATACGACTCAGCTAACAAGATGTGTGGATCCAATGTTTATTGAATACCGGCCCGCCGTCTGTGACGCAGGCCCAACATTGATCTGACATAGTTTCGCGTTTTCTGGGAATGCAGAGGCAGGACAGTTAAACAGGTGGAATCTATAGTAGAGTACATTGTGAGTATATCAGAGAAAAGGACGTTGACCCGATGATGGTTTAATGCTGGGCCAGCGTCTGAGACGCTGGCCCAGCATTAAACCATCATCGGATCCATGTCCCGCGCTTGCTTGGACTCGGGCTGCTAAATGCCTTTCTGGTATCATTAACCTCTGCGCTGAGATAAGCTCCATGACCGCGGCCCGGGTCGGCCCTGAAATAATGGACGCTCGACATTCTGGCACACTTTCTCATCGTCAACTATTGTTAGCGCTGTCAGCGAAGGCGAGACAACCTGATCAGAGTTTACTTTCTGCAGGCTAACCCAAACGACACCGTTAGTCATGGCGAGCCGTGTTCCAGAAAACACCGAGCCGTGTGCTCAATTCTTGGACCAACGGGAAAGACGTTAGCCCAACACTGAAGTGGCGTGTTTTTACCCAGCCCATTGTCTTCAAATATCACCAACAACATCGTGTAAACTGGGCGTGAGAACAGAGGAATTGATAATCTTCCATGTTTTAAGTCCTAAATTATAATATCATGAAATTAAATTTGGTCTCTTCGTTGAATTAAGCCTACTTCAGCATAATTATATCAAATCATGTTACACTATATAGCGGGAACGTAGAAGCATTTTATGAAATCATTTTACAAAGTATATAACAGAACGTGGAAACAATATCGAACACATATTGTCTTCAGTTCCAGTTTCACCATTTCGACTAACGAAGATGAATAGAACTTGTGATCCATTTGCTACATGTATGATTCACACCTGCCTCGAATGAAGCATGTAAGGATCACCTGCCAAGGCGCCTTGCCTGGGGGGCATAGCGTACCACCAGAGACGGGATCAAACTCGCACCGTTTTGCTAACGAGCCATAACCCTCGACTCCTGAATGACTTCAAAGGAATAAACGATGACTATATTCCCCTTTATAATCCCAGCTCTGTGAGAGCCATTGTCATTGAAGGCGGTCCTCACTTGTTGACTCCTGCGAATAGACCCGCAGCCAATCTAAAATAATCAGCACGAGATTATATTTCAGGATTTCCTGGTTTTACACTCGTTATGCTTCTGCTGAGCAGATGTGACTGTTCTCCTCGTGCCATGCATTGCTTCAGGAGATCTCTGGTTGCCACAGAAGACAAAGCATGATTGAGCCAGACGTTGGGCAAACGCCGGCACCGTGGCGGGGCAACGTCTTCGACCTTGCCCCGCCACGGTGCCGACGTTGGCCCAGCGTCTCGGGATTCACAGCCCCTCAAGGTGGTTCGGGATGACCTTACTCCAATCTATGCGTGTATACTTGAAGCATGCTATAGGCGGCGACCTGAACGAACCCGGGCGGCATAATACGTTACCGTGGCACGAAAATGTATGATGCCCGGCAGTAAACTAGCTCAGATCTATGAGAGGGCGTGCTGGCCCGGACTCCTTGTCCTTTCATGTGATATGCTAAACTTATGCAGCAGGCCATACAGAATGGGTGCCTTATGCAGATGGTTGAATTAAGGGGACGTTTCCTCGGCGGTCTCATCAAGAAAACTACAATAGAACTGAATGACCTGATTCCAAAGCCTTCGTTACTCCGGTTGACGAATCCAATTTGGTGGTCATTCGTCAAGATCAGGTGTCGGATGTTTTCATGAGAATTGATGTCTATTTTTAGTGTTATCTGTGCTGCCAATTATAAGGCTGTAAATATTAATTTGTCGTAGCATTGCAGACGACCTTGATTCAGAGATTAGTCTAGGGTATTGGCTTGAATTTTTGAATTTCAGATGAAAGTCAAATCATTATAATGAGAGCAGACATAATTATACTTATGACAGTGCCGTAAAGGCAATGAAATTATTTTCATCGTGTGTAATATTTCGCATTGTCATGCCAAAAATCGCTAAAATTGTTTTAGACCTTAAAATACTTTTTTTTATTTTTTTCACAATGTGATTCAATACGTCGTACATTGATATATTCACTAGAACGTAATTATTTGATCAAGAAATATATAAGAAAATGTAATAACAGAGCATGGCTCCCATACTGCTGTGCAAAGCCAAATGTAAGTATTATGCTAAATTTCACGAGTAAGCAGACACTTAGGAAGTAAACAGATACTGCCTTTTGGTTTTGCAGAGCACACAAGGTTCATCTACATCTACATTTCCTTCTCCCAACGCCTTTATTAACCCTTTCAATCCTGAATTTACCATAGTCATCTTCATCCACTACAAGCCGCGAATTGCTGCCGCAATTCTCGACTCGTAGTGAATGAAGATGATTTGATGTGGGTGATGAATTGAAGAAAATTACTATGTATTCGTAGAACAATTTCATCGAAAGTTGCCTTGTAAAACCATTAGCTGTGAAAAAATCAAGTATGTTTCAATGATGTAAAATGATGCTTCAATGCATCGTGAGGGCTTAAAGGGTTAAGGACGATACGTCTTCATTTTCAGGTATAATTTTAGCTCGGTGCGTCTTCCACGGATCTTCTCCAAATTGTACACGAAAATGCTCGCCACTATTACGGATGTTATACACATTTTCCGACTTCTACGTTTTAAGACGTAATCTGTAACTTGTTAAATATTTTTCACTGTTTTTATTTTGCGTGATTTTCTAGAATAACATTTGCAGTTTTTTATTCGATACCTCATCTGGGCATTTTAAAATATAATGAAAATCTTTTTCGAAAATATCAGACTTTATTTATTTCAGCGTTAGTCATCACATGCAGTGATAAATTGAAAGACTCAGCTTTGTTTATCCAATAACTACCTAACCGGGGGGGGGGGGGTGTTTTCAGTCAACACCTTCAAAACAAATTGTATTTTAACCCCCAGAACGTAATATCAAGACTGAGAAACCCCTTTAAATACATTGTGACAAACAAAGGCAGATAAAACGCCTGAAACTATCGAAAGACATTATGTCAGTATGCCTCCAATGTTAAGAAACACGCGTAGTATTAATTTATCGACTGTCATTCCCGTAAACCGTCAGTCACGAGAACATAATGCATAATCAACACAGACAGTGGCCGACGTTCCAAGAAATGTTATGGAAATATAAAATGTTATACAAATATGCAAGATAGCAGTTTGTGCCCCAGGGTACGGTAGAAAATGAAGTTTGAAACTTGGTCTATTTTAATTGTCATTTTTTTATAATTGTATACTGTTTTTGCCCTAGCAGATAAACCGCTAAATTTAAGTCAAAATGTATATAATTATCGCAGATGGGAGACATATATAATTTTTTAGAAGCTGGTTATATAAGGTCATTGAAACATCAGAAAACATAATCATCAAGTCCCGATTATCGTACAAGTTACGATATATTGTAGGCTTCTGATTGGTCGAGATGGCCATCTCGACCAATCCGAAGCCTACGATATATCGTAACTTGTACGAGAATACTGGCCCAGGGGCTCGTGTCACTAAGAAAATATTTTACTTCAGTTTCGGTCATTTATCATTAAAAAGTTAAGATCTTTTTAATGGTAAATGACTGAAAGTTAGGATAAGATTTTCTTTGTGAAACGAGCCCCAGAGCTCTAAGGTTTGAACCTGTTGTGGTGCCGGAAGGGTTCAGTACCTGCCATGTCTCTACCCTCCACTTTTTCGTCTGCCAGCAAATTATGTTCAAACATCAACGCCATTCAGGATGATTGATAGTCTGATCCAGTCATGCCGGTGTCAGGTAATCGAATTCAGAAATTGATCGCTATCTCCACTTGTTTATCCATGAACGGATCGGCCCGGTCTTCTGCATCAACTGCCAGGCTCGTAACATCATCAAACCCCTTCATGACCACAGCTGGTGACGAGGATTATATGTTATCTTTTCTATAGGCAAGGCTTCTCAATCTTTCCAAGCCGTAGGCTAGCCTACGGCTTGGAAAGATTGAGTGGCCTTGTTTGGGTAAGATGTGTTATCTTGGCAACTTTGTTTTCATTATGCCGCACATTACATGTACATCAGACCACGCCAGAAGCAACATCTGAAATATATATTTTCAAATTATTTTTTGTGTTCTGGCACCAAATTAAAAGTATTTTTATACCACTCTTTAAAGTATAACTTTATGAAGTGATAATTTTGAAAAAAAACATGTACGAAATAAAACAGGCTGTGTACATGCAACTGGAACCAATTGGTCAACACCGTCTGAAATAAGCATTTCAGGAATATGTGGCTTGACGATATATGCGCTATTTTTAACAATAGCAGTAAGAACGTCTCGCTATACACACTACATGAAAGTTTAACGTTCTACTGATGGAGGGATAGTTTTTTCTAGACCAGACCTTCGAAATCGTCAGCCTTAGCTTCGCCAGCACTAGTCGCGTCTGGTTGATCAGTTCAGCTGGGTTCCCATCAGTAACTCAGCCCCGAATGCTGTCGATGTCTGTATGTCAATGTTTTTGTCGGCCCTTATATATGGCTTTTCACAGTAAAATATGGATACATTGTAGCTGATGCTATCCCGACCACTGGAGCCATGAATGAAACGTCCTACTATGACCTCACAGTGGGGTCCATGTGCTACAGCCGTTTTGCACCATGCCTGATCACCCCCTCATCTCTACATCATTCATCTCATCAATTGACTACAACGTTTTTAACGTATTACAATGTCACTTAAATGACCATTTGTGCTGAAAAGTGACCTAAAGCAATCATTTATTTTATATCTGTACCAAGCAAACAAGAGAAGTCGACCCAAATGCTGTTTTAAGCCTTCCAGCGCGGGGACCGTGTTTATACGTCAGTCTCCAGACGTCAGATGTCAGATTCTGTCTTCTAAAGACGTCCACGCTCTGAACGAATTAAACTATTTATAATAGCCGTAGACCCATTGCATAGGTATCCAAATGAAGCAGAAAGTGCCAAATAAGACATTTATGATGATTTCGAATTAAAAAAAAACTTTTGTTTTCCATGGTTTATACAAAAATATTTCAGAGTTGCAAGAGTTAAGGCTGGGACCAACATTAAAGCAACATTCGATCAATGTCTCATGTTTGCAGGCTTTCAAATATATTGAACGCTCTCAACTAAACACCTTCATTCGAACAATGACATCTGTCTCGTCACCAATGCCACCATCCATAGTTGAACCATGTGATAGATATAACAAGTCAGCTTCGCACAAGTCTCCAGTCTTCACACTGTAATTTCAATGCACACGCTTTATTGTTTCAAAGTAACATTACGTGCTTGTGCTCTGCATTTGCTTCAATTTTCTGTCGTCTGCTAAATCTCCGCTTTTGCTCAGCTGGTTTGAGACTTCGTTTTCGGACATTTATCACAACATAAGTAAAAGATACGGATACATATCAAGAGATAATGTTTGTGTCGCAACTTTTTTGAAAGACTATTCAAATGTTAACGGGCTCATCATCTGTTGTAATTTCGATAGTCAAAATGTAAACATTTATGACCAAAATTAGCATGATTAGCATCATTTCACATTTAATCATTTATAGAAGATAGTCATTTTCTTGCGCAGTTACCCTTATGGCAGTTTTACGCCAGCATTGGACCGCTATTAAATCAGCATCCCCAACTTACCGAGAATAAAATCAATCCCCTATGAAGAATTGCTCTATTTTGTCCGTACTCTGGTTAGAAAAATGTCCTTGCAGCCTAAGCCTCTGGTATAATACGACTAGAGTTTCCACCTTGGATAACCTAGTTGAAGAGGTCTCTTTTCAAAGCGGATCCTTCACCATCAATCCTCAAGAAAAGATCAACTTGTCTCTCAGTGTCTCCCCAGAAAACACAAAACATTTGTACAACGTTGGTCCAACGTCGAAGACGTTGGGCCGACGTTGTACAAATGTTATACAGATGTTTTGTGTTTAATGGGTGGTATTGCCACACAATAATGGCCACATTAACACACACTGGTTGCCGCCAGCTAAATGTGGCTGCTTCGCGAAAGAAAAGCCGCATTAAATTATTGTAGAATGACTGGAGATAAACCGTTGTTTTCTAAATGCTTAGTTCTGGAGGGGAATCTGGAACATCTCTGCGAACACATTGACACGATGTTGGTGTGATGTTGGCTAAACGAATACGACTTTGGTCCAATATAAAACCTCGAGTTTGTGAGTTTGGGATGTCACGAAATAAGAGGCTTGCTGTCTGGCGTGATAGCGAGATGGTGACCCATGGTCTACATCCCGCGTTTCACTAGACACGGTAGAGGAAAATAAAAAGCTCGAATCACCCGGGAGTGGCTCATTTTCCCCTGAAGAATAATACATCATATTTCGCCATGTGCACTGTCATGAGAACAAATACATTAATGTCACTTTGTATCTGCCCTGATATGAGAGAAAACATATTTTTACGTCGAGCTTAGTATATTTTTTTATTTTATCTTTATGCCGTTAGGACCCGGTTGAAATCCTCTGTGAATGTGATATTTTGAGCCTTCGTCAACCCTTTCAAGCTTTCATCAGCCCCTCATTCTCTACAAGCCGCGAATTGCTGCCGCAATTCTCGACTTGTAGTGAATGAAGATGACTTAAAATGGGTGAAAAATTAAAGAAAATTGCTATGTATTGTAAATCTAGACCTAGTTGAAGGGAAATTAAGTCTGTGTTCACGGATATAAAATGATACTTTAATGCATCGCGAAGGCTTAAATGGTTAACCCTTACAATAGCGTTGTATAAACAACGGAGACGAAAGGGGGTTTCAATTCAAATTGTTGTTTTTTTTCAAATTGAAATCATCAAAAAAGTCTTAGTTAGCTCATTCCGCTTCATTTGAATACTTGTGTTATGGGACTACGCCCATTGTAAATATGTCAAATCCTAGATCATAGCTCACTGTATACTATTGCTGTGTACACCGTTTAACCCTCTCGGCGCGGGTATTGACTTTAGACGACTGCTATATAGACATCAGAATCTGACGTCGACAGTCGATCCCCGCCCTGAAAAAGTAAAATATTTATAATGGCCGTATGCCCATAACATAGGTAATCAAATGAAGCGGAAAGAGCTTTTTACAACAATAAATGATGATTTCAAATTAAAAACAAACATTTGGTCTCCATGGTTTATATAAATATATTTCAGTGTTTTAACCCTTACAGCGCGGGGACCGATTTTAGTCGTCAGAGTCTGACGTCTGTAGACGTCAGATTCTGATGACTAAATTCGATCCCCGCACTGTAAAATTAAAAATATTTTTAATGGTCGTAGACCCATAACATAGGTATTCAAATGAATCGGAAAGAACTAACTAAGACATTTATGATGATTTCAAATTGAAAAAAACCCTTTGGTTTCCACGGTTTTCATAAAAAAATTCAGCGCTTTAAGGGTTAAGTGTTAATTATTAATAGCCCAACATTTTAACAACACGGAGTAGGGCTATGTTTACACCGTCTCATCGATCTGTATCCAATTCCAAGCACAGGGGGAACTGTCAAATCACAAATCATAATGCCTATATTATTGCCTTTGTTGAGCACGTGAATTATCATGGGAGGAAGGATTGTGAATTTGATCTGGGCTGACTGGCATCATCCCTACCCCCCAGAGTCACGTAATCGGCTGGACGATCAATTCCTTCTCCAAGAGAATGGTAACCATCAGTCCAGTATATAGTATACAGAGACAGTTCTGCTGCAAGCACTGCCTTATACTGAAGATTATTTCTAAAGTACATCAGCGTTTTACTGCAGCATAGAGATTAAAGCTTTTCAAAGATTATCTGTGCATTCTACAGTGAATCTTAAAATGTTGCCCCTTTAAGCGCTAAGCACGACTATAGTCGTTTTAAACTGTTTTATTAGCGTGTTAAGTCATAGTTATTGTGTATGAAATGAGTGTTTAAAGATCAAGATTTGCAATTGTTTGATCTCAAATTAAAACAATATGGGTAATTTTCACACACTTGAAGTTGTGGGTCGCGGTAACGGAACGCAAATTTGAATAAATGACATTTTTTTTTTAAATATAGCGCTTTAAGGATTAAAATGCTGATCACGTCGTCTATAGCCGTTTTCAGTTTTATTAGTTGTTGTCATTAAAAGGAAAGAATTTGAAGGATTAAATTTGTGATATTAGCCTATATTTTAATTCAATCTGTACATAAGTTAATAATTTTTACCCACTTGAAGTTGTGGGTCGCGGTAGCGAGACACAACTTCAAGTCGGTAAAAATTTAAATTATATATTTTAGCGGTTGAAAGGTTAAATAAAGCATTCTTTAGAAAGACCTTATGCTTTTGGCTAACGTCTGTTGGACCAACGTCTGAGACGTGGCTCCATTATTGAATCCTCCCCGGCTCGTATTTTCTATTATCCTCGAGGGAATCAATTTCCAGTTGAAGCAGCCAAATTTGCCAGATAGCCCTTTTATTTGACCCTGCACTGACTTGAGCCTCTTTCTCATCATTTCGTACCGATGGCCGCTAGATTGTTCGTATACACGCGTTGAAATCATTCAATTCACCCTGTATATTAAAGAAGAGTTCCACGATAGGTGTTTTACGCTGTTAAAATAGGAAAAGCGTAACTGCATTTTAATGACAACATACATGTAAGCATATCATATTCGATCTGCATATATCATGACATTTTACATGTATAGACTAGTCGATGTAATTTATTGCTTTGATCAATATTTCCGACTTAAACATGATTGCGTGTCTTCAGTACGTAGGAAATATATGTACTTGTTCAAGAATAGCACACTTTTTCGGTATTTTGCTTTATTTGTTCAATTATGGACACCAATATACCCAGCTACATATACCCAGCTACATAATTCAGTGTATTAATTGTTCTAACATGTGTATTATCATTTATGTATCCATGCAGATATTAATAGGATGCCTTATAATTGCACACACGCGTCATCTCCCTTTCGCTGACAGTATCCAGCAATTATCAAGTGGGAATCGCTTGCGATTCCCACTTGAAAATTGCTGGATACGAATGAACACCTCATCTGTCTACACGTTTAAATAATCTTCTCCATCATGATGTAAACAGACCTGGTACGGATAATCTCACATCTCAGGGCGAGGCATTGCTACAGGTTACACTATTGAGCGGATAACTCACTGGAAAACTGATATTACGAGTTGTTAGAGATCAGTCATCTCATTTCCGCACTGGGTTATTTATCATATCTCACCTTTCACAGCACCCACCACCCAGTCTTTGATTGAGATGGGCTGAACGACACTCCACCCGCCTGAAGCCACATCCTCCTGATCACCTATCATTTAACCTGGTCAACTGGCCTGCAACAGATTCTATCCTATCTGGAAGGAATAGTCCTGCAAGCAAAGGCCAATGCGTGAGCGATGGGCTGGCATTTGCTTCCTGTATGGAAAGGGCTCAATGAAATATATATGTTTCCTGCCGAGACCTAAATTAAATAGATTCACAAAGTTTTATCCCATGAAATGTTTTCCGCGAAGTGCTAATTGAGCTCCCTCTACAAGAAAAAAAATTACCTTTTTATGCTCCCCGCAATCTTAAATAAACCATTTTTCCTAAAGATGGAAAATTACTAAACTAATCCTTCTGTATGACAGAAAAGTAATAAATTGTGTTTGCTTGAAAAACATACCCCTGAAATATTGTGAATGTCAACCATGAACTTTTGGTATTTCCTATTAACTCGATGTCACTGGCTCTACCCCAGAGCTCCGAGTGGGAACCATTGACATCTAGTTAACCCTGTCATGCGTAATTATTTGTCCCTATTTTTCATTCATTTGGAGCTGAAATTTCCAGCGTCAATTGACGAAAAATATGTCTATTTATGTCTATTCATGAAAATTGGTCATCTGCATAATGTACTTGTTTGATTAACTGAGCATTTATCATTAAAGCTGCATAACTTATTATTTTATTTAAACGATTGATCCATGGAGAATGGTGTTTTATTTTTTTATTTTACTGCTCCGGTTACTGAGTTATTAAGGATTTAAGTTTGTTGTTTTTTAATATTGTTGCCCCACCAAAACAAACCTGCTCACAGGGAGTAAGACATACTGTCTATATAATCAGGACATTAAAAGTACCAAGTGGCAGATAACGGTTATCATAGAAAAAAGAGAGGAAGACTTTTAAAATTATTGTTATTATTTAAGTGATCATAGATACATTCCACAGTACAGCGTGTATTGTTTCATATCAGTTAGACATATCTAGAAGTTATTACTTTGTGTGATATGGATGATATCTGCATGTAATGTCATGTTTAATTTCGGTACCGGTATAGAGAATGTCACTCACTTGAAAAAATAGAACTCTATTTCAGTATGGTGCTTTTAAGTGTTGGCCAGCATCAGAGCCTTTGACCCTCCATTAAGACGCTCTCCCCAGACCGTGAGAAATTGTACTCAGAATAACCATCAAATTCAGTGATGTAAATCATCGTGTTCGCTCTTTAGATTTTCGTGATTTTCTTGAAAAACATTTGGCATTTTTTTATTAGGTGTCTCATGGACATTTCAAAATATAGTCAAAATGCTACTAGACAATATCAGACTTTATTTTATTTTATCGTAAATCATCACATGCAGTGATATACATCGCGCTATGAGGTAAAATAAAATAATATTTAAAAACATCAGACTTTACTGTAACCGATTTGACCCAGTATCCGACATCTAACCCAGTATCTCAGCTAACACGAGGCATTGATCCAATGGCAGAATAATGCCGCCCATCGTCTGCGGTATTGGCCCAACATTATGCCGATTCAGTTCAACGTATGTGTTTGCTATTAAGGGGGTGGTTTCGTGCTGGCCAATGTAACATTATATCGGCCCATAACCTTACCGCTATTACATGAATATTGTACACACACCGAATCACTACTTAATAAACTTCATGGTGTACCGCATGGTAAACTGATTCCGCTACATTTACCCAGTTTTAGTGCATTTATAAGGCCTTTAAAACAATAGCTATGATTGTTTTGGACGTTTTAGGTTATTTCATTCGAAATAAACAAAACAGTTATGCAGCTTTAACTATTTTTGTGGATTTCTGCGACATTTTACTCGGTCTGAAATCCTTGAAACCGTATGTATATACGGTTCCCGCAGCATAAGGATTTTACCATTCCCATCTAAGTGTATCATTACCCTGTTTCTTACATTATTGGCTATATTGAAGTATTGATTGCCGATGTAGAGATAGATGTATAGACAGATGAAGCTGTATCAGAGTGTTCTCTCGCTATCTATGACGGAGCCTGATATCACACACACGGCTTTCTTCTGCTTGTAAGTCTCACTCGGTCACATCTGTGTGACCAGTCACTCTGTCAGATCGATTGCTAACTGTGATTGATCATCTTGATTCTATCACCCATCGTACCCGGCGAACACGAGACGCTCATCCAATGCTGGGTTAATGTTGGGCCAGCGTCGGAGACGCTGGCACAACATTAAACCAGCATTGGGTGGACGTCTCGTAGGTCTCTGAACCCAAAAGGTAGTAACCGCTTACTTGAAAAGTAAAAGTCACTGTGCACCGCGTGAGGCGTCATGAGATGAGAGTCCCTCGAGAAACTAGTATTTGCAAATTCATGTGTGTGTTATCAGAAATCGATAACATTATTTCTGACAGACGCTGAAAAGATGAAGTTTCATTATCATCTCATATCTTGCCGACTATTTGTTCATAATTATTAATAGAATTGCAGTAATCTGGTAATGTTGTCAATTGCTGTCTTTGACTAAGAGCCCATAATTTTGTCTTATGTGTCAGACACAATAATCCACGCTCGCTTCTCCAAACGGCATTCGACGTCTCTGATCCATGCAAGGCATCATATTTATATGGCAGAAAACATTGTTTATCTGTTTACAATAAGCTTCGCATTACCTGATTTTCTTAGACAAACTACAAACACGTTCTATTGAAGTGTTTTTATTACCTTTATATCTGTACCTTTATTCTAATGATCCAGACGTCATCTGCCATGTCAGCAGATATTCTTCTGCTGACATGTCATTTCAATGATTCATATTTGTGAGTGGGCGATTGAGGTGGGGTGATATTTCTATCACGTTTTCAACCTAAAGCGGGAGCACGACAGACGAAGTCAGGATTTTGTTAAAAATTGTTTTTCTGAGGATTGTCAATTAAGCTGATTTTTATGAAACTAAGTAAAGGTGAAAGTGAAACGAAGTATTGTCCGCTGCAGCGAGTGTTGTTATTTGTGGTACATAAATATAAAACTTGTATTTGGCTGCTATAGGGAATGATAATGTTGGTATGTGTAATAGAATATACGCCTAGTATAAGTGAAGATTTAAAAACTTTTTTGCGAGTTATAAAACCTCTGCGCCCCTCACACTTTATGGATATTTATTTGAGGTGTTAAGCACTTTTGTAATATCGCTTTTAGATGAGGGTTATGGAGATTCCTATTTTCATCGCCGACGGTGGATTTTTAAGTTATTTTTAATTAAAATTATATTCAGTTGTTTGAAACTGGAAGTTTGTTCAGGTGTTGTTTCTACGATGGCCCCATTAAGAATGCGTTGACCGACATTGTACTGATACAACGTTAGCCTACTGCCTAGTGTTAGATGGAAAGAAACCTTGCAGTGTTATTTTTCTGTCTGCAATGATCTTTGAAGCTACGTTTGTCAATACCCATTTAATCTGTGATATGAACTTTGCAAGCTTCTTTATATTATTATGTCTGAAGACTTGTGGCATCGTATGACGAATTCATCAAGTACATGAGTTCTATTTTTAGCTATACATGTATATCTTAACTTTCGTACTTTTTAACACTCTATGGTGTTAAATAGAGCCACGTGACTTGCTGATCGGGAAGTCGACTAATCCACATATCAGACTGTATTACATCCCTTACAAGATATGATTAGCAGATCAGTTATAATAACAACGTTAGCCCAACCTTGATTCTTTAATAAATCAATTCCATAGAAATGTTTTTTGAACACTCACTGTCAACATCAACGCACAGAAGGTGGTATTGTTAGGAAACACCGAACCTACCAACCTCTCAAAAGATCACCTATAAAAAAATAGAATGTCAATGCTAATTTACCTGTATTTCAATCAACCATTTTGTTCGTGATAAGTGCATTCCACTTATACAGTTATAATCATGATACTGAGCAATATGTCGACACATATAGCGAATCAACAGATTGATTATATTAAGAGTATTTTGCCAACATTGGCTGAGGGTAATGTAGTATTCGTGAGCAGTGATATTTTCTGTTTTTACCTAAAAGGTCATTTCCATTAGCCATGTTTGCGTGGCTTGGACAATACAGTAATTCCGTCACTCGTCTCTAATATAACATTACTGAACATGTTAAATTGAAATGGTTCTGATCTCTTAGAAAATGACAGATAGCTAAAAGGGATGATAACATTGATATAGCTGTTTTATATATTGTACAATCAAAGCGTGCACGTGTACAGTACGTACACTGCATTAGCAGATTGGGTCGAGGATAACTCCTATCTCGATTCAAATATCAAAAACTATCATATTGCTTAAAACAAAAGCGGTACGCCGTGATATTGTGGATGGTCCATCTGGTGGCTTGGGGGACGTTTGAGCGACATTTGCATCGCAATCTTGATGTTCATCAACTGTGATCATTAACCCCTAGTTATTCATATTGAATTTTGGGTCCCTTGAAGCTGTGACTCGCTACCGCGATACACAACTTCAAGTGACACAAAATTTATGTGATTTGTGAAAATAAAGTCCAGCGTTCGAAATAAGGCCCTTCCGGTTGTCCGAGACAACCAAAATATGTGGCGGACAATCAATAGTTACCATGAGGTTGTCCGCTCGGACAACCAACTTTTGTGAAGGATATTTTCACATTTCATTATTATTTAAAGGCATTTATAAGTCAAGTGACTGTCAGGGTTGAAAATTATGATTACAGTGGTGAGCTTCCACTTGTTGGTTAACTAATGTTTTCAGAAAGTTGTGGGAACAAGCTGGGTCATAGCTATATATTACTTGCGGACAATCTGATATTTCAGCGGACAACTTAAAAATCTGACCCGATTGTCCGATGGAAAACATCATTTTTAACCCTTATTTCGAGCGCTGAAGTCCAAACATATATTAGTGTTTCAAGGTCGACGTCATATTTTACTTTTAACAACTGGTTCTAAAACAGGTGCTAATAAAAACAGAAAAGGTCTACTGTAGTCGACGTCAGTGCCCTAAAGGTTTTAACCTACCACAGAAACCTTACATATACACGTATTTGATGAGTTTTTTTTTGTTTTCAGATCCCGTCCATCGTGAGGTCGCTCAGTCACATTGACATGCTGGCTCTGAGGCAGCAGACTCAACTTCTCTGGCAGAGCTACTTCTCATCCATAGAGCAAATCGTGGACACCACCCTGCAGGTAATGCTGAGCTATTATTATTATGACACTGCTAATTGATCGCAAATTATCCGCCACTTAACCAGAAAAAAACGGGCATTGAACCAATGTTGCTTTAATTTTAGTCCACCGTGGTGGACCAAGATTGGGACAATGTTTAACCAATGTCGGTTTAAGATTAGGCTACCATCGTAGACCAACATTGGGTCAATGTATCGTATTCCCTGTGTAACCGATCTTTTGCAGGTTTTATTCTTTTAATAAAATACAGTTTTTCATTTTTCCCGAGTAACCTAATGTTGGAAAAGTGAGTGATGAATAATTGATCGAATAGTATTATTAGAATGCTTGTAAACGACTAATACCGTTCCTCGTTACGACTGTGACAAGAAACTCGTTACGCTTGTTAATTGACAAAGGGCCAAACACTTTTTAGCCTGTGAATTTTAAATGAACCGCAATGTGACCCGATTTCCTATCACTATGAGGTACAGGCTGTGGTACACCATGCTAATATTCAACCTAGTTCACACCAAGTAAACATAAAACGCTGAATTTTTTTGTTAGTTTAGTATTTTGCTCACCGCCTGCGAGGCTAGCAGTAAACCCTTTCAGCGCGGGGATCAACTTCAGACGTCAGAATCTGACGTCTATAGACGTCAGATGAAAGAGCACTGAAAGAGTAAATATTTATAATCGCCGTAGGCCCTTAACATAGGTATTCAAATGAAGAGGAAAGAGATTTAGAATAGAACTAAGACATTTATGATGATTTATAATTGAAAAAACCTTTAGTTTCCCATGGTTTATACGTGAACATATTTCAACGTTGTATGGGCTAAACATGCCAAACCAGTGTCAACTGGATACGGTATATCGTAGTGGTCGCTCATCTGATCTCCACTGTACGACATTGCCTCATTAGTGTTCACCAGTGAGGGCACTTGACCTACTGAGTGTTTCACCTAATCCGCTCATGGTCTACACGATTAACACAGCTAATGTGGGATAACACGGCTTTAGCATCTCAACCGCTGGCCCAACATTTACCCATGGTTTGGCCATCACCTACATGGATCCAACCATCTCCCAGTATACACATGAGACTTTGACCCAATGTCAGTTTAATGTTGGGCCATCGTCGCAGACGATGGCCCAACATTAAACCGACATTGGGTCAAAGTATCGTGTTTACTTGTGGTCAACTTTCTTACCAAGTGACCCTTCTTACTTCCCAATTATCTTGTTGACCTTGACCGAGCGGATAACCATTTGACCTTTTTAAGGTGGCCGGATGGATCAGTGAAGACGTTTGTCAGTTGACCCAATTATGTAATCTGTTGACGATAATGCATAGGGCCAAACTGACTCTAATAAATTCAGTGTGATTCTGCTGGAGCAATTTTGTTATTTTTCAAAGAGTGAGCGCAGATTTAAAAGTACAACGAAAGAAGCTGTAATCCCATCAGAATTCCAATCTGCATTTATTATTTCGTTAAATCTAGTGCAAAATTAAATCTTTCGTTTTCGAGTATTGTATTCGAGAACCACAATGGCTGCTGCAGTGATTTCGAATAGAAATGAGAATATACAGGATTGCACATATAATTATAAACTCACATCGAAAAATATGTCAGGTTTTCTTGTCGGTTACAGGCGGAGGCACAATATTGAACCAACATTGGGGCAATGTATCTTGTGTGCTGTGTCAATGGATTTTGATTTAAATTATTTACACGATCATGGGAACATAATTTACTGATCTCTGCGATGGAAACTTAATGAACTGAATCTGATGTCTGTGGTGCCCTAAGCTGCCATTTTATTTTATTTCAACCGATAATTTAGTCACCCAATTCGTCCAGATCACGAGAAATCTCGATCCCGACCAATCATTTGTTTAACCCTTGTCCTGCTACGCCCGTATATACGCTATATATACAGATATTAGACCAAATATTATGTCACTGAAATGGATAATGGATAGTAGATACTCATACATTTAGACAAATAACTCAGATTAGAAGATGTATATTTAAAAAAAATATTAACCTTTTTCGTCGCAATTTCCCAGCTCCAAATGACGAAAAATGCAATTTAAACAATTCAACAGGAGAAGGGTTAACATATAGGTCAGCATAACGGTACACCCCAGAAAACACAAGACGATTCTCGGTTAATGCTGCGCCAACGTCTGCGACGCTGACCCAACATTAACCCAAAATGGCGTCCACGTCTGGTATTTGCTGCCCGGTCTATTAACCCTTAAAACGCTACGTTATCTAATTTAATTTTCACCCACATGACGCTGTGTCTCGCTGCCGCGACCCACAACTTCAAGTGGGTGAAAAATGCTGATATTTAAAAAATAGAACAAACATTTGCAAATCTTGATGTTTGAACATTTATTTTTTCCCCAATAACAGTGATTTGATCGGCTAATAAAACAAATAAAAACGACTATGTAGTCGTGCTTAGTGCTTTAACACCCTTTCAAGCCTGAATTTACCGTTCTCATCTTCATCCATTACAAGCCGAGAATTGCTATCGCAATTCTCGACTTGTAGTGGATGAAGATGACTTCAAGTGGGTTGAAAATAAAAAAAATATAGTGTTATTATCAAAACAGTTCCATCAAAATTTTTGTTCTAAAACCCTTAGGTGTAAGAAATTATGTAACTCTTCAGAGATACAAAATTATGCTTAAAAAAATTATGCATCCTGAGGGTTTAACCCTTTAAGCCCTCACGATGCATTAAAGCATCATTTTACATCCCTAAAAACAGACTTAATATTCCTACAACCAAGGGTTTTAAAACGACTCTTCCCATGAAACTGTTTTACCAATACCATGAATACACGAATTCATGGTATTATTCGCGGCTTGTAGTGGATAAAGATAAGAAGGGTAAACTCAGGCTTGAAAGGGTTAAAGGGTTACCATGGTTAAGAGAGATGTTGCAGACTGCGGCATATTACCTGCGCTGTTCGCCTGCACGCCATTCATTTAGGGCATCCAGTTTTTGTTGGCGGATAAGAAAGGCACGCCGGATGTAAGAACCAAAGCTCTTTTTTCCTCTCGCTTCCCATTAGTGAATATTAGGCTTGGCTTTCAGTCGGCTTGTGGTCACGCGTTAGTCTCCCTCAGTGCATTTTTTCCAACTTTTCCTTCTGATGGATTGCGACGTATCGCCAATATCATCATCATTGACCGTCGACATTAGCGGCCATAGCACGGGACATACTAGTATTCCTTTTGTGGAATACTACATATATATATACAGGAGTGTGTGTGTGTGGGGGGGGGGGGGGGGGGAATTTGAATGTAATACCACCCAAGCACTTGCATATATTCGCAGTCTCATTTGCCATGCTTTGCCTTATGCTGAACATACAACACAATGTCATTGATTCTGACTTTTTATACACGCCTCAAATATAGTTATAAATATTATTTATATCATTTTCGGTCAACTATAATTTATTTTGCGACTTCAACCTTCTAGTTCAATAGAAAAACATATACATTTCGATTGTCTCAAACACCAGCGTCAGGGTCTGCTGGGGTTGTGGCAGTCAACAAATTAAAATGATCTAAAAATGATAAGAATCAAGCGCTGAAAGAGTTGCGGTGTTTGCTGGTCTGGGTGGGCCTGCGTATTTCCTCGTAAATCATTCTTTGTCAGTGTAATGATACCGTCTGCAGTTTGCATGTGAGAAGAACAAATTACGACAGATTACTAGTACATTGTCAGCAGCATGTTTTAACGCTCTTCCACCGCGTTTGTTTAATTGAAAACTGATGATGAGATTAATAAATGAGGTTCACAAAATAACTTGGAATAATATAAATAATTGATCAACTTGAATCAAAAAAACAGATTAAAGTCCTTTCGCACACTAAGCTAAACGCTATCTCGAGCAAAAAGAATATATTGCTCTTATCCATGTTATCTTGCTCAGTTAATTTATATAAATTTTCAACCACTTGAAGTTGTGTCTCGCTACCGCGATCAACAACCTCAAGTGGTTGAAAATTACTGATATTTGTCTAATTTGAGACGAAACATTTACAAATCTTGCTGTTTAAACAGTCCTGTCATTCCCAATAACAGTGGTTTAATCTGCTAAAAAAACGGATTGTAAAAACGACTTATTGTCGAGATCAGCAGACAAAGGGTCAACCTAATGGTGCACTGTCTACGACGCTGTCCCAGCATTAAACCAGCAGTGGGTGACGTACAAATGTTTGCCGGGAAATCACTCGTTCCCATGTACTTGTTTTATCATTTGAGCAGGACCGGCATTCACAATGTGACTGACCTGGATCTTTAGCATGTGATTGGTCGAGATGGTCATCTCGACCAATCACATGCTAAAGATCCAGGTCAGTCACTTTGGTAATACAGACACTGAATGTTTGGCAGAAATCTACCAACATAAAGTGAAAATCAGCTGAGTGTATATAATACTTTACTGTGCAAGCCAACTCCAACCATTGAAAGGGTGTCTAGGGATTATGCAAACTGTGATCATGGGAGTTGAACGAATATAATATTTACGCATATTGTGACTCCTAGCAAAAGAGATTGATCGCAATAGTTATTTATTCAGTGTGCCTTAAATTAACCATTACAGCTCTGAAGTAACTGAATCTCATTTTCAGCGGTCTCCTCGCCAACAACTTCGTGACGCTGAAAAATACTTTGAAATTACTTGTTCTTGAAGTGACTGCTTATGTTGCCATGTCAATTTTGGAAAAAAAAATTGTGAAGTTATAGCCTGCTGATTTTAACTAAAAATACAATACAAAGAAATCGAAAAAAATAATTAGGTATAAACTAGTTTTATTTCCAAGTTGTTTACTGTCATGTACATGCAAGAGTGAGTGCATTATACAACACTTTTTACAACAAATACCCACTGTCTCCGACCACGCACACGAAAGACACAGCCCTTAAGTTGTATCATAAAGTAAGGACATGGGGGGGGGGAGGGGTAACCTGCAGCACTGAGTGTCTCCCAACGCTGGGTCGGCGGCATCAACATATGGCCCAATTCTATGCTTACATTCAACCATTATCCTTTATGTGTACAAATAGTGTGATTGGGTTTTCGCTGGATTTTTATAAATATTGTTTTTAAAAATCTGAAAATTTTGAAAAAAATGAAATTAATATCTGCGGGATACACTGTTTGAAACAGAATAAAATGGCCAAATTATTCTGGACATTGAATAATCTCCCCCTCCCCCTAAGGCTGCTTGTTACCCGGTGACGGCGGTCTAGCTGCCGTACAGGTGTTTGTATAATAAATTGCGATAAATTCACCTTGCGCCCTTGCTTCATCCTCCATATATAAAGGGTTACTGGCATGTAATGGATGTAATCGTAAAGTGTAAAGATCATACATGTGGTATACATATGAGCTGTCTGACTGAGTGTATATTTGATGAACAGCTAGCCCAGCAAGCACTAGACGTTCACCCATCGTTGGTTCAATGTTGACCCACCGTCTATGACGCCGACCCAACATTGTACCAACCTATGTGGTCCACATTTACACACCTTCTAGTTCGAACACATTAATGTTAAATTTTACAGAAATAGACTTATAAGGAATCCATTTATTTACATCTGGAAATCAGTAGGGTAATAGATTTCTATTTTTAAGAGGTGCAGTTGTAAATCTATGAGTCATGTACAGATGAGTATTACAGACGTCACTGCAAGCATGGTACATGTACATTGGCCCAGTATTTGTTTGATGTTGGGCCAGCGTAGCAGACGCTGGTCCAACATTGATTCAACATTGGTTCAGCATGCCGTGTTTTTAATAGGGACGTTACTGATTCTGGGGAATAGTGAAATGGAAATCAAGCCCAGCAGACACAAGACGTCGAATCAATGTTGGTTTAACTTTGGTCCACCTTCTACGACGCTAGTCCAACGGTAAATCAACATTGATTCAACGTCTTGTGTCTGCTGCCAGACGTGTGATCTGATGTATCTCTGCAGGTAATACGAATTTATATGTATATTGTTTGTTTCTTTCTTTCTTTTCAAAATCATATTATCTACTAGTCATGAAAGCCCCAGTGGTCTAGGAGTATCCCTACTATGATTATTATCTCTGTTAGTAAAACCAAAGATGTTATATAACCCACGTACTATACACTCTTTGCACGAGTTTGCGCGGTCACTGTGTGGCGTGTTGTTATTGAAAAGGGTGTATTGTTCAACTACGTCCGGTGTCATTTACTGATGAGAGTTCCGCAAACCTCACCAGAACTACACCAGGTAAAATAGTGAACAGGTGTATGGTGCATCTGAACTCTCCCAATGCATTACCAGTCCTATTTTAAATACAGCCGGTAGGTATGTCACCGCAAATAATCCACCACTATGTATAAGTACGAACATTGTAAAGCGTTACAGTGGAATGTTCTGTAAAAAATTTGCAAGGTCACCAGAACCTTTAAATCTAAATGAATTGTTTGCCGGAACATTCGATTTATTTTGGTCTAGAAAAACTGATTACAATTTCCTCATTGATAGTTTTCAGTTTGCATTGTGTAAAACTAATATGAAACAAGTTGAATTATTCGGATTAAAACATTGAATTTAATCATCAGAAATATATATAGCAGTCGGAAATGTAATTTGAAAACTATTGTTTTTTAATTCCACATATTTATCTGACGTAGGCTAGTACGTTGGAAATCATTGTCTTTGTGTCTGATCTTTGATAAAACATTTCAAAAACCATCTATCACCCCGCTGCCTTTTGTTGACAGATCCTGAAAGATCGGGTGGAGACACATTTGGCTCACACGGCGTTCCTGTGGAACAGCGCTCCCGGAGCCCTGTACGTGCTGCCCGAGTACTCGCAGGACCCGGCCGCCTTCCCCTTCTTCCATGGTCAACAGGCCACCCAGCCCTCCACCGGCTTCACAGCCATGGTATATGCAACCTGCTACAGCAACACTGTGATCATTAACACCCCCCTGTTTCGTCTTGTCAGAAACGTAGGCAAATCTGCCTTCCTGCATAGGGTAAGTAGTGGATTGGATTAACCCCTGAAAGTTTATGTTAAATAATTTAAATTTTCACCCACTTGAAGTTGTGTCTCCCTACCGCGACCCACAACTTTAAGTGGGCGAAAATAACTCATATTTGATTTGATATTTTAATTTGAGACAGAATATTTGCAAATCTTGATGTTTAAACACACATTTCGTTCCTGATAACAGTGATTTCGTCGACTAATAAAATGGATTTAAGTCTACTTTAGTTATGTTTAGCACTTTAAAGGTTTATATTACACTGAGAAAATGCAGATTTATTCCGTGTCCTGCTAAACTCGTATATATATATATATATTGTTCTAACCAGTTTCTAACAAATAACATGCCATTTAAATTGAAGAAGTAGTTTTTGATCGATTCTCAGTTAATGTTGTAATATAACTATAGATAGCATTAAAAATAGCAATTGAAGGTAATAGATCTATCATCGCATAAATGTTGCACACGTTTCTTGATTTACATATGTACTCATTTTGCTTTTAGCTTCGTCTATTTAATATAATTGAACATTGTACACCTCGCTGTTAATATTTGATTGTAAATGGATACATCTATATGGCATGCATAGAATAATGCAATATTTATACAGGGGAATGTTAATTGATGTGTGCTGGCATATTATATTAACACTGTATTATCTCTCTGTCTGTTTGCCATTATAGATAATTCTGTTATGGAATTGTGACACGCCACTGCCTGCAGATATACGGTGGCCAGTGCCACTTAATGTGCCAATTATAGTCAAACTTGTACAGGTAGGTGCCATTAGCATTCTCATCTCCGCTAGTTGTTTGGAATCAAATGATGTGTCTTCATAATAGCTTCCAATGATCCCGTGCATGATGTTCTGGAAATTATAAATAAGACAGTGTGTAACACTCTTTATCGTCACTGAAGTATTACTGTATTTTTTAAATGTCAGATTAGTACGATTATTTAGCTATTTTCCGTCGTTAACTGTACATTATGATATGGGTTGATGCCATAAACCCAGCAAATGCGAGACATTGACCCATGTCTGTTATATGTTGGGCCATCGTCTAGGACGCTGGCCCAACATATAACCCACATTTGCTCAACGTCTCGTGTTCACTGGAAAGGTCTGGATACCAATGGTATTATTACCCTACCATCACCAATAAACGATACATATTAAAACATATAAATGATATCATCCCACTGCATGTTTTATCTCTTTATGTTTATTGTAGTGGCATCTTGTACAGGCCTGGTAGTAGAGCTTATCTAATATATACTTCACATTATGTCATTTGTTTCCATTCGGTCGACAGGATAAATATCGACAGGCATATATCAGGCGATGCTCTTATCAAACCCTGTCTCTAGAGGGCTGTCATATATATGTACATTGTTAGCTCCCGCCGTCACCGTAGGTGAGCGAAGGGAGCTATGGATTCTACCTCCGTTTTTTTTTGGCCTCTTCTTTTGCCTATAACTTTGTGAGAAAATAAGCTAGGATAACAATTTTTGGTATGTGGGTTACTTCCAGGTGGCTAATGGACGGGTTAAAATATTTTTAATCTGAATTCAATACGCAAGGTTGCAGAGGAGAAAATGATGATGTGACGGCGTTGGACCGTTGGGCCGTTGGGCCGTCCGTAAACAATTCGTTTCCGGAGCATATCTCTGAAAGTACTTGTCCGATTGTCTTCAAATTTTACACACAACACCCCTAGGGGGTCTAGTTGTGCCTTTTGGGGTATTTGAACTTTGACCTACTTCTGGTTCAGAACTATGACCTATTTAGACGTTTTGACGCGCACTTCGTTTCCGGAGCAGATCTCGAAAAGTACTGGGCCGATGACAGTCATATTGCACATACATGTTCTCTAAGGTCCCTAGTTGTGCCTTTTCAGGTTTTTGGACCTTGACCTTGAAGTTGACCCAGCACTTTGACCTAATTTATAACATCGGTAAATCCGACTGAAAGATTTTGCGGAATATCATGAAAACCGCTCAAGATAGCTACACCATTACTATATAACAAATTGTGAGGTTTCAGGAGAGGATGCATCTTGAAAAATTTCAAGTCGATAAAATTTAAGATGGCCGCCTATCGGCCATTATTCACCTCGACAGGCCTGATATTGCAGAATATCATGAAAACCGCTCAAGATAGCTACACCATTAATATCAAATAAATTGTAAGGTTTCAGGAGAGGATGCATCCTGAAAAATTCAAAGTTGATAAAATTCAAAATGGCCGCCTATCAGCCATTATTCACCTCGACAGGCCTGATATTGTGGAATATCATGAAAACCGCTCAAGATATCTACACCATTACTATAAAACAAATTGTAAGGCTTCAGGAGAGGATGTATTTTGAAAAAAATTCATTTTGTCAAAGTTCAAAATGGCCGCCAATCAGCCATTATTCACTTTCACATGGCCGTTATTTGGTAAACCGTGCTAGATGGCTAGACCATTACTATAAAACAAAATGTGTGATTTCAGGAGAGGATGCATCTTGAAAAAATTTGACTCGATAAAATTCAAAATGGCCGCTTATCGGCCATTATTCACTTTCACATGGCCGTTATTTGGTCAACCGTGCTAGATGGCTAGACCATTACTGTAAAACGAAATGTGAGATTTCAGATGAGGATGCATCTTTAAAAAAATTGACTTGATCAAATTTAAAATGGCCGCCTTTTCGGCCATTATTCATTTTCACATGGCTGATATTTGGTAAACCGTGCTAGATGGCTAGACCATTACCTGATTACTATAAAACAAAGTGTGAGTTTTCGGGGGAGGATGCACCCTGAAAATTTTTAAGTTACGAATTCAAAATGGCCGACAATCAGCATTATTTACCTCGATAGGCCTGATATCAGGTAAACCGTGCTAGATAGCTAGACCATTACTATAAAACAAAATGTGACGTTTCGAGAGAGGATGCCTTTTAAAAACTTTCGACTCAAGCGAATTCAAAATGGCCGCCTATCGGCCACTATTTACTTGCACATTGCTGATATTTGGTAAACCGTGTTAGATAGCTGGACCATTACTATAAAACAAAATGTGAGATTACAAGAGAGGATGCATCTTGAAAAAAATTGACTCGATCAAATTCAAAATGGCCGCCTATCGGCCATTATTCACTTTCACATGGCCGGTTTTTAGTAACCGTACTAGATGGCTAGACCATTACTATAAAACAAAATGTGAGATTTCAGGAGAGGATACATCTTGAAAAATTTTGACTTGATCAAATTCAAAATGGCCTCCTATCGGCCATTATTCACTTTCACATGGGCGATATTTGGTAAACCGTGCTAGATGGCTAGACCATTACTATACAATTAAATGTGAGATTTCAGCTGAGGATGCATCTTGGAAAATTTTGACTTGATCAAATTCAAAATGGCCGCCTTAAGGCCATTATTCACTTTCACATGGCCGATATTTGGTAAACCATGCTAGATAGCTAGACGATTACTATAGAATGAAATGTGAGATTTCAGCTGAGGATGCATCTGGAAAAATTCTGACTCGATCAAATTCAAAATGGCCCCCTATCGGCCATTATTTACTTTCACATGCCCAATATTTTGCAAACTGTGTTAGATGTTAGTCCATTACTATAAAACAAAATTTGAGGTTTCGGGGGAGGATGCACCCTAAGTTTTTAACTAATTTATATCGAATTCAAAATGACCGTAAATCAGCTATTAGTTAACTCGATTGGCCTGATATCGGGTAAACCATGCCAGATAGGTAGACCATTACTGGGATACTGATTAGGATCATTAATTTCAATGGAGGTTTGCAATCTCTGACAGACTGTCTAGTTCTTATCTTACTCTTAGACTGGGCTTCTTAGACCTAGTTGTCTTGCGTCTTGATTTTTGACCTAGACTAGGACTACATTGATAACCCTATACAAAATTGCTTAAATCAAATTCTAATTCGGAGCGGGAGCTCCTGGACTTATGTAGTCTTGTTCTTTTTATCTTTCCCATCCAATTTCTCCATCCTACCTGTCAGATCTCTCAAGCTCACTCATTCAGCCATGGTTAAATTTATTTTAATTAATTTATTGTTTATTTCATTCTTTCTTCCATTTATTCATTCATTCATCCATTCATTCATTCATTCATTCATTCATTCATTCATTCATTCATTCATTCATTCATATAATTGTACATCATTCAAAGCCTGTCTCGTTCGTCCTCTTGTTTGTTGTTCGTTCATTCATTTATTCGTTTATGTATTCATTGTTTGCTACATTCATTCATTTTTTTCTCGTTCGCTCATTATTTCATTTCTATATGCATTTAAAGGCTGTCTCAATCTGGGTGTATCGCTATCATAGATCTAATAACTGTTATTACCCCCCACGTTGCCGTATCACAACCACGTTCATGGCACACAATAGTGATGTTTTTAAAGCAGAGGAGACGTTTTAACCCTTAGAACAATGATGTCGACTACATTAGACATTCTGTATTTCTATTAGCAACTGTAGCACTACTGATAACCGAAAAATATATGCTTTCGATCTTGAAACACTGATATATGTTGGGACTTAAATTTCAAAAATAACACAAATTTTCAGTCACTTGAAGTTGTGGATCGCGGTAGCAGGGTTAGCAATTGAGTTTTGTAAATTATATCCACAGATGGCGTCTATCAGCTTCTTTTTAGCCTACGTAGCACGGGTGGTCAGAATCATTTATGTTCAGTCTTTCTCCTCGGTCTAGGCCTCCTAGCGGGCGACGGGGAATTCCTAAGTGGGCAAATGTTTACTGAGACTGTTTGATGTATGGCCTTTAACATTTGTTGCCGTCATTCACTCGGCATAAAGACGTAATATTGATCAGTTAGTGCCGGTTAAACGCCAGAGGTCGGCTGTCGGTACTAGCACATTACCACTGTCAATAACATGTACTTTGAACCCTTTCAACGCGGGCGATGTTTTAAAAACGTTCCCGAACTGCGTTTCACAACAGAAAATTATTTTATTTAATGAAATGTGAAAGAACAATTAATCTCAAGTGATCTCAATTGTAAGCTTAGCAGGCCTCGTTGCTATATATGTGGCCGGCGTGGTGCATTCATATGTCGCGATTGCATGAGAAATGCCATCGTCAAATGAATGCAAGATGTCACGGTGTATTGATGATTGTCTTTGATTTATCGAAACTACAGTAATTACGCATTCAAGTAAAAAAAATTAAGCGAACTATATCAATGCAGAGTTTGCTGGAACTGACATAGCCTGCAATTTTCTCAACATAATTTCAAATTGATACATCGACTAATGCGATAATCCAGACTGACAACATGCACAAATTTTATTGACAATATAAGAGGTCATTGTTGATTTCACATTTTTCATGGTTTTCACAAAGATTTAGATCGTAAGCACAGTAATTTAATTTGCCGTACCAAATGTTTTCTTCACTTATACCAATAACTTTATATATGAAGCTAATACCAAGGATTGCAGTATCTTTGCTTATATTGTTATATTGTGATGTTAGCGCCGAGTGAAGATGTGTATCTATTTTTTAATTGCATCACTTCAGCCGAGGTGTAATAGCTGCTAAATGCACCCCATGTAATCCCCTGCCGTTAAACACTTGTGGTTTTGAGTGCACCTCGCGGTATGCCAGGCGAGTGTAGTTGATACCGATCTGCGCTGCGACGTTGGCCCAACTTCGAGACAAGACTGTGTGCACGTTTTCTGGGATTTGTCCGTGCCTCCATTAAAGCACCTGTGCCACCTAGGACCACAGGCCACGGGTTGTCACTGACTGGTGGACTTATCTTCGGCATTGCGTGTTCTAGACCCATCCAGACAAGCATCTAGCTGTTTTGCACTCGGATTTTTTACGATCGAGCTAGAATTGCATTTTCTTCAAATGTGTAAAATTTAGACATTGTTGCGTAACTAATAGAATACGTTTTAGGAAGCATGACTGTAGTTTATCGCGGCTTATTTCGGAAAAATGTAAACATTTCATGGCGGGTCATGCATTAGTTTTTGCTACATAACATCATATGTTGCGCACTTGCGAAAACACACATTGAGGTTTTTTCCTTAGACTAGCCACGCTTGACAATATTGTACTGCATACAGACTCATACATAGACTCTATTATATATTTGGTATGGATACATCTATATTTTACCTTTGTAGCCTATTTTTTATCTTTACTATCCTTCTGTTCGAATGGATATTTAATTAAACAGATATTTTATCGATATCATAGAAATGTCATTTTTGCTTTTTTTAATCAGTATAATTTTTTCTTATGAATAAATTGCATTCAATATGTTTTTTGTAGTAAACAATTCAAGAGCGATAAAACTATCAGTTTCACCAACCAATTATCAGGTATGATTCGGTGATATATTCCAACTGTGGTATTTTAATTACGTTATTAGTATTTATATTATCTGCTTATATTTACAAATGTACGGCCGAAACACTTAACTTCAGTTATTATTTTAAAAAAAATCATAATGAATGTCTTTTTCTCCTATTAACCAACATTTGCATACGCTCACTCGCATTCCTGCGGGCGCGCTTGAAAAAATCACGTTTCCTTCGCACCTAGTGAACATCAATGAATGTTGTAGCAGTAACACAAAAATTTGTATAACATTTACCGGTATGTGTTGTGGGACCAACGTCGAATACGTTGGCCGACGTTGTATAAATGTTACATATGCAAATGTTTTGTGTTTACTGGGCACCAGTCAATAATTAAATGCTGGAGATCGTTTATCTTAACCTTTTCACTACCATACCTGACGGAAATTTCCGTCGTCATTCGTCAATGAACGTAACCATAAAATGACACAAATTTCCGTCAAATATATACTACATTTATGTATTTTTCG
Organism: Flabesymbios commensalis; assembly: GCA_964017125.1. Lineage (NCBI taxonomy): Eukaryota > Metazoa > Annelida > Polychaeta > Terebellida > Flabelligeridae > Flabesymbios > Flabesymbios commensalis. The sequence continues at coordinate 30,211,098 of OZ024915.1, forward strand.
TCAATTCGCGTCTTGTTGTGGATGAAAATGGCAATGGTAAAGTCAGGCTTTAAAAGGTTAAATTTCGAAAATGTCTCAATTTATGTGAAATAGACACGTCCCAAATTGTATTATTTTATATACTCGTCCCCTTGGATATGAAAGGGTGTATCTGCCACTTGGTAAAGTGTCAGATACACCTTTTCATATCCAAGGGGACGTAGATCATCTACCATAAATCATTTGATCAAAATCAATGGCGATTCATTCGATTTGAAACTTGCTTGATTACAAACATGTATAAATATACGGTCCAAGGGTACAAAGGTTAAAACCCTCGTACTGCTAGGACTCGTATATATAAATATACAGTTCCAAGCATGTTTTAATCTAAATAAAATGTAACTCAAATTGAAAAAAACATTCTGTGGTAGTTGTTTAATTAATCAAATAATTCGATTATGACTATTTTTCACGAAATTAATGTAATTTTTTTCGTCATTTGAAGCTGGGAATTGCGTTAGCAATTACAGCTTCAAATGAATGAAAAATAAAAACAAGCAATACAGCAGGATAAGCGTGTGAACTTAATATGCTCTTTGGAAGTCCTAATATCATGTTTAAACCAATAGTTAACTTTTCTATCCATTAATGTGCTAATCACGTCTTTGGCTGTTTGCAATTCTTTTCGTGTCTTCTTCAAACAGGACAATATTGAAGAGAAATAAACGGTGAATTTGCTAGATTACCATGTGTTTTTATTCTAATTCTACAAATGTACGTAATGTTCACCCACTTGAAGTTGTGGGTCGCGGTGGCGAGACACAACTTCAAGTGAGTACAAATCTTATGACTTAACGCTGGAATGGTCAACAGTTAAAAACACCCATGTTTTTCTTCAGTATTTTTCCACTGACTTTTTATGGCATCATTGTCATGGCTAATACCTCATGTGTAATTTTCGTTCAAAGTTCATGATCAGTAAGCTAATTCAGAGACGAAAAATTTAAATCATATGCTGGTTTACTGTTGGCCCACCGTCTGCGACGCTGGACCAACAGTGAACCGGCCTACCGGTAGTCTTCCTTGTAAGTAATAAAACACCGTTCGCATGTTAGTCTACATGCTGAATAAATGCACATGGGGCGTCTATTGTTTCCTTAGAAACATTTACCCGCCCAGTTATTTTATTGGAATTTTCACCCACTTGAAGTTGTGTCTCGCTGACGCGATTCACAACTTCAAGTCGGTGAAAATTATTCAGATTTGCCAAATGGATGTCAACGATTTTGAAATCTTGCTGATTGATATCATGTTTTATCTTTATCATGAATGTTAAAAAACTGGTATTTAATGTGCTGATTATTTTGTTTAAATAACTTAATATTATCATATAACCGGCGGCTAATGAGTTAACTGTCATACGCCTGTAGGTAAATTTTGCACGACTAATGTATGAACACACATTTTATAATAATACATATTATATGTGTTAATTCAAATTTGGAGCAGACTCGGGGTCGATAAATATATTGCCATAGAACAAACTTGCCTTTTTCCCCAACAGCTGCATTTTGTCCGGGTAGAGTACTGCTAACATGGTTTGCCTCTTACTCTGGCTCAGGTCCTCTACATGTACGGCACATGTAGCCAGCCCTGATTTCCGCTCCGTCATACCTCTTTCCCCACGCCTTCCGGTTCGGCTATCCGCGTTCTTCCTTGACCTACAAGTAACCAAAGGATTGGCCGAAATTTGCATATACGAACGTTCGTTTGAGTAAATGTAAATACGTCATATTTATTAAATTAAAATATGTTTGTCAAATAATACAGGTTATTTTTCTTATAAAGAAGTGATACCCGGGAATGGAAATATATTTAAAAATTCGCGACAGTCAGATCCCAACAAACACGAGACGTTGACCTAATGCTGGTTTAATGTTGGGCCAGCATTGTAGACGGTAGTCCAGCATTAAACTAGCATTGGGGCAACGTCTCGTGATTGCTTCGATGTGAATAAAATACCACAGTAGGAATTTTGTTTCTATCCTGCTACACAAAAACTGGGATGAATAGGCCACATATTTTTATTGTCTGGGGCATTCATCGTAGCAACAGCTATGGAAACTGATAATGTTTTAATACACATTTGATTTTATATTGGGGAAGGTGCATATAGCCCCACGGTGCACCCCCTCCACTGTGTCGAATATATGAAAAAAAAATTACATGTTTAATATTTTCGGTGTATCTAATTATGCAATACAGTTTTTTAATCATGTTTATGTCAAACGTGATTTATCACACGGATAATCTATAGACCAATGATTTAGTCTTGGGAATGTGAAAAGTAGACTCCCGCTATGTTTCTGTCGCGGCTGCCATGCGCGAGTGATGAATCCTCAATAATTTGATACGCGCCCTGCTGAATTAGTAGAAAAAATATCGCTAATGCCATAATTTGGCAATGAAAAAACTGGATGTGGGAACTAAGTGGATTATGCACTTTTCCACAGACAGGTACACGCAGGCCATGGGGTCGGAATGCTAAACAGGTACATGTTATGTAGGGTGCCGGAATCCCGTGTCCGCGGTTTTGGCCCACGGTTTGCGTCATCACTCATTTTGGGGACTCCGGAGGCCAAATTGCTCTGAGCCTATTTTACTCATATTGAGAGTGATTTCACTTTAACAGCGATGTGCGGTGTTGCAGACATTGCTGCCACACGATGTTGTTTCAACATCAGACCAACGTCATAGCCCAATTTCCTAGCAAGCTTCTCAGTGAGATTTTCTCTATGCGAGTTTAATGTTGGGCCAGCGTCTTCGACGCTGGCCCAGCATTGAACTCGCATAGATTCAATGTATTGTGATTGATGGTCATACTTTCTCCTGTGTGGCCATTGATGAGAATAGATGGTCCAGGTAGGTGTCGTTTAACACTCCTCTACTTCTTAACCAAGGAAATTATGAATCCGAGGTACTGATCCTGATCCAGCATCGGTTCAGTTCTGCCCCAGTCTTTAAAATATAGCAAAGAAGTATATTAAGAAGTTATAAAATGACTTACATAAATCAAGTTAAGTTATGCAATTGCGTCAATTGAAAAAAATCCTGTGGTGTCATTTGTAACTTAAGCGGTCTGCAGCGATTTTGTTTGTGTGTCACCACGTGCTGTGTGAAAAGGGTCCAGTGATATTTTTATGTCATTTCATGAACTGTTCCAAGATATAAGGAAATCTTGCTAATACTTTTAATCCAATATATTGAGATAGCACCACAACACGAGTGACTCAACTAGAAGTTGCGTTTAATATTTGCCAATGTAGTGATATTCCATACCTGTATAGGGTTAAAGAATCTACAGAAAGTCTGTATGTGTTAAAGGGGGGTCAGGGTGGGCAGGGTGATCTATCAGGACTGTTCATGTGCTGGTGGGAGGTGGGCCCCGCTAAAAACACCCCGGGGCTCGTATTTCATCTGGCCAGACTGTCTTCTGTCTTGATTTGTGTCGCTGATAAATTAATCAGACCCTAGTGACAGTGACGTATCATTACCACCTAGCGACTGCCCAATTTCTCAGCAAACTTAGCCTGTTTTTTTACCATCGCGACCACACTTTTTGCATACTTTTGCTGGTTTTCTATATTTCGCACTATCCACTTGTGACAGATTCACAGGAGTGGACACTCCAATGGGCCGCAGTCCGCCGCAGTGTCCACTTCTATGTCACCCCGCAGCCTTTTGGTATTGTATCGTCCCCGTAGCATCTTTAACCTCACACCCCCCTTCCCCCCCCCCCCCCCCCAACCCCAGTAGACACAAGACGTTGGCTCAATGTTGGTTTAACGTTTGGCCGGCGTCGTAGACGGTGGACAAACGCTAAACCAACATTGATTCAACGTCTTGTGTCTGCTGTGCCTGACAGATACGTCTGCTATACCCTTTACCCGCTAGTGACGCGCATATGCACACAGTATTCGCATCAGCTAATAGGTATTTTTGTATTTGATTGGATTTTCCTTGAGAATTTTTCATCCGACGAAGATTAGACTTCATCTGTGTCAGTGATAGTATTTTAACATCTGCTCAGCTATGGTGAATGTTAACCCTTACAACACCGAAATATTTTTGTATAAACCATGGACACAATTTGTTTTCCAATTTGAAATCATCACAAATGTATTAGTTAGCTGTATACACTAACATTCTCGTTTCCGGAGCATATCTCGGAATCCCATGTAATGGGGGAATTACTTTAATAATGTACCCAAACATCACTTAATTGATGTAGATATACCTTTTGTGGGTTATGAACTTTGACCTACATCTCTCGGCCAAAATAGCTTTAACTTTAATATTGCTGATATCTTGCAAACCGTGTCAGATTGATAGATCATTACTACAAAAGCAAAATGTGAGACTTCATCGAAGTATGCACCCTAAAAAATTTAACTCGGCCAATTTCAAAATAACAGAATAAAGCCTTTACTTACTATATATAATATGCCGGATATTTGGCAAACCGTGCCAGATACTGCCAGATTATTGGCTTAACACGCGTAATATCTGGAAAACTGTGTTAGAGACCCAAACCATTACTAGGAAACAAAATGTGGGACTTCGGGGAAGGATGCATTCTGAAATGGCCGGACACTGGCTATTATTTACTTTCAAATTGATGATATCGTGCAAACGGGCAGATAGCTAGACTACTATTATAATTAAGCAAAATAAGTGATTTCAACAAATTTTCAGCCGGTCAAATTTAAAATGTCCGACTTGTGGCCATCATTGACTTCAATATGTGTAATATCTGACAAATTGTGCTTGATAGCTATATACCATTAATATAAAACAAAATGTGGTAGTCCATGAAAAAAGTTCTATCACGAGGACGAGTTGCTGCGGAAGATTATGATGGCCTTTGGCCTTTAGTTGTCATGTGGCTAGCTGTTATAATCCCATCTTCTATTTAATTAAAAGGTGACCGGCGAGACTGTTATTAACCATCAGTCTCACCTGCCACCTTTAACCCATTCATCTCTAAGTATGACTGTAATCGTTTTTATTTCGTTTTTCCGATAAAATCGCTGAAATTGGGAATTGAGAATTAAACAAATATGTGCGATTTTCACACACTATAAGTTGTGGGTCGCTGTAGCGACACACAACTTCAAGTGGGTGAAAATTTAAATCAGATAACTTGGGGGGTAAAGGGTTAATACTGCTATTGACTACCGTTTCGGAATAGCCGACCCCGATGCCTCATTCGATCCGGTTGTGGTTCGAATCCCGATCGGGTCGGATTTTTGTCATCGAGGTTGTGCGTATACAGTGCTCCAAACTGTCAAAATGTCTGGAGTGTGCAGTGTTGTCTATTTCGTCTGTCGCGATATTGCCATGATTGTGCAAAAAGCGACGTGAAGCAATACTCACCGTTTCGGAATGTTTTGACAGTATAATACCCATTCACCGCTAAGATTTATCACACCAAAATCACTTATCGGGCGAGTGAAGAAAAACTCTCAATAACCCACCATGCTTTATCACCCCACCCCCACGTCATCATCTGTACATCATTCATTTCATCGACGGATTGCACTGTTTTTAACCTGTTACAAATTCACTTTAATGACCGTTCAGGCTGAAAAGTGGCGTTGAACATTAATTTATTACTACTACGACTACACACCAGAAATTATTTCTATAAGTACGCTGCTAATAAGCAATGGTATTTACTTTTATGATAAGGGAAATTATGGTATTTTCTCTTGTAAATTCCCAGCAAACACGAGACATTGACCCAATGTTGTTTTGATGCTGGGCCGACGTCGAATATACGGAATACGGCGTTAGCTCATCCATCGGTGTTGGCTCTATCACTGAAGTTAAGCAACGCCGGGCCCGGTCCATAATTGGATGGGTGACCGCCTGGGACTGCCAGTACCATGTGCTGTATACACTATGACATGCTTGCAGCGATGTCGTGTCGTGGGGCTCAGAGAACCACGTAAATCAGATGGCTCGTCTGACTGAACTAGAGTTGGACGTAAAAGAACCTCAATGGACGTATGATGTGGTACGAAAGCACCCGTGGCGCGATAGCACAGTAGTGCGTACTGCCACGTACCATACAGATACAGAGAAAACGGTGAGCCAACATTAAAACAACAATAGGTCAATGTCTCGTGCTTTTTGTGTTGCCACTACAGATCTATGCTATTTTTAAATGGTGGCAATACGAAGCAAATAAACTGCGGCTAAACGGTGAAAGATCATGACCTCTTTACTTGCAACTAAAATCAGCTGCCCGTACGCAGTCTCCCAGCTGGACCAACGCCAAAGACGGTGGCCCAGCAATGAGCCAGTGACAGGCAAGTGTTATCTTTGCAGCTGATAGCTGGTCCCTGATCCTTTCTTTTATCTTTCATCCAGCTTTTTTATACCCACATCAGAGAAAGTATTCGCCGACTGACTGGCTTTGAAGAGCTCATCGAGGTGTTGTGGGACCTCTGGGCAGCAGACTTTTTTTTTTTTTTTTTTTGGTTGGCTCCATTTGTTTCTGTGTATAATATAACGGAACATTTGCCATGTAGCTTTGTCATCTCGCGTTTACCACTGATATTGTTATCCCAGCAAACACAAAACATTTGTATAACATTTGTACAACGTTGGCCCAACGTCTTTTACGTTGGTCCAACATTGTACAAATGTTATACAAATGCTTTGTGTTACCTTGGGCTGGTCAACGGCTTGCGTAGTTAAAGTACGCTGATATATCTGATGTATGGACCACCTGATATAAATATTATTTCAATCATAAACATCATCAGTCTCCTGGAATGCTCCATATTGAAAAATTACCCAAATTACTACGAATAAAATATCTGAATATCTTAGAACATTTCTTGGGCACTTAATTATTGTGACGTGTGAGTTTGAGGAACATTAAATTGATAAAAACAATTATGTTTTTTTAATCATGACAGGATGTGTGTAATTCAGAACCATCAAAGGTTGTGTAAATTTCAGTGTTAACAGTGTTATCTATTTGTTAGTGTCTTCATACTGTTACTCTATTATCTCTCTCGTTATCAGTCTAGACGAAACGTGAGAAAACTATAATACAGCACTGATAACATGGATAAGTAGGAGTGACTCGACTTATTTGTGTGGATATAAACTAGATTATCAGTGGGAAATCATGCAACAGGGGGATTTTTTAAATCAAAATTATATATTTTTGGGGAGTTTTGAGATACATCGGTCACGAGGCGCAAAACCCACAGACGCTACACCCACAGACGCAACACCCACAGACGCAACACCCACAGGCGCAACACTCACAGACGCAACACCAACAGGCACAACACCCACAGACGCTACACCCACAGACGCTACACCCACAGACGCTACACCCACAGGCACAATACCCACAGGCACTACACCCACAGGCACAACACCCACAGGCGCTACACCCACAGACGCAACACCCACAGGCGCAACACCCACAGACGCTACACCCACAGGCGCAACACCAACAGACGCAACACCCACAGGTACAACACCCACAGACACAACACCCACAGGCGCAACACCCACAGACGCAACACCCATAGACACAACACCCATAGACACAACACCCGCAGACGCAACACCCACATGCGCAACACCCACGAAACACCCACGTAACACCCACAGACGCAACACTCACAGGCGCTACACCCACAGACGCAACACCAACAGACTCAACACCCACAGACACAACACACGCAGACACAACAATCACAGACGCAACACCCACATGCGAAACACCCACGAAACACCCACGCAACACCCACAGACGCAACACCCACAGGCGCTACACCTACAGACGCAACACCAACAGACTCAACACCCACAGACACAACACCCGCAGACACAACAATCACAGACGCAACACCCACATGCGCAACACTCACGAAACACCCACGCAACACCCACAGACGCAACACCCACAGGCGCTACACCCACAGACGCAACACCAACAGACTCAACACCCACATACACCACACCCGCAGACACAACAATCACAGACGCAACACCCACAGGCGCTACACCCACAGACGCAACACCAACAGACTCAACACCCACATGCACAACACACACAGACACAACAATCACAGACGCAACACCCACAGAAGCAACACCCACAGGCGCTACACCCACAGACGCAACACCAACAGACTCAACACCCACATGCTCAACACCCACATGCTTAACACCCACATGCACAACACCCACAGACACAACAATCACAGACGCAACACCCACAGACGCAACACCCACAGGCGCTACACCCACAGACGCAACACCAACAGACTCAACACCCACATGCACAACACACACAGACACAACAATCACAGACGTAACGCCCACAGGCGCAACACACACAGACACAACACCCGCAGACACAACACCCGCAGACACAACACCCGCAGACGCAGCACCCGTATTTTGAACTTTATATCATTGAAATCGCCTGCTTTAAAATCATATTTAAATGGAAAAAACGTGTGCTGCTCTAAATGCTAATGCCGAACAGGATGGTTCATTTTCGCTATATAATACGAAAAGGCAAACTTTTTTTTCTGTCCTTATTATGATTACACAACATTACCAATATAGATCATTTGCTGTACATAGTCATAGATAATTGTACCCGGTTATAAGGGTGACAGAACTGAACGGTTTAGCATTCTGAGCTGACGTCAAAATACGAGCAATTATAGTAAAGGTTATACACCAATTATAGCCTTCCATCGGCATTGTTGCCTCTAGTGATAATATAATAAGTATAGTCGCCTAAAACAACACGGTGTATATTTCACAGTAGCATGCATATTCCGCCTACGATTTTACTTAGCTATGGAACACCACCTTGTACTTACTAAAAGGTCGTACCTGCCACTTTGTAAAGTGGAACCTTTTGATACCAATGTAACGTTTATGTGATTATTTAGTTTAAATAGGCTAAGTCATCGGCTTTTATCATTTATCATTTGTGCAATGTCACTCATACAACTTCTATTTGGGAAACCAAAGAATCTTTATCTGCTATTTTTATCATTTTTATATGTAGAGAATATCATTCATCAACTACCAAGGCCACAAATGTTCAAATGTATATTTTGTAAATATGACAAATATCGGAAATATAGACCTGCAGGAACTAAAACATCATGTCTGCTTCCAGCAGTACGATATGCCCAGCAAACACGAGACAATGACACAATGTTGATGTAATGTTGGGCCACCGTCGACGACGCTGGGTAAACATTAAATCAACATTGTTCCTTAATTTCGTGTTTGCTGAGTGGTAGACTAAGAATGTGACTGTAAGCCGTAACTGATTATCTTAGATTGCCGAGATGCTACCCTATACACAGATATATGATTTTGTACCCCATGAATATTTGTGTAGGAATGACACTACTAGTTTTCATGACTCGTTCTTCGCAGTCTCGCAGTATAGGATAATCATAAAAACGGATTTGATCGTCGAATTATATCCATATCATCCAGGAAGATGTCCCTTCATGAAGATTAACAGCACAGCATTGGCCGCAGTGATTGACGCACAAATTACATTTCTTTATGATTCCGAGGCGTATTTTGTCATTTAGAGATTATATATAAAATCATACCGTGCGCCCAACACATGTTCCCAGTGGCATATATAGTAGAACCTCGCTCAGAGGAACTAGAGAAGTGGTCCCTCTGAAGAAGTGTTTTGCTCTCTTCGTCAACATGTTCAAGGGGAAATTAATATGGCTGAAGACAGTGCTAAATACCACCAACAATTTGTAACCAATTCTTCGATTGAACGCTCGCGAAGCTTTCCCATGCTGTGAGACTAAATACATTTTATGTTGAAGGATAGTATTCGGAGTGCAATGTTCACAACTGACTTGCATGGGATTAGTCGTCTCGGTAGTTTTAACTTATCATTAAAGTAACTCGAAAGATATCTTTATATTCCACATCATGTACATCTAAACTTATAAATCATAAAATATTGTGCAGTTATATTTTGTATCGCTCCCACGTTCACAACAACAAACCGCTGCAACTTCACAAAATGTAAGCTTTCCTTTCATTTTTCTAATGAAGCCAATACTACACTGTAGAAGCATTTTACAAAATCCCCTTTATTTCCTTTCATTTTTATAATTGGGCCAATATGATAAATTATCAAACACAGTTGAAATACATTTTCACAATTGCGAAGGATCCTAAACCGCGACATAATCAGATAATCGTCTTAGTAAAATACATTATTTCAATGAAGTGCGTTGATAGCGCTAATTTAAGTGGTGGTGTTTACGGAAAATGGCGCTAGATTGGTCTCGCGTCGTGGCTCCGCCGGCGAAATGTGATTATCTTCATCTGCATTGCAGAGCAGGCAAGAAAATACCCGCAAATTGAAACCCCATGGCAGCGGTTGTAGTTGACGTAATGTTGAGCCAGCGTCTGGCGACGTTGGCTCAACATTATACCAACGTCTGGGATCTTAACGGATGTGCTAGAAACTCTTTAACCATTTATGTACTACATATTTTCGTACTACTCGTTTTAATAAAAGAGCGAGAAGTACGATCGCAATTCAACCTACGAAGAAAAAAATTAGTTTGAATCGTAATATGTGTGCAGTCTGTGACAAACGATCGAGTACATTCGTACAAAATGAGTCGCAATCTAAACCTTTTGAAAACCCAGGATAAATGGCGAACCCATTAAATAGATTACCTATCTCCAAGGTGCGGGGAGCCACCACTGGCACCAGTCTACTCACATAGTCCATGGACATGATATTTTATTAGCAATATGTCGTTTACATGCGGTCCAAAGTATCGTTGTTATGAATATTGCTACGTGGCAACTTATTTAAGAGTGTCTTTTCTTGTGACTGAGGAAGTGGACACGTCGATCTTAAGCATAATTATGTATCTTCTTTCTTTTTAACATTGGTTTGACTATATAAAGCAGTCCCCGGAATTTACAAATGTAGTTGTAGCTTCTTGTAACTGCTTAATATAATCCAATGTATACAGCTGAAAATATAAGATCATTGTTTGCCTGATAGCGATACACAACTCGCTGGAATTGAAAGGGTGTATCTGCCACTTTGTGGCAGATACACCCTTTCAAATCCATAGGGACCACACGACGATAAAAATACCAGTCAGTAAGTTATCTCTTCCAGTCTTCGGCATGTACATGTGCAAGATGCCCACGTCTCACTGAATCACTCATCTTGCATTATGCCGAATTTACTGCCCAAATCAGACGTCATTGTGCTATCTTGGGGATCCCTGCCCACAGTCATCATAACTGTGGATGCTCTACGGGTATCTGACAGGGACTGGGGATTCTCCCACTGGGCACACGACGTAGTTGCGACGTTGAATCAACGTCGATACGTCGCAACAACGTCGTGTGCCCAGTGGGCTCGTGTCTGCATGTTCTGGTTCATAGCGTGTTGCTGTCTTGTCCTCCACAGCTCTCTCTCTATACTACCAGGATGTCGTCGACACATAACATGCTGTACGTTTGACTGCCACGTTGCACGTTACACTTTGACAATTGTCGACTTGCCCGCCTACATTTTGAAAATCATAACTTATCTGAGCTGTATTAATGCATGTGTAGATCCCCCTCCTCTGATTGGTCCAGGTCATGATATTGAATATAATATCTTGAGTAGAATTCCATCATATAGCCAGATGTTTGTCATCTGTTTGTATTCGAAATAATATTATTTTCTGAAGTGTTTCCTTCTTTGCTCATTCGTCTACTTGAGCATTCATTTATTGGTCATTTATTTATTCATGACTCACTCATGATCGAACGATCCGTCCATTTATTTATTCAATTTTTCATACGTTCAACCATTTATCATGTTTATTTATCCATTTAATTATTCACTAAATTATTCTAAATGTATTTATTTAATCATTATTCAGTTCACACATCCATCACTCATTCTTTTATTTTTCAGTAAGCCAACACTATTGACTGACGTGCCCTGCATATCACCCCCTAGCAGTCAAAGTGTTGTATGTGCCACTCATTTGAGTGGCATATACAACACTTTGGCTGCTAGGAGACATATTCCACCCCATACACAGGTAACTCCACAAATCCAGTAAATATGGCCTGAAGCAATACTAATTTAATTTCTGCCTCAATTCTGCCCCGTAAGCTGTGCTCGAGCTGAATATCCTGGCAATCATGATAGAGTAATCATGTCATGCGCGTCTATCTATGAATAAAAACCATTAGATTACAGGATATACAACTTGATTAGGTGATACAATTCATAGTGACACATCATCAAACTGTGGATAGGCAGGCTTATTTATCTAAAGTACACAAGCCTTAACCCATTAACCGCCGGTGCCGCATATATTCGGGTTTTCATTTTTTATTAGCACAACGAGTACTACCTTTTAAACATGTTAAAGATAAAATGTGACATCAATCAGCAATATTTGGAAACAGTTGATCTCATATTGTCAAATCTGAATAATTTTCACTCACTTGAAGTTGTGGATCGCGTCAGCGAGACACAACTTCAAGTGGGTGAAAATTCAAATTGAATAATTTGGCGGTTAAAGGGTTAACTGAAATTGCAGCTTTCTGATTGATTGTGTAAACTTCCTGAACCATAACTCAACACATGATAATGTAAAGTACTGTAAGAAGCGTCCGCGTGAGTACTTAACATTTTAAGATGTCAAAATATTATGTCATACTGTCTCGTGATCACCAACTTGTACTTGATAATGATTACATAGTCCATCATAAAAAGTCAGCGCAGCCTGCGATTTCTGAACTTGAATTACCATTGTCAGTGTTAAACTTCAACCTTATAGATAGATATAGTATAAGATTATATGACCTAAATTTACATGATATGATGTCACTGACGCACACCTATACTCATCCCAACAATATAATATTCGTGTTTATTCATTCGGTCAGCATAGCCCATTCATAGGTTTGTGTGCTACATAAGTATGCAAAGTAATACAAGAAGTATGATGCGTGCAAGCGAGGATGAGCAGTAGAAACAAATTTAATCATTTTCTCTGTGTAAACCAATATCTACAATAAAGTATCCCTTGACGCTGGGAATATGATATTAATTCTACACATTTTTGCATGGATGGTTTTTCACAGTGATATCGTGTGATAATCTTAAAACGTAAATCATGGTGCTTAGTGCGTTGTAGAAGAAAAACTCCGCATATGCTGCATTAAAGTTCATAATAAGGCTTACGCTGAAACCATTCACCATGTACAACAGGTACATTGTGTTTTTTTTTGTAACCATTTTGTAGTATTATTATTATTGTTGTATTTCTTTAGACGCTTGTATCCAGCTGCATAGCCGATCACAGTGCTTACAGAAGGAAAAGTCATGTATGCTAAAAATTGCAGTAATCTTATTAAAAAGTTGAAAACGTGGACCATCAGTGTAATCTATATGCAGACTAGAATACGTGTTTTTAAAGTTTACTTAAAAGATGGTAGTGTGCAAATTGTCCTAGTACGCATATTCAGTGGCAATTTGTTCCAATGTAACACATTTTAAAAAGGATTATCAGTAGCTAGGCTTGAGTATACTATTAATGAATTGACTATAAAATGACTATTGTTATCCCAGCAAACATGAGACTTTGATCCTATGTTGATTTAGTGCTGGGCCAACGTCGTAGGCACAGCACTAAATCAGCGTAGGATTAACGTACATATTCTACGTCTTACCACGTATGACTTTTATACCAGCACGAAAGTCTGTTACACCGTTCAGATCAGGTTACATTCAGTTTAATCTCGATCTAGTCCTCGGTTCGGATTACATCATCCGAGTCCAAATGTAAGATAACTATATGGCGACTCCGAACCAGGTGTAAGCGCTAATAATTCATGCCGACCCTAGGTTAACCGGTAAAGCGCTAAATTTTCACGCACTTGAAGTTGTGTCTCGCTACCGCGACACACAACTTGAAGTGCGTGAAAATTACTCATATTTGTCTAATTTGGGACCAGACATATGCAAATCTTGTTGTTTAAACCAAGGAATCTATAAATTCCTTGTTTAAACACACATTTCATTCCCAATAACAGTGCTTTGTTCGGCTGATAAAATGGATTAAAAACGACTATAATCGCGCTTAGCGGTGAAAGGGTTAATATGTAACAGTAACTTCCATCACGAGCTCGTCACAAACACGCTACGTTGACCCAATGGTGGGTTAATGTTGGGCCAGCGTTGTAGACAATAGCCCAGCATCAACCCACCATTGGATCAACGTCTCGTGTTTGCTGTGTTAGCCTGTTATGAAGTATAATGAACGACAATTTTGTTCATACACAGTTATCTTTTTCTGTACTTTCTTGGATTGTTGTTCGTTGTTTTTCTCGTTTGAACTTCTCTTAACTTCAAATTTCTTTGTTTAAAATGTTAAAACTTCAAGAGGAAAAAACAGGGGGGGGGAGGGTAACCATAGCTTCCAAATCAACAAAACATGTGTACCCCCAAGGTTACTAATCAATGTACATGATTTAGCCCACTTGAACATGCCGCGGTGGTGATACACAACTTCAATTGGATACAAAATGGTTATGGCTTATTTTATATATTCGGCCTTTGAACATGGCTTCGGTATAATTGTAGCGATCCGATTGGAGTGGTTTCTGCTGCCAGATTGTACTGTAGATAATAATACTCTCGGCTTCCAGGCCCGTGGCATGTGGTTTAGAATGCCTGGAAAACGGCTGGAAAACGTGAGGAATCTCCACACCCATTACAGTCGTCATTCCCATTCTTTTCACGGAGTAAAACTTGTGTAGGTTTGCAGTGCTAAATCTCTCTTGCATTCAATTATATTTCAATGCACCCTTGATGAATAACTAGTAGTATTCTTTAAATATTGAAATATGAATAATTATTTTCTGATCTTTAATAACCCTGATTTATGTTTTTTCTTGGTGCGACGGGAGATTTATTTAGATTAAAAGCAACACCAGCCAAAGATAATTGGGTGCCTACGTTTCTCATTATTTCAACTTTTTGAAATTTTTGGCGTCTTGATTTGCAAAATAGTATTATTAATATTGTTCCTGAAATAATAGTTCATGAAACGAAAACATTTTTTATCAGATTCCAGCTTTCGTTGATTCATAAAATATATGCTAACGGTGTTCATTTGAGATCTGATCTGGGAAATGTGGCACTCGTCCAAATGCACACCGATAAATGGCTCTTAGTGAAAACCAGTACTAACAGTTTGAGAATACATCTTATATAATAATAACATTGAAATGAAAATGTGTTCGTTATCTATAACACTCCTTTACTTTTTGGTTTTTAACTGATTTGGTTTTAAATATACTTGAAACATGACGAAATTGTGTTTGTGATAATACAGTATAATTTAATATTGGTGAACACGCTGGCTTGGCATACAGGATAATCTAATCATCAGATGCGCATGTCTCTGTAATGACGCCACTGAGCATTAAGTACTGACTTCCTAGTAATGCACCGAGTGCCAAATGTCACGCGGGCCTGGTTTTTTAACCCGTTCGGCTCTCCTGTAACAAATTAAAATGTGAGGCCGTTACACTTTATGTTGTGATATCGTCTGGATGATATAGCTATTTTTCTACCAAATCGTGGCCTACAATTTAACAAATTATGGCTTCTAATTAAGACATATTTCTGTTGATGACGAGGCGTCGAGCCTTAAAATGTGCCGACGTCGCAAACGGTGCTCCAATATTAAACAACATAGGGCTAATGTATCGTGTTCTCAGCTAACCCGACAAGATAAGCCAAAGTTGTTTTGATGCTGGCCCAGCGTCGCAGACGGTGAGCCAAAATCAAAACAACGTTGGCTCAACGCCTCTTTTTTACCTAGATGAACAGATGAGTTCGCAGCCACCCTCGGTACGTGAATGGTCAGTAGAAATGCTGGCCCCGTCAGAGAGAAAGGGCAGGAGCTGTCAACCAGATGAATGTGGCCTTGCTTGAAAGAGCACCGGAAAGTCACCACTCTTTTTATTCCAACGTGTCTCCTCTGCTCCTCTCACGGTGAACATCATATGTGTGGTCCTCACCACATAGCCCTGGCAGTGGCCGAAACAGCCACAGATTGACACCGTACAAAATCGCGGGACATTTCTTTGGACGGTCGCATCTAAGACTTGGCCTGGAATAATCAGGTCGAAAATAGTTTGTTTAGAATCGGTAACATTTCAGTTACACGTCCGCATGCTCAGCTTGCAGGTCGCGCGGTCATTAAAAAGTTATGGACGTTTTTCGAACATTGGGGTCGAGATCGCTCTCAATCACCGCCATGTTGTATTTTTCGGGTAAAGCAAATACATCAATCAACGACCTCGGAGGGGACGACACGGCTACTCACCACATAGCAGCCTCTGTTACACAGATACGAATACATCTGCATGGGGGAATCAGTGGAGGTATACATTCACAACAAAATGACATTTGTTCATCGGCTGGGATGGGGTTTTAACCCTTGAAGCGCTGCTTTTAAAATTTAAATTTTTAACCACTTGAAAGTTGTGTCTCGCTACCGCGATCCTCAATGTCAAGTGGGTGAAAATTACTCATTTGTTTAATTTTAGACCACACATTTGCGATTATTGATGTTTAAACACACATTTCGTTCTCAATAACTGCGATTTGAACGGCTAATAAAACGGATTATAAACGTCTATAGTCGTGCTTAGCGGTGTATACATGGGTTACTACATTTTGTCTTTCAATCAGGGCTGGGACATGGCATTATCTATGTTCTATTCTGTCTGATTCATACCAGCTGATATTATAGGCCTATAGTGTCTCTGGGCATGCTGAGACAGGTCTACGATAATTGAAAAAATGAAAACAACAGCCAAAAGTTGTTTTCATTTTTTCAATTATTAACCATTTTTCTGCTGCTGGTGATTTTGAGGGGCGGCCTTGCTGTAGTAGCCTATCTAACGTTCATTCACGTTTCAAAGAAACAAAACGTTGCTTGTGTTTCCACTGGTAAAGATTCAGTATCGTGGGGAGCAACAGTGACCGAGAGGTAGCGGGCTCTGCCTCTTCTCGTCAATGTCTCGACTTTTGAATTATGTTATCTGCTTTGTTTCATGACCCGGTGTAGCTTGTATGTGCACAAAAACATGTTTATGGAAATTGCCTTGGCAATTCCAGCTTGTACAGACGAACAAGATTCTCATTTATGAAAAAATCGGCACTTCCCAAAATTAGTTATTGGATTAACTGAAGCACGAAGTATTTGATCGATTTTAAAGGAATCATGTCATTGTTAGATACTTCTCAGCAAACAATTTTAATGTTGGTTCAACGTTTCAGACGGTGGGCCAACATTAAAACAATATTCGTTGAACGTCGCTGGACCAACATGGATTCTACGTCCTGTGTGTGTTGCTTGGAAGCAGGTCACCTGTCCATTACGACACACCTTCTCGACAGAGATGATTTCAGAAGGTTTGCTGACCTCAGCCAGTGCCACATTACTAATTCAATTCACCACAGGGGGCACTTACACAGGTCCTCTGACTAGTGAAATAAAAATAACTTTGACCGAAATCCAGTGGCAACATAGTAGAAGTATGTATGCAACGTCTAAAAGCTATTATTTAACCCATGCCGTGCTGAATTATTCTTTTTAAAATTTTCAGTAATTTGAAGCTGATATTTCTGACGCTATTTCCAGCTTCACATGCCGAAATATATTTTTATTTATGAAAAAATGGAAATCTCCAGAATCAAATAATCTGATTAACTAACCATCTATCAAAACATTTGCCTGAGACATTTTCATTGACATTTTATTTGGTTTGTGGCTTGCTTAATTCTTACAGCGCGGGGATCGACTTTGGACGTCAGAATCTGACGTCTATAGACGTCAGATTCTGACGTCAAAAGTCGATCCCTGCGCTGTAAGAATTAGAATGTATAATGGAGTATAGACCCATAAGATATGTGTTCAAATGAAGCGGAAAGAAAGAAATTTACGATGATTTCAAATTGAAAAAAACTTTTGATCTCAATGCATGGTGTATACAGAAATAGCTCAGTGTTGTAAGGTTTGAAAAGATACACATATACTCGTGATGTAGGAGCTCAGCTGCATGAGGATTAAAAATCTGTAGACTTTTATGTCTATGATCATACTAGTTTTCTTTGGACAGTTCTCTCACAATTACACGTATAACCACAGTCTACGCGCTGTGAATAAACTATGGAATCTTGTCGGCCCGCGCGGTCCACGCCGCACTGTTTGCCTCTGTGTTTTCCCACAAAGCTGTATTAATAATTAATAACTATACGAGAGGGTAGATCCGGAACTAGTCCTGGTGGTGGCCGCACAATGTGGGTCAGTGATAATGAGAGAAGATCCGCGGCGGTGGACACATTACATGTACATGTAGCGCGGTGTGAGGGTAATACAGACGGGCCGTAATTAATGATCCAGGATATGAACGCTTTAACCTCCGGTGCCGCATATATTCGGGTTTTCATTTTTTATTAGCACATGAGTGACCACATTTGAAAGATAAAATGTGATGTGACATCAACCAGCAAGATTTGAAAAGACCTCCATTTTGTCAAATCTGAATAATTTTCACTCACTTGAAGTTGTGGATCGCGTCAGCGAGACACAACTTCAAGTGGGTGAAAATTTAAATTGAATAATTTGGCGGTTAAGGGATGAATCCGTAACAACACTGAATTTTTTTTTAAACCATTGAGACTAAAGGGGTTTTGCAATTTGAAATCATCATAAATGTCTTAGTTAGCTCTTTCTGGTTCATTTGAATACCTATGTTATGGGTCTACGGCCGTTATATGTTTTCATTCTTTCAGTGCTGGGACCGTCTTTATACGTCAGCATTTGACGTCTGTAGACGACAGATTCTAACGTATATAGACGGTCCCCGCACTGAAAGGGTTAATGATCCAGGATATGAACGCTTTCACCCTCAAAGCGCTAAACACGATTATAGCCGTTTTTAATTTGTTGTATTGGTCGATTAAAGCACTGTTATTGGGAATAAAATGGGTGTTTAAACATAAGATTTGCAAATGTTTGGTCTCAAATTAAACAAATATTGGTAATTCTCACTCACCTGAAGTTGTGGCTCTCTGTAGCGAGACACAAAGTCTTAAAGCGGGTAAAAAATTAATTATTCACTTTAGCGCTCTAAGGGTTAACCTTCTAGTGACGCATGTATGGAGTAGTACTTGCGGAAGCCAAAGCGTAGTTAACCTTTACAACGCTGAAATATTTCTGTATAAAACAAGAGACTAAAAATCATCATAAATTGTCTTAGTTAGCTCTTTCCACCTCATTTAAATACATGTGTTGTGAGTCTACGGCCATTATAAATATTTTACTCTTTCAGTGCGGGGGTCGACTTTAAACGTCAGAATCTGACGTCTATTCACGCCAGATTCTGACGTCTATGGTCGGTCCCCGCGCTGAAAGGGTTAGGGGAACCAGTAGCCACCACTTATTTTTTGTCATCGTTGAAGCTTGGCCGGTGTATCAATATAAGTGGCGTATCATAAAGGAAAGAGATCACAATTCAATTTCATGTGGAGTTTGTATAAAAATACATAAAATGCATCACTGGTACCAGGATCATCCATGAAACCCAACTAAATTATGAAAACGACTTAGGATATTCCAGCCTGGCTGCCAGTCAAGGGTGCAGCTGACATTCCGATATATGGCAATTTCATGTAGAGAGGTTTATCGTGCCCTCGGGCAAAGCGAAAAGTTTGTCAGTCAGTTCAGAGCCAGTGCAGAAAAATTAATGTGCCAACTTTTTATATTAGGGTCTCATAATATATCACGATATATCTAGACGGATGCGACTATCAAATAACTGGATTTTTGCGTGATTATTTTTTGTACTTTTAGACGCTCGTCATAAAAATCCTGTGTTATTTATCTTCACTTGGATCAGGAAAATGGAATCGGCAAGTTGTCTCTCTGATCTTGGAAAGTCAAGACGTTGATCAAACACTTAGCCAACATTGATATAACTCCTTGTTTTCTTTCTTTCCCAATAAACACAAAACATTTGTATGACATTTGTACAACGTCGGGCCAACGTCTTCGACGTTGGTCCAACATTGTACAAATGTCATACAAATGTGTTGTGTTTATTGTGCTCGTGTGGAATGCTTAACTAGGGACAAATGATTCAATGACATTTTCGTACTCATGACATTCAAATAATACTGAACTGCTCTGCTCTGTTATCCATTTCAGTATATCTCTTTACAGTTTCTTCCCTTAGATATGAAAGGGTGTATCTGCCACTTTGTGAAGTGGCAGATACACCCTTTCATATCCAAGGGGAAGATTTATCTTCGGTTTACTGTGATCGTGATGGTAGGTGGAGCGAATCAAATCGTTTGTCTAAAGACCAATAAAAACATCGATTCTGACCTTAGTATTTACTCATTATATTGATCCGTGTATTTATTCAGCTTTAGAATTTTCTGCTACTGCTGGGAATAGTAATCAAATACTTGAATGATCTGGTACACAATTGCCTTGTTAAGTACAATGGATATTGACAAATTCATGATATCCCACATGGTATATGAATGATTCATCAGTCAGCGTACGTTGACTTGTCAGTATTTTACTCCAGTCATGAGCGGGTGGCATGTAGTTACGTTTTCTACAGACTACGTTTTCTACAAACAAACAGATGTCCTATGCTAATCGTTCCCACCATTCTCGATTTAACATCCCTTTCTCGGCTGTCGAGCATGATGAGCGCAACACATTTTAGTTATCATAATGTTACGACTATTGGTTTATCCAACATATATTTGAATTATATTTTACAATAACTACCGTTAGCAACAAACGAAACAAAAAATTGCTACAAACTCTCAATTCTTGAAAACTGACTGATAACTAACCATGTTGCGTTGATACGGTTTTTTTCTTGTAAACCCATCAAACAAAACGTGTTTCGTGCAGAGATAGGGAAGTAAATCGAGAAAGGGAGAAACGATTGTAGACGATCATACGCGCCACCTGGTGAATCTGCATCCCCGGCGAACACTATATTCGATAAATTATTCCCCCAAAACCTACCAGACACTGATGAGTTTGAGTTTGATTTTTAGCCACGCTATGCGACGCCTCTCCGACAGTAAACCAACATAGAATCTCATATGCTGGGTTGTGCCATAGAATGTTATAAATTCCTTCGAATTTTTTTTTCATATAAAAAATATTTCAACTTTGTCTCATGTTCAACGTTTGTTTGAAACTAGGCGATACTTGTTTCTGCACTTGCACAAGATATTTTTCATAGCAGCGTGTATAATGTGTTGTTATTGTGTGTTTCAGTCTGTAGATAGCCGGTTTAGGTGTTATGATGAGATAGATACTGACGCTGTCCTAAGCCTGGACGAGGACGTACAGCTCATCACAGACGAGGTAAGTGGCATAACCCAGCACCATCATTGAAACAGTGCTGGTTTAACCCTTAAAGCGCCGAATTATTTATGTAAAATCCATGGAGATCAAAGGGTTTTTTTCAATTAGAAATCATAATAAATGTCTTAGTTAGCTCTTTCCGATTATTTTGAATAACTATGTTATGGGTTTACGGCCATTAGAAATATTTTTTCTCTTACAGTGCGGGGATCGACTTTAGTCGTCAGAATCTGACGTGTACAGACGTCAGTCAGAAAGACGATCCCCGCACTGAAAAGGTTAAACTAATATTGAATGAAAGTCTTGCTGGGATCGAGACCAAGCAAGACGGGATCTGTCTCTATTTTACAGTAATGATGCTTCAAAAGACATTTTATTACCAGTATGTGTACTGCAATGCACAGGCAAATAACAGTAACTGCTCACTTTCCAAGTAAGCAGTTACTTTTGTTTGCTTGTGCATTGTTACAGATTCTGCCTTAGGACTTAAGTGATAAATCAAACTATTTTAATACTAATGTCACTGACTGTTTGTTATCCCGCGGTTGTCTGGCAAACTTTTATAGGGCCGCATGGCGCGGCGCAATGTTAGAAATGGCTACATTAAACACCGCTTTAATTATTTATAACCTTTAAAATGTGTCACAGGCCATCAGATTTGGCGTGAGTGATTGTTCACGCACACCATAACTCACGCAAGTGTAAAGTCAGGTGAGCGATTTACAGCTCACCTCAATCTTGTCAGATTTTTTTTTAATTGTAAATTTATAGTTTGTTTTCAATTTTCATCAACCAGTTAGCCATTGCATTTTACTATGGTGAGTTATCACTCGCCTCACGACTTTGAGGTGAGCTTTCTCTTTCACCCGCCACCAATTTTCAAATCTGAAGGCCTGATGTCATCATTGATTCTCTCTCGGTTTTAATTTCATTCCCTATCTCATCGCGATGCGCAGTGGTGAATTTATAGATAATAAATTTATATTATGAAACAAAATTTTAAAAATTTAGACACTTTCATCAATGTTAATTAAAATCTCTGATAGTTTTAGAATTTTAATTAGACCTAGCCTTGCTTGAAGTTATTTAATTAAGATTTTAAATTTAGATTTTTTCTTCCTCATTACTTATTTCTTGCCATCCGGTCATCTTGAAACTTTATAATTATTCATGCAAGTTATTAAAGCTAAAGGGACGAATATAGCAGACAGACAGATATTTTATTGACAGAAAGAAAGTCAATCCAGACTTATTTGTCATTGAAATAAGAGAGATATATGTATATACAAGATTGTTAATTTGTTAAAATCATATGACAATATACATAGTATGACATACATACCTAAAATCATGTTGACTGGCATTGCCATAAAAACACTGGGTATTACGATAACATAAATGACTGCTACTTAAAATAAGATTAAAAGGCATTGCCATGATAACATAGGGTCTATCATTTTGTTTCCCGCACCAAAACCAGAGATAAAATAGCCACTATGTATGACATACTAATTATATATACTAGCAAAAAAGACACTCTGGAAAGCGTAGAAACCTAAAATATATACAAGTGCATAATTATGCTACAGTAACTGGAGTATGCAATAAGACAATGGTGAAAAATATATGGTATTTAAAAAAAAACGATATAATATCATGTAAGTACAATAAATGTGACAATCCACGAAACTGGTAGCCCCGGGCCATGTGACCATGCAAGCACAGTCGCTAAAAGCCCCGAGATCCTCTGATATTGACTATTGGTGCAAACTTAACAAGGTAATAACAGTAATAATGGCGGATAATAATTATTTGTGCTATTCACACAGGACATGGCCCTCGCACACAAAATAACAACATTAAAGCTCATTTAATTCTCTATATTGTTTAATTCATACCATCTCAATCACGACCTAGTTACTAACACATACCCGGAGTTACAATCAAAGAAAAACATTCCCGACCTCATAGAGAAAAAATAACAGTTAGATTCTAACAAATGTCTTATCTCCTACAAGTGACTTAGAGGCGCCAGGACATTATGTTAGGGCATCTTTATGTTGTTGAAATAATTTTCAAGCGCCATTTAGCGATGAAAGGGTCGTTTATGTTACTTGGTAAAGTGGCATATACGATATTCTTAGATGCATTTTTGTGCCTCACTGGCAGTATCTTCATGACGTACGGGCAGTGTCCAAACAGTGACAATACGTTGAATCAATGTTGGTTTAACGTTGGTCCAGCGTCGTCGACGCTGGACCAACGTTAAACCAACATTAATTCAACGTTTTGTGTATTCTCGTGTGCTGATCCACCATCCGCGACGCTGGGCCAGCATTAAAACGACAGTGGTTGACGTCCTATGTTTGCAGAGTGTTAAACGTGATATTCGTGAAAATGTTGACGTAATGCTGGTCCAACGTGCGCGACGCTGGCCCAACAATAAGCAAACGTTGGTAAATGTCCCATGTTTGCGGAGTGTTAACCCTTAATGCGCTAAGCATAATTATAGGCGTTTTTAATTAGTTTTATTATCCAATCAATTCAATAGGGAAAGAAATGGTTGTTTAAACATCCAGATTGGCAAACGTTTCGTCTCAAATTAAACAAATATGGGTAATTTTCACCCACTTGAATTTGTGGGTTGCGGTAACGAGACACAACTTCTTATTTATTTTATTTTAGCGATTTAACCCTTTCAGCGCGGGTACCGCCTTTAGAGGTCAGAATCTAAAGACGGTCCCAGCACTGAAAGATTTAGGAATGTGTAATGGCCTTAATAACATAGTTATTCAAATTAAACAAAATGAACTAGCTAAGACAGTTATGATGATTTCACAGTCATGATGATTTCTGGTCTCCATGGTAATCTGTAAAACGCAGTGACGTCACTCGGTGAAAACGTGGTTATATATCACCCCCTCCCCCATACTTCATTCTGTGAACGCAGTGATGTCACTCGGTGAAAACAAGGTTATATAAGAACCCTCCCCCATAGTTCAGTGTATTAGCCAGCTCGGTGAAAACATAGGAGGTCCAGGTCATTGAGTTTCACATAATACAAGAATATTTCAGCGTTGTAAGGGTTTTTTTTTTTAACGTGTTGTCCGTAATAACCAATCCATGTTAACTGGACTGCCAATCCATGTTAACTGGACTGGCTGCGAACACGGTTTACAGGCATCTGATGAACAACTCGGCACTTGGCCGCGATAATTTATTGTAATCAACCAGTTTTTGCCACTGCGTTATCACTTTTACTAATTACGTCGGCGAGTGATTCATTTTGTCAAAGATTTTTAATCACCAAGATAAAATTCACCCTAATCATGCTAATATGGAATCTCATCCTCCTTTTTGCATCACAAAGTTTACATCCATGACTAATTCATCTCATGTTTCAACTTTGTAATTACTTGATGATTTACTCCACCCATTCCCGGTGCGTTTTAACAACCAGTCTAACTAAATCTCTCGCCTGAACTAAAAGAGGTGCCAATACCAATTGAATACTAATGGGAAATATTTTTAATTTGAGCATCCCTTTAAGTGTGGATTATTTAGTTGTTTTTAACCCTCATCCTGCTAGGTTTATTTATTTAAATTTTCAACCACTTGAGGTTGTGGATCGCTACCGCGATCCACCACCTCAAGTGGTTGAAAATTACTCATATTTGTTTAATTTGAGACCGAACATTTACAGTTTTTTGCCACCTAGTCTAAGTATCTACATGTACGTTTTTTTACGTTTTATACACTTATTTTATATATCTGGATATTTTATATGATGAAGAAAAATATCTCTAAAAATACCCTCGACAAACCCGGCAGTCATTTTGCAAGGTGGCATTCAATATTCAATTGCCCCACGATACAGGCCGCGTGACGAATGCGCGTCATTTTACACTGAAATTTAAGCTAGGGGTCAGTAAAAAAATATATGTACTGTGATATTTCTGAGCGTGCATTTGCACTTACATGTATGTATACATATTTTAAAGTGTATACTATGTCTTAAATCTGTCACACTGATATACGTGGCTAGAAGCTGAAGATCACTTAACCCTTTAAGCCTTCACGATGCATTAAAGCATTATTTTACATCCCTGAAAACAGACTCTATTTCCCAAAACTGACGGTTTTATGAAACTGGTTTACCAATACATGACAATTTTCTTTACTTTTTCACCCACATCAAATTATCTTCATCCACTACAAGTCGAGAATTGCGACAGCAATTCGCGGCTTGTAGTGGATGAAGATGACAATGATAAATTCAGACTTGAAAGGGTTGATCAAGATTTTTCCAAACAAGCTGTTTAATAACAATTGGAATGATTAAAATCAAGGAACATCAAGGATATTAATGATTTATTTTGGTATAAAATAAAATGCTATACTGTGACCACCAGCGACTGTACGCAGTGTATGATCAGTAAACCGCGAGGACATGCCAGCGTTGCCTCAAGGTTGCCACAACGTCTACGATGGTGTGCCAAACTTCAGCCAACGCTAGACTCCCATGTCCACACGGCGGTCATTGTTTGATTGCCTTTGGCTTTTGTTCACAGGTGGATTTCGCCTACCACGTCTGGACCCAATTTCCTGAGCGCATCGTCGGCTTTCCGGCTCGAAACCACTTCTGGGACGAGAGTCAGGGGCGCTGGGCCTACAGCTCCACACCCACCAATCACTACTCACTCGTGCTCACCAGCGCCGCTTTCTATCACAGGTTAATACTACTCATCTTACTCACATAAAGGGTTAACCCTTTGCATCCTGATTGACATATTTATCATCGAGCCCCGAGTCTGGTTCTTCATGCAAAACATTTGTATAACATTTATACAATGTTGGGCCAACGTCGTCGACGTTGGACCAACATTGTATAAATGTTATACAAATGTTTTGTGTGTGCTGGGCATGCATGCACTGCGGGTAAAATGGTAAATTTAATCTACGTTGTATAAATGTTATACAAATGTTTTGTGTTTGCTGGACATGCATTAGGGGTAAAATGATAAATTGTTGGTAGCTGAATATCGTATGCGGTTTGCCGAAGTCAATGTGGGTTTTTTCAGGAAATGCATTGACCCAGTGCTGGTTCAATGTTGGGACAGCGGTGCAGACGACAGGCCGACTTTGAACCAGCAGTGGATCGACGTATCTTGTTATGCATGTTGGTAGAACAAAATTAATCGTGTAATATCAATCTTTCCTAAGCTCGTACGGCAATATGGACTTGTTCAGGCATGACGCCAATCCTTTGCTTTTCAGCGAACTACTCTAATATGAGTGTGTTTTCACTCCAAGGACCACTTGTGGCAATTCAAGTTGCCCCATTTGTAAAAGCGATCGACTGGAAATATGTCAACGTCACGTGATTTGCATGTTTGTCATCCATTCAGCGTGTTAAAATATACAAACACTCTCCCGAGCAAACATATGTACCGTCACAGTGTTGGCTGAGCATTGGACAGACATTGGCACAGTGGGTAGTGAGTGTTTCCATGCTGCATAATATAATGTTGTTGGCCGCATGAGTAGGCGCCTAACCGATCTGAGTATTTTATGTAAATATATATAGGTGTTGTGCCCCTCCCCATTTCACACGTGGATAATTGCCAAAAAATAAGTTGTTATATTTCCGCTGGCAGACAGAGGCACTATGTAGCCGGATGAGCGACTCTCCGTCAGTCCAAGGAAAGTAGAACCAACTGATTTTATTTACTGACAAATCTGCTCTATGAGCACTTCTCAGGCTAGTATATTTAATGAGGGGTACCTATAGGGCCTTGTCATAAAATCTTCCTTTGGACGCCTCGATGCGAATAGTTTTGAATTTGAAAAAAAACTAGAGATATGAAAGGACACCTTCCCAGCAAACACGAGTCGTTGGCCAAATATTTGGCTGATGTTGGGCCAGCGTCGTATGGACATTGGTATTTCAAAATTGCAATAAAAACTCGTTCCTATTTTACGTCATTTAAAGGTGGAAATTGCGTTAGCGATTCCAAATATTTCCAATTGTATATATTACTCGAGATGTTGTTGCAATACATGTATTGTTTACTGTCACCATGGTCACGCGCTGAATCACCTTGACATATGCCACAAACATTATGGTATTTAAAGCTATTTGCTATCTTGAAAATTGTGATGTAATGTTCTTTCCTGCACCTACCACCCTATGGAACACCATAATAATAATTTATAAAGAAAAAACGTTTTATATTCTAACACTACACGAACAATTATTCAAGCAATTAATTTTCGTGTAGCCGAATCCAGATTTAATTCACAGCAATGTTCATTATCCTAATGGTTTTCCGCAGTTTAATGGTAAGCCTTGATGCACTGTTATGTGGGAGAACAATGTAGTCCTTGGTGATTTAGCCCTGTGACCTCACTTACGTGAAAATTTATTGATTACGCATAAAATCAGAAACTTTCCCATTTTTCACTTTACCTAATGATGACGAAAGTGCGTGCTGTGGCATAACTAGGAGCTGCGCTGTGATTATTCTGGCCGATGTCGCAAACTCTGGCCCAACATTGTCTTGACATAGTTTCGTGTGAGCAGGGTTAAACCAAGGATATCCTTGGTTAAACGGTGAGACTGAATCTTTCCCAGCAAGCAGGATACATTAACCCAGTGTCTGTTTATTGTTGGGCCAGCGTCTGCGACGCTGGCCCAACATTAAACCAACACTGGGTTAATATCTCTTGATTTCTGGGTTTTGTGGCTGCGGGTGCGTTAGGACTTCGTGACCCCCTGTCCCCGAGGAGGCTGGTGTTCTCGGCTTACTCTATGTCGCGTTCACGGGATGACCTGTGATCCGCAGGGGTGATTTCTCCTGGGGGGCTCACGATGTATCCTGCAGCCTCCAGATCCCGACGACTCCCTATCTACTGTAAATCAACCTGTTTCAATGCGTGTCAAAAATTTTGCGAATTTCAAATATTTTGCGGGACAATATTCACGATTTAGAATGGTCTGATATTACTTTGCCTTTTATAATAATGACTGTTTTAGCATGTGTTAGTTGTTGTTATTCGTGAATTTATCGTTAATTTATTTCTGAAAAAAAAAACTGAAAGTAAATTTAGTAAAGTAAGAAAGGAAGTAAATCTCATTGATTATTATAACTGTATCATTTTATGAGGTGTTTCTGCATGCGAGTGATTCCTACCACGTTTATTTCCGCAAAATTCGCAGAAAAGAACGGGCGATCATGCGATGCCATCGCCATACCAGGGAGGAAGACCGTCGCAATTGCACGATCTACAGTACTATGACTGATTGATCGAATGAGATGAATCGAGGGATTATTGCGCGGGTCAGGATATGCAAACACACGTTACAGACGAGGCCGCTCCGTGCCGCTTATCCCGGTTTACCCCCAGGGAGCGTATCCCGACGAGACTGAGGGATCCAGCGCTGTCTCATAGCTGGCCCAGCGTCGGTGACGCTGGGCCAGCTATGAGACAGCACTGGTTCACCCCCTGTTGTTTGCTGAGTTGTTCAATTGCCACAACGGCGGCTTCGTTCTCAAGTTTGTTGAATTTATGCAAAGATAATATTTTGATCTCTCGTGCATCTCTCATCGTCGCATGTGACATGACTGGAAGTAGCAGAGTAATCCTCAAATTTGCTGAAAAGCTCGAGAGTAAAATTAGATATAAATCCAAACGAAAGAGACTGTCTGATGAAAACGACCAGTGTAAATTTAGTTTGGAGATTGAAGGAACATCTCATGCTTTTTAAAACGTTTTGGGGGACTTTTACGGCGGGGGGATTATTATTTTGAAAAATGGTCAAATTGTAAGTACAACACGTATAATTTGATATAATAGCTATTTGGTGAATCTAAGATGGCTAAATGTTTGTTTGCCCTGTATATGTTTGTTTGCCCTGTATGCGTTCGCTTTGCATGTTTAGCCGTTGTCCTGCTGATTTTTTCGTTATTTCAAGCTGAAATTGTTGGCGCAATTCCCAGTTTAAAATGACGAAAAATATTTCTAATTATAATAAGTGCAAGTAGACATGCCCCAAATCGCATTAAATGATCATCTGCCACAAGCGATTTTTCCAAAAAATAATTTATTGCTGAATGCAGTGTCATTATTTTTTTTTTTTAAGTTTCAAATCATGTAAATATATAAATAATATATAAGCGGTTCTAGCAGAACAAGGGTTAGGATTCAGGGGACTACTTTCAATTCAGAGAATGACAGATACTTGCGTTTAGTCACGAGGGAGCAATGTGTACGTGACTGAACTCCGAGGCGATATAATCACCACCCAGTTGATTCTGATCCACTCTGAAACCGTATTCTCCTACAAGTTACGATATATCGTACGCTTCGGATTGGTCGAGATGGCCATCTCGACCAATCCGAAGCCTACGATATACCGTAACTTGTACGACAATACGGGCCCAGGTAAAGTCTACTTTGTGTGGTGGAGGTGACGCAATCCATACTTTACCTCCCCCGTTACCATACATTCTCACAAACTGAGTGCCAAAGATTGCCCTTTTTTCTTTGTGTGAATCTCCAGGCTGCAGTATGTGCCGGAAGTTAGCTAGCATAAGACAGAACACAGAAAGACATAGATTGATCACGGGAAGAGATTTAAAATTTTAAACCTCTGCTCATGTTTTTGCATCCTTTTCCTCCAAGCCTTAGGATTTCTGTATGGGAACTTTATCTCAAGGCGGTGGTTATATTTATCTTCACGCTACTGACTACTGACATTAATTATCATTGAATTTAAGCCCAACTTAAATTGGACCTGATCCGGTCTTATGTTTGCTGATTGGCCCTGACTTGGGAAGGTTATTAAAAGATCATGATTATTCCTGAATTTATCACCACATTTGAAGCTCAGCCAAGTTTTGCAATATTAGTTCAAATTAGTAGTAAAATTCTACCCGATCTGCTTTTTTATCTATCCCCCCTCTGCCACCCCCCTCTGGGGACTATGCAAAGTGACAGATGAGTCCCTTGAATCCCTAGGGGCCGATATGTGCTGATTCAGTGATGGACGATACGGCATGTTGCAATTATCTCCATTCAATCATTCACTTAACTTGCGCCACCATCCCAGCTAACACAACACCTTGAACCAATGCTGGTTTAATGTTGGTCCAGCGTCGTAGACGGTGGGCCAACATTAAACCAGCACTGGTTCAAGGTGTTGTGTTAGCTGGGATTCTGCCGCGCAAATCCAACAGGCAGTAACTGCTCACTTGTAAAGTTAGCAGTTATTGCCCTTTGGCTTTGCAGAGCAGCTCAGGTCTGTTTGCTATTATCACGGGTAATTTTTAGGGTAATCAAATAATATGCCGGTCTGCGGAAAATGTGATCGATTAATCTGTAGGTAATCCATTTCTCTGTTCAGTTTATCTTATCAATGTCCACAGAGCCTTTGCTCATTCGAAGACACACATTATAGTTGCCTTGGTAAATATGATCACTGCTTTTAAATCGCTCATATTTAATCATCAATGATGTAT
This sequence comes from Flabesymbios commensalis, assembly GCA_964017125.1. Lineage (NCBI taxonomy): Eukaryota > Metazoa > Annelida > Polychaeta > Terebellida > Flabelligeridae > Flabesymbios > Flabesymbios commensalis. Next base: position 30,242,161 of record OZ024915.1, read on the forward strand.
TTAACCCTTAAAACCATCGAGACCAAAGTGTTTAATTCAATTTGAAATCTTCAGAAATGTCATAGTCAGGTCTTTCCGATTCATTTGAATACCTATATTATGGGTCTACGACCATTATAACTATTTTTACTCTTACAGTGCGAGGATCGACGTTAGACGTCAGAATCTGACGTCTACAGACGGCAGATTCTAAAGTCAATACCCGCGCTGTAAGGGTTAACACGAGACCTTTGTGACTTATAAATGGAAACATTTTCTACACATTATAATTCCATGCAGTAGTATTTAACACTGCCAAAATTTTAATTCAATTATAATTATTTTCCACTGGCATTGACGTACAATTTTTCTGTTGCAGGTACTACGGGTTCCTGTATCAGACCTACTACAATGAAACCATGCACCAGCTAGTGGACCAAATCCAGAACTGTGAGGACCTGCTGATGAACTTTCTGGTGAGCCACCTCACCCGCTCCCCGCCCATCAAAGTGACTCACCGGCGCCAGTACCGCGAGCTGCCGGCGAGCGCGCCCGAGGGCGAGGCCCAGGAGGGCGACAGGACGTTAATGCAGAGCGAGGTTCAGCAGTTTGCTCACAGGTCTCTGTGTCTGGACGTGCTCGTGGACACGTTCGGCTACATGCCTCTCTACCGCTCCAACATGCGGCTGGACCCTCTCCTCTGGAAGGACAACGTGTCCATCATGAGGAAAAAGTACAGGCAAATGGAACGCGTCCTATGACGGCAGCTGCTGCGGTAATGCCGTGTGTGGTCATGCTAGTGTTGGATGACTGTCTGCTTTTGCCAGAACTATTGGCATTATTTTGGTAACAATAGCTATTCACTGGCAATCATTGGCGGCAATGAGGTGCCTCATTGGGGAGTTTCAATCTCCTGCTCATCGCTGGCAGCAAAGAGCAAACGACTTCCTTTTGCATTGCAAATGAATGGCACCAATGTGCCATTCATTTGCAATGCAAAAGGAATTCATTGGTGGCAACGACCCTGTTGATTGGCCACATCAATGAGCCCATTGTCATCATTGATTTGTAAAGTCATTGGAAGTCATCAGAAATCACAGACTGCCAGCAACAAGTCATTCATTGGCAGCAGCAAGCCCTTCTATGACGGCAATGAGCCCCACATTGACAGCAATGGCCGGTCGGTGTTACCAATAAGCCATTATTGGGATCCAATTAGCCACTCATTTATCATATTTATCACATGGATGCGACGCCACCAAACCTACCAAACCAGATTTTAACCTAAAACTACCTATAATTTCTGAATTGTAACCACTGACTCCACCAAAAGATACTGGCATAGATCGTGACGCCACCAAAGCTACGCATGCTAGATTATAGGCACTAGCGATGATGTGAGGCTACATATGCTAGATTATTATAACTACTAGCAATGATTGTGATGCTGCATTATGCTAGATTATAACCACTGGCAATAATTGATACTACGCGAACCCAGCTAATATGAGACGTTAGTCCAATGTGTTTTCAATGTTGGGCCAGCGTCTTCGTCGCTGGCCCAACGTTGATACAACATTGGCTCAACGTATCTTGTTTGCTGGGGAAGCTACTCATGTTAGATTATAAACACAGTAACACTCCCAGTCACTATACTACGCAAAGCCGTGATTAAAATAATGTTATAATGAATCTGAGCCCGGTATTTTATCTAAACTGTTCTTATCAAGTTATTGGCAAAATCCCAGTAGCAGCCCATAACAGGCAGCTAGTGGTATTTTTCAATTATCTTACTTTACACACCGCAGCTCATTTTATCACTGTGAAAATCATGACATGATTTGTGAAGGCATAATAATACGTGGGAAGAGTAACTCTTAAACCTTGGAAACTGTGATAAGATTTTACTTACTTTGCATTTTAGCTCGTAGACTGTTTGATTTGGGTTATTTTAAGCTAGGTATTTTATTTTGTTTGGATAGTGATTATGTCACAATGTAGTGATGACCTTTTAGCGCTGGGTTGTTCATTTTTATAGGTAATATATTAGGCTGTCTGCGTTAGATCTGAATCTACTTCACCTGTGAAATATTACGATTAATGTACAGAATATCGTCACCTGGAGTTTATAGCGTCATCTCTCTAACAAGTGATGGATATAACGCTTTGTTGCTTTAACCCTTAAATTGCTGAGTTATGGAATTTAAATTTTCACCCTCATCAAGTTGTGTCTCGCTACCGCGATCCACAACTTAATGTGGGTGAAAATTACTCATGTTCGTTTAATTTAAGACCAAACATTTGCAAATCTTGATAATGTGTTTAGACACTCATTTCATTGCCAGTAACATCGACCATTAAGATGAATTAAAAGCTATTATTCCCAGAAAACACAAGACGATGAACCAATGTTAGCTTAATGTTGGCCCACCGTCTACGACGCTGTGTCAACGTTAAGCCAACATTGGTTGAATGTCTTGTTTTTGCTGTATAGTCGTCTATAGCGCTTAAAAGGTTGGGTGAGGTAATTATAATAGGTTAAAATTCCAACCCTTTAAGCTCTTTAGTCTCATGAATGGACCATACAGCATAATTATTTTCAACAGAATGAAATCATGAGAAAATTATCTAAATTCCATCAAATTAACCCTTGTCCTGCTGAATTGTTTCAATATATATTTTTCGTCATTTGAAGCTGGAATTGCTAACGCAATTTCCAGCTTCAAACGACGAAAAATATAGATATATTTTGAAAATATGCATTTTTTAAAATGAGTTCTTTGCTTAACTGAGCATCTACCACAGACTATGTTATCCATTGTTAGTGACATTATTCCACTTAAAATATACAGGCCTGGCAGGACAAGTGTTAACCTTTAGAGCACTGAGTTAACAAATTAAAATTTTCAGTCACTTGAAGTTGTGTCTCGCTAACTTCAAGTGACTGAAAATTTGTCATTTGTGAAATTTAAGTCATAATGTATATCAGTGTTTCAAGATTGAAGGCATATTTTACTGTGAGCAGCTCATTGTCAAGGGTTATACAGGTGCTAATACAAACACAGAATGTACACTGTGGTCGACATCAGTGCTCTGAAGGTTAATGGTGTTCTGACGTTTTGAAGTCATTAGTTGGATGGAATAATACCTGAGCTGTTATTTGAGATAACTCCACTTGGTTATTTTTTAAATCAGTTCATTTTCATTCGCTTTGAAGTGGGAATTGTGACAGCAATTCACAGCAAAAAGCGAATAAAAATGATAGTAGTATGAGAGTAAATTGCTGGGTGCTTCAGGGGTTACATAGGTAGATCAGACGAGAACGACAGACACACACAGGAGATTGATGTTTGAGTTTGTTTTTATGATTTAGTCATATTTGACAGAGACACCAGCTGTAGTTATGTATATATCTTAATCAACATGTGCCTTAATATATGTAGAACTGCTTTTTAAAAATGGGCTCAAGTTATATGAATGGTTAGTATGGAAGATGGTGAATACATCATGGGGATTCTATGACACAAAAAATATAATTTTCAATATATCTGTCCTAACACATTTGTTTTAGCGTCTATTTTGAGCAGAAACAATACATGTGGTAATGTTGCCCTGGTATGTGAATTATTTTATAAAATATAATAGTTCCAATACTTACATTTATTCAATTGGTTTGCTATTCATATAGCGCTATTAATCAATGTGAAATGTTTATTTATTTTTGCAACTTCTTTAAAGCATCATCATACCTTTTTCATACAGATGCAGATAGATTGAGTTTGTTGTCACACTTTGCAAGTTTACTTAATTTTTAATGGTTTCTACTTATTTCTGGTATATCGTTGACATGTTATCACCTCTTGTCACATTAAAATTATTGTACACGTTTAAAACATTTAATTATGTTGAGAGGAGCACATACATGTATATCTACAAGCTCACGACGAGTTTTTTTTCTGCTTCTGGATGAAATAACTAAACTTACACTTACTGAGCCTTTTGTAGTTATTGGTTAAATAAAGAATTATTGCAAGTTGACATCAGTGTGCCATATATCTGTATGTATTTACTCCTGCGGAATCAACCCTTGTGCTGCTGAATTGTTTGTTTCTAGTTTTCATTTGAACCCTGAATTATTAACGCAAATGTATTTCTAGGTATGAAAAAAAGACATCTTACAAACCGAATTATTCAATTAACCCTTACAGCGCGGGGACCGACTTTAGACATCAGATTCTGACGACTAAAGTCGATCTTCACACTGTTGGATTGAAAATATTTCTGATGGCCATAAACCCATAACATAGGTATTCAAATGAATCGGAAAGAGCTAAATAAAACATTTATATTGATTTTAATTTGAAAAAAACCCTTTATTCTCCATGATTTAAACAAAAAATATTTCAGCGTTTTAACTAATTTTTCCATATCAGTGGCATTATATACAAAAGAAAAATTGCTTGAAACCATGTATATAGTCTCAGCAGTGCATGGGTTTAAAACAGTTTTACTTGTCCTCTCTACAACTTATTATATGACCCTATAAATACAGTACATTCAAATTTACTGAAGCTCAATTATTTGTTAATTAACCCTTTAAGCCCTCACGATGCATTAAAGCATCATTTTACATCCATAAAAACAGATTAAGTTTTCCTACAACCAAGGGTTTCAGAATGAAAATTTCCATGAAACTGGTTTACCAATACATGGCAATTTTCTTCAATTTTTCACTCACATCAAATCATTTTCATCCACTACAAGTCGAGCATTGCGACAGCAATTCACGGCTTGTAGTGGATAAAGATGACTATGGTAAACTCAGGCTTAAAAGGGTTAATAAATTTGCTATCACTTTAACTTGCACATAATAGCTTAATCGGAATCCTCCTGGAAGACTATCTTTTTTGCTTGTTCTTAATAAAAATAACTAGAATCATTAAATTCCAGAGAGCACCATTACATGATTATCTCGAATATGATTTGCTATTATTATTATACTGTTTATGGTAACGTTAAAAATTACCATCAAATATGTATTGTCTCCCATGCTTCGCTTAGATATCCTAACAACTATTAATGGTACAGTTTCCATTGTGTATTCTTAAGATTTCAAATTTAAACTTGTGTGTTTGCCATATTGTCCAGAGATTGAAGAGTGTTCAGTGCCATTTGAAAATTGGCTGTTTTGTAAAAAGAAACATACCAATTATTGCTGCTTATACTTCTGTTGTATGATTGATGTTTATTTTTTATTGAAAAGTGTGCCAAAAAATGCTGTCTGTATGTTCCAGATGGTAAATACTAGAGTAAAAGCATACCTTGCGTAAAATACATAAACTACAAATTGAGACTGTCACAAATCATACAAATCATGACAGTGAGCTCTAATGTTGTTATCAACATTTTGCTTTTCAACGTTTACTTATTGAATATATCTCTATGAAAAGTGGGAGAAAAATTAGGAAACAAAAGGTCAAATATTTCAGATTTTATCTACTAATAATATGGATTATAAATGAATATAGCTGGGCTTGGCATCCAAGGGTTGATCTGACCACATCCATTCTGGAAGACGATCTAGCTTGTACAATACAATGCCGCTTTCACACACCCTCTATACTGTGGCACTGCTATAATTAGTGATAACGGGTATCATTAATCACAGTGGCAACAATGACATGTAACCAAGCAAACACGAGGCATTGACCCAATATTGTTTTGTTGTTGGCCCTACGTCGAAGACGGAGGCCAAGAATAAAACGACATTGGGTGAATGCCTCGTGTTTGCTGGGAATACCATTACATTATGAATTGCTATAGGCTATTGCAGTTTCAGTTAAATTGTGGACATGCTGACCAAGTTGCATTTAATATGTGATCTTATGATAACAATAGTGATTATGTATCTAAATTAAATACGGTGCACTTGGGAGTTAGAAGGTGCTAAACTGCCACTTACAAGTGGCAGTTTAGCACCTTCTAACTCCAAGGGGACGATACCTTTTCAACTGTGTCCTGTACGTGGTTCAGAGGCGATTCTGGTGTAACGTAGAAATTATTCAGCAAAAACTAATTTTCTGATCACCACTTCATTATTCTTGTGGGTCATTTGTTCAATGAGAGCACCCTTAACAACCCTTTAAACACTCACGATGCATCAAAGCATCATTTTGCATGAAGAATCACTTAATTTGCTAGACCCAGGGATTTTAGAACGAAAATATTGAAAGAACTGTTGTAATAATAACGATTTTTTTAGTCATTTTACCTCTCACTTCAAGTTATGTTCATCCACTACAAGTCGAGAATTGAGACAGCATTTCACGGCTTGCAGTGGATGAAGATGACAATGGTGAATGCAAGCTTGATATGGTAAATGGAAGCAACTTCTGGTAGAATCAGTATGGCTATCACTGAAAAATTGTTGTTCACATTTGGTTGTTGTTTATCCTATTGTGTTATTATAAGTAAACCACGTCTTCTGCATTTATATGCTTAATAGCTGCCAAAGATGATAACTTACTGCACATTATTCATGTGCAGGTTTTTGTTATGATTCACGATGCTGATTATGATGTAATGGCTGTGCTAATGATATGTCTAGTTATCTTTCTCAATGACACACACAAGCACTTTTGCATTCTGCATTAGCTGACTTCTTTACTTTATGCAGTAATATATAATTATTTAATACACAAGCAAGATTGCCTATACATAAATAACATGAAATAACTTTGCAGTCAAGATGTATGACTTAATCTTATCGATAAGCTTTCTAACAATCACATTTCCATAGTATAAATACGGCAAGTAAATTTCACATACAATAAAAAGACTTTTAGAAGCACTTGCTTAACCTAATAATATTATTTATTATATAGTAGTGTAGTAGATTAAAATATTACAGAAAAGTAGAATGATTAGTTTCATTATGACCTACATAATATACTTATGATTGGTTGATGTATCAGACGAAACAAAGCTCCGTTTCACTGTTCATTTTTGCAGAAAGAAAGGATATTATTCAAACAGGATAGCTGTCAGAAATCATTGACTGCAAGGCGTTGGCTCAATGTTGGACCAACATCATATGACTGTGGGCCACTTTTGAGACAATGTCTTGTGTTTGCTAGGTACATTTCAATTTGGTGCTATTTTGTGTAATGTGGGTGTTCACCATGGCACACAATGTACAGTGCACACTTCAATCCCCTCTCTATTTTTTATTCGCCTGTGTACCGGTATCCTCAATTATTTACAATTTGTTCTGCTGGTATATTATTCATTCATGATTAAAGATCTATATTTCTTTAATTTTTTACTTAAGAGATATGTTTTAGATGGCACAATTTGATTTTTACCAAGCAGTCTAGCCGTGATGCTAGGCACTAAACAGTCTATTGTTATTTTATTTTTGTCTGCTATCCAATGCCAATCTGACCTTCTAGGTCATAGACATAATTTCATAAACATTTGCGTATTATTTAAATAGATTTGTAGATAAATTATGTGTACCAGGATGTTTGTCAGCATGCATGTCTGCACAATGCCAGCAAGCACGATACATTGATCCAATGTTGGATAAACTGAAAATTCAATTAAATTTGATAATGTAACATGGAATGCTTAAACATGTTAAATTAATTTACAAAACATAAATTCTTTATATAGAGTCTAATATATTTACCATGTTCGAAATTGAATTGTTGATGCATACACATATTGATATATTATTTATTGTTGTGAGAAACTGACAATTTTGATTTTGACAAAGGGAGTTCCTTGTGATGAATTCAAGCAAGTATTGATCAAAACAGTTGCAGAGACAAAAATGAAATTGTGGACAAAAATTCATTGCTTGATTTTAATTTGCTAGATTTTAATTGCCAGGTGTTGCAAGTAATATTGATATTCCCATGACATAGCATTTTCATATGTAATCTCTGCACAAGTATCTATTTTATTTTGTAGTTTTTTATAGAGAACGTGTTATAATTACATCCTTATTCCATGAATGTTCAGTGGATTTTTAAGAAGACATATTACATATTCATTTTCACACATGTGGATATCATGTGCACAACTGTATTGCCTGTGTTGGCAATATTTTAGTCGGCAAAATAATTGTTTAAATGTACGATAAACAGTTACATGCTATACAGTTGAGGTGCTCAGAAATCTTACATAATGTATTATCATAACTATATATATATTCAAATTATTGTATATCTATATAAATATCTATATATATATATATATATATATCTGTCATTACCACCTCCATATGTACATCAAGTTGACCTGGATAGGTAACTTTCCCGTGACGTTCTCAAAAGATACTGATAAAACTTCACACTGAGTTTGCGGCAACCCATTCAACGGTGCCTCAAATTTAGTATGACATTCTACAGTGTTTCATTTTAACGTCATCAAACTATGAAAGCAGCTATGATTTTGAGTAAAAATATAGTAAACTAGTTATACTTAATTGTCACCTTATAGTCACAATAAGCACATAAGACATATACGTCACAAAGCCACCATTGTAGTCACTGCCCAGTGAACACAAAACATCTGTATAGCATTTGTACAACGTCGAGCCAACGTCTTCGACGTTGGGCCGACGTTGTATAAATGTTACACAATTTTTTGTGTTTTGGGTGAAATAATAGTCATTGTAAATCTATAATATATTATCACTAGCTGTATCTTATATTCACTGTCAGATCCTTCATCAGATATACACTGTGTATCATGTGTTTCTGATCTTACCCAGCAAACATGAGACGTTGAACCAATGCTGGGTGAATGTTGGGCCAGCGTCGAAGACGGTGGGCCAGCATTCACCCAACATTGGTTCAACGTCTCGTGTTTGCTGGGTGCCGATCAGTTCAAGCCAGCCCAATACTCCTGTCTACCCAGCATACACAAAACATTTGTATAACATTTATACAATATTGGACCAACGGCGGAGACGTTGGGCCGACGTTGTATAAATGCTATACAAATGTTTTGGGTTTGCTAGCCACAATATATACAATATTATACTATCAGGAAAATGAGTAACCACTGACACACATGGTATGTTGAAATAAAAAAAATGAGTTTTTCAAGGAACACATCATATTTGTCCATTGAAAATGACTACCGGTAGTTCCATTCCTGAGTTTTTGTGAATGTAATGAAGCTGAGATGACGGTTTGTTATAATATCATTTGGTTTTGTGGATGTGACAAAGTGGAAATTCATTGCTCTGGTATATGTACTACCGGTAAAGTGTAAAGTAAGACTTTTAGCAATGTTACGCCTCACTATATAGCTGATGGCTTGTGCCTCGTTGATGTGATGAAATGTAGCTTTCTTGAGATGACTAAGCAAAAAACATCGCAATGAGGAATAGGTACAGTCAATAGTTGAAGTGAATTCTGCTTTAAATCACCCTTCCAGTTTGAGGATCGACTTCAGACTAAGATTCTGTCATCTGAAGTCGACCCCTACACTGAAAAAGTGAATTATTTATAATGGCCACAAGCCTGATAACATAGGTATTTAAATGAAGCAAACTAAGACATTTATGATGCTTTCAATTTGAAAAAAACCTTTGGTCTCTTGGATTATATAAAAATATTTTAGCGTTGTCAGGATTAAACAAATAATATATAAATATATAGCTACTTCGACAATTACACATGTGTAGCTGTATTTATTTCATGTGCGCTTTTATTTATTAAAGTAATGCTGCCTGCATTATTGAGGGCAAATAATTGATAGGAATTATATAATGTGAACTTTGAATGGAATTTTATGTTTTCAAAAATTATTTTGTTGGATCGCATGTTTTTTATGAAAGACGATTACATAGGTGCATAGCCTATTCCATTTGGAAATTCCATAGCTGCTCGAGAGGTCAGCATAACGAAAAAAATTGAGGTAATGTCATAGCGATGACCACAATGCCAAAATCTCGTATGTGTCTACATAATATGCGCAAACATAGAGGGTTTTGTATTGTGACCATATTTTGCTCTCTATGAAATATCCTGTAAATACGAAATAGTATCAGTCTATAGTGCTTTTTGAAACCGCTTTTGAACCAACTATATTTGACTTTCTTTAGTAGATAATCACTGTAGTCATTCATTCCTGAAAATCTTGTTAACGATTGATTATAATCTCAGGTTGTTCATTTCAATATCATTACACAAATATTTTATGAAATCATTCATCAACAGAATATGTTTATTTGTCTGTTTCCACATACAATGTATGTGTAGCACAGAACAATTATATCCATTATTTTATTGTCAGAAAATAGGAACAAAAACATTCAGTTATCTGTAGTTTTGATTATATTCGGAGACTCTACTCTCGCTTTTAAAAAGAAAAATAATAATAATTTTAAAGTGATATTAATTTTGTTTGCTATGATTTAGGCGTTATAAAACAATACTTTTTGTATTGAAAAAGAATGCATAAAGACGAAATGTAGAAACATACTTACCCAGAAACTAGTAAAGTTGGTCACCACCATTTGCGACATACCTAAACTAGTTTAGTGTCAACAGTCAAATATAAATGTTAAAGGGTTAATTGTGATGCGTACATACACATGTATACCATTTATTTGAACATGTTACAGTAAATAAAATGGGATTTAGCTTACATCACTGACTGACTACTGCTCATAATATCACTGTATGCAACGATATAATAAAGTGAAGAAACACTAATTGTAGCTCCAGATGGTAGGTTTTGATACCAGAATGCTTGTTCAAATATAGGACAGTTGTCATTTTACCTCATTAAATTTATTGTGCCAAGCAGTGTTTAACACTATGTCATTATTTTTCAGATCAGCCGGGTAGGTGGCTTCTTTTCTGGTACAACTTCTGGTTTGGGATCGGTGCTCCCTAGTTATCTAAGAGATGGAATTTACAGATGCACTTGAATTTATCTGGCTGCATTTTTAGACAATTAGATCAAATTATGCCTTCTATGGGAATTGTTGTTTTGACTGTCAAGTGCTAAACTTGTAAATTCTGAATACATTATTATTTTGATTGTCAAATGCATTTTTTTTTGCATTATAACATCATACGCAGAAACTAAGGTCTTCACTTTTAAAAAAATTACTTATTTTTATAATTTATGAAGATATGCTCGGTTTTTTACATTTTGGCATCATGAACTTGAAGCGAACCTCAGCTTGCAGTCGCTGAAAATGTGTTGAATTTGTCGCAACGGAGACTGATTATTTTGCAATTCTGCTGAATGTTTCGCCTTCAAAACCGTTTTTTGTTTTCGCATTAAAAAGGATTAAAAGTCATTTTATCACCGTTGTCACTCAAAGGGTTTTATTACAGAGCTTTTTACTTGGGAACTTCATTATGTGTACTCAGTGAAATATGACGTGCATAGTTAATTAGTGGATAATTGGACCAGATACTTATAGAAAATAATTACACAGTGTGCAATGAAGACGTGATGCATAATTTGTGATGGTTGTCAGTTTCTTATTTTAAGTGGATGGATGTACCGTTAGTATCTCAGATGTGGCTGTTAATGAGAGGTTGAAAGAACCTGCAAGCACACAGGGAGCGTTCAGCCTATGTTGGTTTAATGTTGGTCCAGCGTCTGCGACGCTGGCCCAACATTAAACCGCCATTGACTGATCGTCTCCTGGGCTGCATCCACTTGATAATTGTGAGGGTGTTCTTGTTCCCTGGTGATATTGCATTTTGTTTAACATTAGTGTACGTAGATTATGCATGCAATGAATATGTATATGATAATGACTATAACATTAGCTGAAAAACTACCTGTATAATCATAACATTGCTGTAAAATACCATTTTGTACAGTATATAGTAAATTTCCTATTAAAACTGATAATGGGTTTGTGTTTTTTAACAAAATGTATGTGTTTACCAATCGCTGCCATGTTCATTTCAAATATAATAGCAAAGCTAAAACTAGACGTTCTCTCAATTAAATTTAGTGGGGTGGGTGATCGGTATATTGGAAAGGCATGTGTAGAATATTTGGTACTTTAATAGTTGTGGAAACTAATATTAGATTAGAAATGTGGTTTCGCAATATTACATGGCGACAACAAAGCTTACCATTAAATACAGCTATTACTTTTGTTTGTGGAAATTACATTAAAATTTCCACATAGGTCAAAGGGTTCTCACAGGTCACATAATTTATTTTTTAATGAGGTCGCGGAAAAGTCAAAGGATTTTAGGGCTGGTCAATTGAACTTATATTTGCCAAAACGTCGAAGGAGATTACGACAAACTGTCGAAGGTCAGTGGATAATAAGATTTATTATTGCCGACTAATATGCTTTTTCATCTTTACAAGATACAAATATTTAGATATTCTGGCTTTACTCTCTATAGTTAAAGGATATATTTTTAGCTCGCCATATATAACATTTCATTACATCTTGATTTAGAAATCTTTTAACAACACTGAAACCCCCACACTTCACAGCCGTAAGACAATTCAACGTCACCTTAGTATTAAACTATTCTATCTGCAACTACAACGCGTAGCATTTCTATAGTGTAATAATCAGTGCTACCATTTTATCTAGCAAATTTAATAAGATATTTACATCAGTGTCAACTAATTGAGAGACATTATTACGTAAGGCTTACATTGCTCTCAGACCTCAACTGGCTACATTTTTTTGTGCACAGAATACTTATATTCCAGTGTATGATAGGGCTGGGGCCCTGGTGCAGTGGATAAAGCTGCATGCTTGGAAAGTCGGAGCGGGTTCGAACCCCACTCGGCCCTTCAAGTTTCAAAGAGACAAAATGTTTTTTCCTTTCTCGTAAAGATTCAATAGTGTGGGGAGCCTCCGTGACCGAGAGGTAACGTGCCTGGCCTCAGACCGCCAGGGCTCGTATTTCGGTAAAAGAGTCCACTACTACTATTAAAAAAATACCATAAAACACGAAATCATTCATTGGCAAGCGTACTATTACATATAGATGCCATCTTTGACAGTAAACGTGTAGAATATCTAAACTATTCTATAATTCTTTAGTACTCGATATAATAGTGGAACCATCTGCATAGAAAAACAAACACTATTTATAGTCGTCAATGCTAACTCCTTCTATAACTCTATCCACTAATGACTAAAGTATATTTTAAGTCGTTAAGATAATAGAAAAATAAAAATGGAGATAGACTTTCTCACTGTCGTACTCGCAAGTAGCTGCGAAAATCTTCAGATGACTTTCCCAAATATTTGACCCTGGATTTAACTTGACTGTAGGCCTACATACTTTGTATCATAAACAATCTCTGTTAATAATCAAAGACTTTAAGAAAGTCAATAAAAGCACAATAAATATTCTCATATATGTTGTACTTATTTTTATGTCATCTGTTGTTTTAACATAGATGATTTTATGCCATGATGAAATTATCTCTACATAAAACACAGCTTATGTGGACGTACTGCTGAGCGAAAGGTCACTGTTCACCGAAACCCAAGTCTCTGGCCATCTGGGAATGTCCAGAGGAGTGCAGGAAAACGCTCTCGATAACCATGTTTGTCGTGACTATGCTGGACAAATAAATAAGCACGATATATTAAATACAAATGCTGATTAATGAAATCGTATCTTCATTGGGCTCTTCCTTCAAAAAGAAATAAGAAATGTGGATTCCCTGTATTAGAAGCTGGATATACCATCACCTGACAATTTCGGCAATCACTATCAGACAAAAAGTTCACAAATTTGTAAAAAAAAATAAAGCAATTTTACTTAGGCATAAGCTACAATAGATTATGCTTTTTGTCTACATGTAAAACTAGTAACATTGGTCACCATGCTGGACGAAAGAGTTCATTCTTTATTACTAAACCATCCATATCGATAGTAACGTTAGACTACCAGAAAATGCATTTCTGACAGTAAGGGAAACCTGGGCACAGTGTATCACGGGATAAAATATTGACAGCGGGAATACGATGTGACGTCAGCCCTTGTGTATTTGGCATTACTCATTCTTGAAATATTAAAAGATAACATTACTAATCACCCACCTTAGAAGAGCAGTTACCGAAGTTGGCAAATGCTAAAGTATTTTCTTTGGTAGATGCATTAAATGGCTTTACACAAATACCATTAGATGAAGAGAGCTCATATCTAACAACCATGCACACGCCTATAGGCAGAGTAAGATGGCTTAGATTGCCTTATGGTATAACTTCAGCCCCTGAAGAATATCAACGACGTCACAGTGAAGTAATAGAAGGACTGGATGGTGTTGCTAACATTGCTGATGATACATTAGTTTATGGCTGTGGTGAAACAATTGAAGAAGCTGAAAAAGATCATGATAGAAAATTAATCGCATTGTTAGAAAGATGTAGACAAAGAAATCTGAAATTAAACATAAAAAAACTGAAGTTCAAGAAAGCCGAAGTTCAATTCATGGGTCATTTATTAACACGAGAGGGCACCAAACCAGACAAAACAAAAGTTGATGCAATTGTGTCGACGCCAGAACCCAAAGACAAAAAATCTGTACAACGCTACTTAGGAATGTTGAACTATTTGAATAAATTCTGTGAAAATCTCAGTGAACATTGCAAACCGTTGAGAGATTATGTACATGCTAAAGAAAATTGGTCGGAAGCACAATCAAAAGCCTTCCTAATGTCAAAATAATTACTTACATCGGCACCTACATTACGCTATTACGACGTCAACTCACCCTGTATGGTACAAGGAGATGCAAGCGACTATGGATTAGGAGCTTGTATTATGCAAGGAGGTCAACCAATCGCATATTCTTCCAGATCACTTACCAATTGTGAAAAACGTTATGCGCAAATCGAAAAAGAATGCCTTGCAATATGCTTTGGAATGTCCAGATTTGATCAATATGTGTACGGAAAATCTGATATCACAGTTGAAACTGATCACAAGCCTCTCGAGTCCATCTTTAGGAAACCACTGTCTAGAGCTCCAAAAAGAATTCAAAAAATGATTATGTGACTTCAACGATATAATTTTTCAGTGATATACAAAAGAGGACAGTTAATGTATTTAGCAGATACATTATCAAGAGAGCCCCAGCAAACAAAATGTGACGAAACATATTTTGAAGTTTTTGCAACTGAAGTGCAGAACATGGACAATAAGGCACCTAAAATCAGCCCTGCCACACTAAAAGAGTTGCAAGATCGTACAAAAGCAGACAAAGTTTTAAACTCGTCAAGTCAAGTAATCATAAATGGATGGCCAGATAATCAGAACAAAGTGCAATCTAATCTGTCACATTTGTTTACGTTCAGGGATGAGCTAACCGTGAACGGTGCTGTTGTTTTTAAAGGATTACAAGTATGTATCCCTGCTAATATGCAAAAAGATATGCTACGCAAAATACACAGGTCACATCGAAAGTTGTCTAAGGCGTGCAAGAGACTATTTATTCTGGCACGGCATGTCAGCCGGAATCAAAGACACTTGTGCAAACTGCAGTACGTGTGCATTTTTTCTGTACAACTTGCCAAACAACCGATGATGTCACATGAGATACCATTGCTACAGTGGCAATATGTCAGTCAAGATTTGTTCACTCTAAATAGGGAAGATTATCTGATCACAGTAGATCGCTATTCAGACTTTATTGAAGTTGACAAACTTCATGACACTACTGCTAGTTCAATCGTAGAGATGTCAAAATGTCAATTTTCTCGACATGGTATTCCAAAAACATTTGTCACAGATAATGGTCCGCAGTTTGTATCCAGTGAATATGAATTATTATAAAAAAAATGACTTTATTCACTCCACATCTAGCCCGTATTACGCTAGAGGTAATGGAAAAGCTGCATCAGCCGTCAAAATTGTGAAGAACTTGATGAAGAAATCTAACGATCCTTGGCTAGCTATGCTAGACTAAAGAAATACTCCAACAGCTGGTCATACAGCATCTCCAGCACAGCGTTTGACTCGAGCTTTATTACCAACATCTCATAAACTGTCGATCTTATTCAATCGCTACGAATAACCGTGAGACACGACGTAATAGGCAACAAATCCGCTACTTTCCTCAAAGTGGTGTATCAAGAGGTTCACCCCCAGTCCCTGAACCTAGCTGTAGTGATCCCCTAGTGCAATCTCCAGTGCGACCCGTTGTGAAATTTCCAGTAAGATCCCCAGTGCAATCTCCAGCAAGATTGTATGTGTGTACCCCTGTGCAACCACTCGTACAATCTCCTACAAAAACTCCTGTACAAACCCCTGTACAATCCCCTGTACAATCCCCTGTCCAACCCAAAGTGAGTCCTACACACATGACAGCTCAATATCCAGTTACTAGATCTGGCAGAATTGTCAAAAAACCTACTAGACTAAGTTTGTGATTGATTAGTCCTTGTCTAAAAGAAATGATTTATCACAAGTTAGAATGCATGTGATTGTCTTTCGCTTTATTACTTTTCCAGGTTTAAAAGTAAAATTACTTTGGGAACTTACATCATTACAGACACTCTAATGACAAGAGTATTACTTTACCTTAAGAGGGAAGATGTTACCATATTCATTTATAATTTTCATTTGAGCCGAAATTGCTTTTGATTAGTTTACTGTTACTCGCTAGGTAGCGCCGCCGGGTTGTTGTTAAATAAATGAATGAGAAACTTGAAGTTATTTTCCTTTGATTTATGTGATTTGTCACATCCCAACAGTATTGTAGGTTTTGATATGGTGATTGTGGTTGGTGGTGCATAGTGATGGTGATTGTGAGAGGTAATGGGGTGATTGTGGTTGGTTTTGCAGAGTGGTGGTGATTGTGGGAGGTGATGTGGTGATTCTGGCTGGTGGTGAATGGTGTTGGTGATTGTGGGAGGTGATGCGGTGAAGGTGGTTGTTGGTGCATAGTGGTGGTGATTATGGGAGGTGATTGTGATTGTTGATACATAGTGATAGTGATTGTGAGAGGTGATTGTGATCGGTGGTGCATGGTGGTGGTGATTTTGTGAGGTGATGTGATGAATGTGGTTGGTGGTGAATGGTGGTGGTGATTGTGGGAAGTGATGTGGTGAATGTGGTTGGTGGTGCATGGTGGTGGTGATTGTGGGAGGCGATGTGGTGGATGTGGTTGGTGGTGCACGGTGGTGATGATTTTGGGAGGTGATGTGGTGAATGTGGTTGGTGCCTCATAGTGGTGGTGATAGTGGGAGGTGGTGTGGTGAATATGGTTGGTGGTGCATGGTGGTGGTGATTGTTGGAGGTGATATGGTGAATCTGGTCGGTAGTACATAGTGGTGGTAATTGTGGGAGGTGATTGTGGTTGGTGATGCATGGTGGTGGTGATTGTTGGAGGTAATGTGGTGAATGTGGTTGGGGGTGCATGATGGTAGTGATCGTGGGAGGTAATTGTGGCTGGTGCTGCATATTGGTGGTGATTGTGGGAGATAATGTGGTGAATGTGGTAGGTGATGCATGGTCTTGGTGATTGTTGGAGGTGATATGGTGAATATGGTTGGTGATGCATAGTGGTGGAAATTGTGGGAGGTGATTGTGGTCGGTGGTGCATGGTGGTGGTGATTGTTGGAGGTGATGTGGTGAATGTGGTTGGTGGTGCATGGCGGTGGTGATTTTGGTTGGTGCTGAATATTTGTGGTGATTATGGCCGGTAATGTGGTGAATGTGGTTGGTGGTGCATGGTTGTGGTGATTGTGGGAGGTGATGTGGTGAATGTGGTTGGTGGTGCATGGTGGTGGTGATTATTGGAGGTGATGTGGTAAATGTGGTTGGTGGTGCATTGTGGTAGTGATTGTCGGAGGTGATGTGGTGAATGTGGTTGGTGGTGCATGGTGGTGGTGATTGTGGGAGGAGATGTGGTGAATGTGGTTAGTGGTGCATGGTGGTGGTGATTGTGGGAAGTGATTGTGGTTGGTAGTGCATAGTGGTGGTGATTGTGAGTGGTGACTGTGGTTGGTGGTACATGGTTGTGGAGAATATGAGTAGTGATGTGGTGTCTGTAGTTGTTGGTGCATGGTGGTGGTGATTATGGGTAGTGGTATGGTGGTTGAGGGTGGTGGTGTTCGTGCTGGACATTGCTCCGTCGATTCCCCTTTAAAGGCGATTCACTGTGCCCCGAAACCGATTCAGTGTACCCTGGAAGCCGATTCAGTCGATGTAAAACGAGTAGCATTGACCACAATGCTGAACGAAACAGTTCATTCTTTATTACTAACCAGACATATCAATAGTAACGTTAGCCTACCAGATAAGTGTATTTTTGATAGTAGGCTAGATCATGTTATGTTTCCAATACTAGTCGTGATAGTCGACCAGAACAAATAATAAAACATGTCGTTATAAAAACGTATGTAAGCCTATTAGAATAATATTTTTCGATGTCGGTAATATCGTGTCCAGGCTATAAACAAATGTAGGTCTCATAACATATTTATATGCATTGTTGATATTATAAGCCCAATGTGCATTTATTTCACTGTAATACCCTACCTTTTTGCAACTGTAATTTATTTTATTCCGCTAAGCCTACATACATCTTGTTTTAGTCACTTCCAGGGGTCGTGCACATTCTTTGGCTAATGAGATTTTGTGATTTGTGTTTAGTCACCAGGTCACGCTCTTACTTCGCTTGACTCTATTTGATTGGCCGAGCTTCATGTAGCCTCTGGTATGGCCCACTGGCGAATGTTTGTGACTTGTTGCTATTTTTAGATGAGAATAGGGTAATCCCCAAATTCAGGCATTTTTGGAAGGTCACTTCCCCGGATGAAGAGTTGTTCACAGTATTGTATTTCCCCTCTGAGGCATTTCCTATGACTTGCCCCAGAAAATTATTCACCGGCCTCAATAGCACAGGCATGATGGGCACGTGACTAAGAACCTTGGCCAATACCCGACCATAAATGAAATTGGCCAGGCTCGCCAGGCAAGCTTGCTCCATTGTGATATAGAAGTATCTCCCCACAATATAAAATGGTTATCAGGTAATATTATGTCTTTTTTGTATAAAATAGGAGACATGAGTTTATTTTTGTAATTGTTCGTTCATGAACAGAGTGGTGGGGTTATGCATACTTATTTTACACAACAATAGGGCCTACCCCTATCTCAAAGTGTCTATCATTGTAGTGACAGTAAATGTTCATGGTCGTTTATGTTAGAAATGGGTGTTGGCATCTGTTGAATGCGCGAGACAGTTTTTGTTGATGCACGTGTGTGAAATCCGAAATTCACACACGTGCATCAACAAAAATGTCTCGCATATATATATGCATAGCCATACATCTTCGATGAACTTTCTCAATTTATTTTGCTTTTCCACAATATCACTTATCACCCTCTTGAATTATTTAAAGAGAACATAGCAACCGATGTTGACCCGTAAACTATCCTAATTTTATATTTTATGACCATCAAACCAAATTAGCGGGTTTGTTTTTGTTATTAAATATCAACTTGTTCCCATCCGCATTCTTTTCTTCTCTGTCTCCTGTAATTATGTCTTAGTATCTTTAGATAATTATAGGCCTATTCCCGATAAGTATCAGGGCGGACAACTGCCCAAAAAATTGTAATAACGAAATACATCATCTACATTATGATCTTCAAAGATTTTAATTTTTTTATTAAACTAATTATACTTTTCACAATAAAAGTTTTCTTTGACTGCTGAATTGAAGCTAAAATATTATATAATTTTTCACCTCCGGGGGACATTCTTTGATACAGCTATTTTTGAGTTAATTCAGCCCATCAAAATGTTTTGTACGTGCCAATGTGTGGAGCCCATTAAGGTTGTTTATTGTAGCCCATACAGGTTACATTTAACGAACAATTAATGTTCCACTTTGTGTGCTACGATATTATATATCGAGGAGTAGGCGGTCCCGTGGGGCTAACCATCTGTTCAGTCATATTTATTATGGCGGCAGAGTTTCTAGAAGAATAGGCCTAAGCCTTTATTTGGTATTCCGTGGATACAATTTTGGACAAATTAAGACCATTCACCTGCTTAAAAATACAAATTATGCATACGAAACAATACATACAGTGTTACTATATATTTTTGCCTGACACATAACGAAATTATATTTTTAATGTAAATATAATTTTTATGGTGTGAATTTAACAATAAGAACAACTGTTACTTTTTCCCCTCAGATGCTTTGCATATATGCTGTAGGGCTTTTGTTGTCGATAATAATACTACCATAACAAATCATTTATACTCAAAGACAGAGGACAGAGCAAGAGACGTTCACTGAGATTAAATTGTCGCTGGCGTGAAATCCACTCAAGAATAAAACGAACAAGAAACTCCATAAATTTAATTTGGGCGAATCTATCATAGTTTAATAATTTGACAATAAAATGAAGAATAGATAAATAAACAAAAATATGGCGTATAAGTTTTATAATGACTGTATCCATATTATGTGCATACACAAAAAAATCCATAAATGTAATTAAAGCGAAGATAACATATTATACAATTAAGTGAAAATATATGTAATATGTATCGTAACCAATAATACAAAAGTAAATATATATAATATACTAAGTCTCTATAATTATATTATAAAATAAACTGATATTGCATCTTTCCCACCGCTAGGAAGGGACCTCGAGAAGCCCAACCCTACTGTAGGCGAGATGTGACATTGTGGTTATTTGAAAAACATTTTAATATACATAAATATCTAACTATTTTTTCAGCAAGAAAAGGTTGGTGTAAATTGCACTCTTCTTTATATGTTATATTTAATATAAAATCACACCTGTAAGCGAATGTGTGTATTTTTTTAGATTTTACCTCGGCTGAGAAACAGTTGCAAAGAGCAAAATAATATATGAAAGACATATTTTAACAAATTAATATTTTATTTTTAATGTCATTGCATGTTGACGTCTAGTATTGTAATGGTGGCTATTGGATATAAAAAAAATCGTAATAAAATAGAGGTAGTTTATTATTACCATAGTTATAGTAAAATTGTAGCTGCTGTAATTCAAACATATCTAGTGTTTTAGGAGGTTTAATTCTTTAAATAGTGGCTCAGTGTGTGTTAAATAGGCCTATGTACTTCCAGTTATAATTCTAATACATTTTTTTGAAAATGAAATATTTTTTGTAATTTTATAATCCCCTCCATCAGTGCATAATTTATATGAGGGAGAATAAAATATGTGTACTAAAGTAAAATTATATAGGATGGTAATTTTTTTTTAACATAGAAAAATAAATTATTAAACAAGTAAATTGTATTGGCGATAAAAATAAACAAAACGACTACGTTCATGTATGTGGCAAAAAGTAATAAAAACGTTGATAAAAAACTAAACATAGCCCCTACTTGTTATTTTAATGTTTTCATGCATCAGCTATCTTGATGCAGTTTATAATTCAAATATTGTGCCATGTAGTAACATCTTTTAGATGTTCTTTTAATTAATTTTCCCACATTATGCAATATATTTTCTATTTCAATGTAGAACTCGGTGTTTTTATATATACATGTATTTATTATTATTATTTTCCAAATTTAAATGTAGAAATGTGTGCTTTTCAAAATATTTTCAGGCAATATTGTATGATGTTTTAAAGGCTAACTTGATTAAAATTTCTATTTCTTGGTCGATATATGCAAGTTGTGAGTTATTGGAATAATGTTGATGATATATACAAGTTGTTTTTTATCAACATACAATGTAAATTTTAGCACTAATACTTGTTTTCAACAAGTCTAACATAATAATATTATTTCAACAGTGCTAAGATGTAGGCCTGATTCGACAACATTACCTCACTTGTTGTCGCTTCACCAGTTCACAAATTACGAATATAACTATTAGTCGGCTGCATATATGAAAAAAAAACACCTTACTCTGGGCAAATTGTTACAAAAGGTTTTTCAGTAGATTATTGTAGTAGTCTACCAGGTGTGCTTAATAACATATCAAAAGTTTGCCAAAATTTGACCATGCAAAAAGTATTATTTTCAAGATGGCGGCCAATAAAAAAGCTAGGCGTCCAAATCGTAACAGTGGTTAACATTCGAGTTATTTGCTCAATAAGCATCCAAAATTACTCATTTTAATGCATTGTCACTTGTTTTTGGTACATAGTGTACTTCAAACAGACCAAAGTCAAAACAACTTATTGAAACCTAAGATAGCGGACCAAAATGGCCGCCAAACCTTAAAGGTCTCACCACACAAATTTATACTCGCATATCATTAAAAAGATTATTAGTTCGAAAGTAACGATCTTTTTTTAATGTAGCGATTTACAGCAGGCTTGGGTTTTAATATTGTATAAATTGACATCATTTTGATATCCATTTAGATTGAGTGACTATTTCTTGCTTCAAAAACATCGAAATCGGGAAAAATTGATTTTGTAGTAACAAGGCATAGGCCTATGCTGCATTTGATAGTTCTAGTATATTGGCAACTCTCAAGAGTAAATGAAGACATATAGCATTTCCATGTAAAAATAGAAAAAAAGCCCAACGATTGATGGGCAAATAATTGAAAATTGCTTCTTTTCTTAGTCTGATTTTGGTAAACGTTTGATATGTTATTACTGATAGTCTACTAGTACTACAATACACCGTTAAGAAACCTTTTGTGGCAATTTTTCAGGGGCTCACCATATGCAGCTATAAATCTGTGAAACTCAATGACCTTGACCTCCTTCGTTTTCACTGAGCTGGCTAATGCAATGAAGTATGGGGAAGGGGGTCTTATATAACCTTGTTTTCACTGAGTGACGTCACTGCGTTTAACTCCACGTCTAACATGTATTTGTGGTGGCCTTAATAAAAAGCCACCGTACGTATGAGAGTAGGCCTACGTATGAGCGGCCTCTATGGTGTAGAGGGAAACGTGTGACCTAGTTTACTTGTTCGATACGTTGTTATCGTGGTTATAGGAGCCTATGCCATGTTTATCCGGTTAAAATAAACTGATATTGCATAAGCATGATAAGGGCATAACGTACTTGTAATGTGTAATACAAGCGCTCGCATATGATAGGCCTAAGTTAGGTGAGCTCATGACAATTAAAATATATTTGTAGGGGATAAATGGTTTCCGTTCTCCCAGCGGAACGCGACCTCAATATTGTGTTGTAAAAATAGAAAAAAAGCCCAACGATTGATGGGCAAATAATTGAAAATTGCTTCTTTTCTTAGTCTGATTTTCTCCACACATAGATGGCGCTCAGGTCAACCCCGCTCTCTGAGGTCAGAATGGTAACAAGGTTCAAGTTACTCTGGTTCCCAGAGCCACACTACGCGGCGTGGCCGAGCTTCATGTAAATGAAATTGGCCGGGCTCGCCAGGCAAGCAGTTAGGAACTTTTAACCCCATTTGCTTAATATCCTGAGTAAGATCCTGAAGTCAAGGGTGAGTTCGAGCTCCTAATTTTCCTCATTTAAATATAGATTTAGAAGTTAAATAAGTATCTTAACATTCTAAGCAGCTTATAAGTAGGCCTATACGTAGATTCTGAATAAAATATTTTTTTTTGCAGCGTTTTCACAGCAAAACTCGCATTAATTGAGAAATGAATACCGCTCCCCATTTACTTATATTATCGCCTAAAAAACTTTATAACATAGGTGGTCTAGCCACCAGTCAGTAGTTTATTTATCACATTGTGAAAATTTATTGCATAATTTGTGGCGTAGGTTAGGCTATGTACTTTATTAAACCACTTGAGATGAATTATGTGTAGTTTTGGAAAGGGGGAGGGAATTGGTATTATTTGGCTGATTGACATTGTGGCATTGACCATGGGCCATGATGCCATGGCATCGTCAGTCACAGGATCTTGCTGACCCGGTTCAAGTCTTGTGATCCTCGCCATATTTCATTATCAGAAATATGTTTTAAAAATCCAATTTAAATACGACCAAATTCTACATGATCTGGACTACCACCCCACAGAGTTTCATAGCTCTAGGATTTTTGAAACTTGGTCATTTCATACGTTTCGGATCATACAGTCAGTCCCAGGATCTTATCACTTTTTGTCGACCCGGTTCAAGTCTTAAGATCCTCGCCCAATTTCATTATCAGAAACATTTTTTAAAAATCCAATTTAAATACGACCAAATTCTACATGATCTCGACTACTACCCCATAAAGTTTCATAGCTGTAGGATTTTTTGTAGGCGTCTATAAATAATTTGAAAGCTTGGTCATTTCATACGTTTTGTATCATACAGTCAGTCACAGGATCTTGCTGACCCGGTTCAAGTCTTAAGATCCTCGCTCAATTTCATTTTCAGAAACATTTTTTAAAAA
This sequence comes from Flabesymbios commensalis, assembly GCA_964017125.1. Lineage (NCBI taxonomy): Eukaryota > Metazoa > Annelida > Polychaeta > Terebellida > Flabelligeridae > Flabesymbios > Flabesymbios commensalis. The sequence continues at coordinate 30,266,480 of OZ024915.1, forward strand.
TCCAATTTAAATACGACCAAATTCTACATGATCTGTGCTACCACGCCACAGAGTTTCATAGCTCTAGGATTTTTGAAACTTGGTCATTTCATACGTTTCGGATCATACAGTCAGTCCCAGGATCTTATCACTTTTGTCGACCCGGTTCAAGTCTTAAGATCCTCGCTCAATTTCATTATCAGAAACATTTTTTAAAAATCCATTTTAAATACGACAAAATTCTACATGATCTCGACTACTACCCCATAGAGTTTCAAAGCTGTAGGATTTTTTGTAGGCGTCTATAAATAATTTAAAAACTTGGTCATTTCATACGTTTTGTATCATACAGTCAGTCACAGGATCTTGCTGACCCGGTTCAAGTCTTAAGATCCTCGCTCAATTTCATTATCAGAAACATGTTTTTTTAATCCAATTCAAATACGACCAAATTCTACATGATCTGGGCTACCACCCCACAGAGTTTCATAGCTCTAGGATTTTTGAAACTTGGGCATTTCATACGTTTCGGATCATACAGTCAGTCCCGGGATCTTATCACTTTTTGTCGACCCGGTTCAAGTCTTAAGATCCTCGCCCAATTTCATTATCAGAAACATTTTTAAAAAATCCAATTTAAATACGACCGAATTCTACATGATCTCGACTACTACCCCATAGAGCTTCATAGCTGTAGGATTTTTTGTAGGTGTCTATAAATAATTTGAAAACTTGGTCATTTCATACGTTTTGTATCATACAGTCAGTCACAGGATCTTGCTGACCCGGTTCAAGTCTTAAGATCCTCGCCCAATTTAATTATCAGAAATATTTTTTTTAAATCCAATTTAAATACGACCAAATTCTACATGATCTAGACTACCACCCCACAGACTTTCATAGCTCTAGGAGTTTTGAAACTTGGTCATTTCATACGTTTCGGATCATACAGTCAGTCCCAGGATCTTATCATTTTTTGTCGACCCGGTTCAAGTCTTAAGATCCTCGCCCAATTTCATTATCAGAAACATTTTTTAAAAATCCAATTTAAATACGACCAAATTCTACATGATCTCGACCACTACCCCATAGAGTTTCATAGCTGTAGTATTTTTTGTAGGCGTCTATAAATAATTTGAAAACTTCGTCATTTCATACGTTTTGTATCATACAGTCAGTCACAGGATCTTGCTGACCCGGTTCAAGTCTTAAGATCCTCGCTCAATTTCATTATCAGAAACATTTTTTTTTAATCCAATTCAAATACGACCAAATTCTACATGATCTGGGATACCACCCCACAGAGTTTCATAGCTCTAGGATTTTTGAAACTTGGTCATTTCATACGTTTCGGATCATACAGTCAGTCCCGGGATCTTATCACTTTTTGTCGACCCGGTTCAAGTCTTAAGATCCTCGCCCAATTTCATTATCAGAAACATTTTTTAAAAATCCAATTTAAATACGACCAAATTCTACATGATCTCGACCACTACCCCATAGAGTTTCATAGCTGTAGGATTTTTTGTATGCGTCTATAAATAATTTGAAAACTTGGTCATTTCATACGTTTTGTATCATACAGTCAGTCACAGGATCTTGCTGACCCGGTTCAAGTCTTAAGATCCTCGCTCAATTTCATTATCAGAAACATTTTTTAAAAATCCAATTTAAATACGACCAAATTCTACATGATCTGGGCTACCACCCCACAGAGTTTCATAGCTCTAGGATTTTTAAAACTTGGTCATTTCATACGTTTCGGATCATACAGTCAGTCCAAGGATCTTATCACTTTTTGTCGACCCGGTTCAAGTCTTAAGATCCTCGCCCAATTTCATTATCAGAAACATTTTTTAAAAATCCAATTTAAATACGGCCAAATTCTACATGATCTCGACCACTACCCCATAGAGTTTCATAGCTGTAGGATTTTTTGTAGGCGTCTATAAATAATTTGAAAACTTCGTCATTTCATACGTTTTGTATCATACAGTCAGTCACAGGATCTTGCTGACCCGGTTCAAGTCTTAAGATCCTCGCTCAATTTCATTATCAGAAACATTTTTTTTTTAATCCAATTCAAATACGACCAAATTCTACATGATCTGGGATACCACCCCACAGAGTTTCATAGCTCTAGGATTTTTGAAACTTGGTCATTTCATACGTTTCGGATCATACAGTCAGTCCCAGGATCTTATCACTTTTTGTCGACCCGGTTCAAGTCTTAAGATCCTCGCCCAATTTCATTATCAGAAACATTTTTTAAAAATCCAATTTAAATACGACCAAATTCTACATGATCTCGACCACTACCCCATAGAGTTTCATAGCTGTAGGATTTTTTGTATGCGTCTATAAATAATTTGAAAACTTGGTCATTTCATACGTTTTGTATCATACAGTCAGTCACAGGATCTTGCTGACCCGGTTCAAGTCTTAAGATCCTCGCTCAATTTCATTATCAGAAACATTTTTTAAAAATCCAATTTAAATACGACCAAATTCTACATGATCTGGGCTACCACCCCACAGAGTTTCATAGCTCTAGGATTTTTGAAACTTGGTCATTTCATACGTTTCGGATCATACAGTCAGTCCAAGGATCTTATCACTTTTTGTCGACCCGGTTCAAGTCTTAAGATCCTCGCCCAATTTCATTATCAGAAACATTTTTTAAAAATCCAATTTAAATACGGCCAAATTCTACATGATCTCGACCACTACTCCATAGAGTTTCATAGCTGTAGGATTTTTTGTAGGCGTCTATAAATAATTTGAAAACTTGGTCATTTCATACGTTTTGTATCATACAGTCAGTCACAGGATCTTGCTGACCCGGTTCAAGTCTTCAAGATCCTCGCCCAATTTAATTATCAGAAATATTTTTTAAAAATCCAATTTAAATACGACCAAATTCTACATGATCTAGACTACCACCCCACAGACTTTCATAGCTCTAGGAGTTTTGAAACTTGGTCATTTCATACGTTTCGGATCATACAGTCAGTCCCAGGATCTTATCATTTTTTGTCGACCCGGTTCAAGTCTTAAGATCCTCGCCCAATTTCATTATCAGAAACATTTTTTAAAAATCCAATTTAAATACGACCAAATTCTACATGATCTAGACCACTACCCCATAGTTTCATAGCTGTAGGATTTTTTGTAGGCGTCTATTAATAATTTGAAAACTTAGTCATTTCATACGTTTTGTATCATACAGTCAGTCACAGGATCTTGCTGACCCGGTTCAAGTCTTAAGATCCTCGCCCAATTTAATTATCAGAAATATTTTTTAAAAATCCAATTTAAATACGACCAAATTCTACATGATCTAGACTACCACCCCACAGACTTTCATAGCTCTAGGAGTTTTGAAACTTGGTCATTTCATACGTTTCGGATCATACAGTCAGTCCCAGGATCTTATCATTTTTTGTCGACCCGGTTCAAGTCTTAAGATCCTCGCCCAATTTCATTATCAGAAACATTTTTTAAAAATCCAATTTAAATACGACCAAATTCTACATGATCTAGACCACTACCCCATAGTTTCATAGCTGTAGGATTTTTTGTAGGCGTCTATAAATAATTTGAAAACTTCGTCATTTCATACGTTTTGTATCATACAGTCAGTCACAGGATCTTGCTGACCCGGTTCAAGTCTTAAGATCCTCGCTCAATTTCATTATCAGAAACATTTTTTTTTAATCCAATTCAAATACGACCAAATTCTACATGATCTGGGATACCACCCCACAGAGTTTCATAGCTCTAGGATTTTTGAAACTTGGTCATTTCATACGTTTCGGATCATACAGTCAGTCCCGGGATCTTATCACTTTTTGTCGACCCGGTTCAAGTCTTAAGATCCTCGCCCAATTTCATTATCAGAAACATTTTTTAAAAATCCAATTTAAATACGACCAAATTCTACATGATCTCGACCACTACCCCATAGAGTTTCATAGCTGTAGGATTTTTTGTATGCGTCTATAAATAATTTGAAAACTTGGTCATTTCATACGTTTTGTATCATACAGTCAGTCACAGGATCTTGCTGACCCGGTTCAAGTCTTAAGATCCTCGCTCAATTTCATTATCAGAAACATTTTTTAAAAATCCAATTTAAATACGACCAAATTCTACATGATCTGGGCTACCACCCCACAGAGTTTCATAGCTCTAGGATTTTTAAAACTTGGTCATTTCATACGTTTCGGATCATACAGTCAGTCCAAGGATCTTATCACTTTTTGTCGACCCGGTTCAAGTCTTAAGATCCTCGCCCAATTTCATTATCAGAAACATTTTTTAAAAATCCAATTTAAATACGGCCAAATTCTACATGATCTCGACCACTACCCCATAGAGTTTCATAGCTGTAGGATTTTTTGTAGGCGTCTATAAATAATTTGAAAACTTCGTCATTTCATACGTTTTGTATCATACAGTCAGTCACAGGATCTTGCTGACCCGGTTCAAGTCTTAAGATCCTCGCTCAATTTCATTATCAGAAACATTTTTTTTTTAATCCAATTCAAATACGACCAAATTCTACATGATCTGGGATACCACCCCACAGAGTTTCATAGCTCTAGGATTTTTGAAACTTGGTCATTTCATACGTTTCGGATCATACAGTCAGTCCCAGGATCTTATCACTTTTTGTCGACCCGGTTCAAGTCTTAAGATCCTCGCCCAATTTCATTATCAGAAACATTTTTTAAAAATCCAATTTAAATACGACCAAATTCTACATGATCTCGACCACTACCCCATAGAGTTTCATAGCTGTAGGATTTTTTGTATGCGTCTATAAATAATTTGAAAACTTGGTCATTTCATACGTTTTGTATCATACAGTCAGTCACAGGATCTTGCTGACCCGGTTCAAGTCTTAAGATCCTCGCTCAATTTCATTATCAGAAACATTTTTTAAAAATCCAATTTAAATACGACCAAATTCTACATGATCTGGGCTACCACCCCACAGAGTTTCATAGCTCTAGGATTTTTGAAACTTGGTCATTTCATACGTTTCGGATCATACAGTCAGTCCAAGGATCTTATCACTTTTTGTCGACCCGGTTCAAGTCTTAAGATCCTCGCCCAATTTCATTATCAGAAACATTTTTTAAAAATCCAATTTAAATACGGCCAAATTCTACATGATCTCGACCACTACTCCATAGAGTTTCATAGCTGTAGGATTTTTTGTAGGCGTCTATAAATAATTTGAAAACTTGGTCATTTCATACGTTTTGTATCATACAGTCAGTCACAGGATCTTGCTGACCCGGTTCAAGTCTTCAAGATCCTCGCCCAATTTAATTATCAGAAATATTTTTTAAAAATCCAATTTAAATACGACCAAATTCTACATGATCTAGACTACCACCCCACAGACTTTCATAGCTCTAGGAGTTTTGAAACTTGGTCATTTCATACGTTTCGGATCATACAGTCAGTCCCAGGATCTTATCATTTTTTGTCGACCCGGTTCAAGTCTTAAGATCCTCGCCCAATTTCATTATCAGAAACATTTTTTAAAAATCCAATTTAAATACGACCAAATTCTACATGATCTAGACCACTACCCCATAGTTTCATAGCTGTAGGATTTTTTGTAGGCGTCTATTAATAATTTGAAAACTTAGTCATTTCATACGTTTTGTATCATACAGTCAGTCACAGGATCTTGCTGACCCGGTTCAAGTCTTAAGATCCTCGCCCAATTTAATTATCAGAAATATTTTTTAAAAATCCAATTTAAATACGACCAAATTCTACATGATCTAGACTACCACCCCACAGACTTTCATAGCTCTAGGAGTTTTGAAACTTGGTCATTTCATACGTTTCGGATCATACAGTCAGTCCCAGGATCTTATCATTTTTTGTCGACCCGGTTCAAGTCTTAAGATCCTCGCCCAATTTCATTATCAGAAACATTTTTTAAAAATCCAATTTAAATACGACCAAATTCTACATGATCTAGACCACTACCCCATAGTTTCATAGCTGTAGGATTTTTTGTAGGCGTCTATAAATAATTTGAAAACTTCGTCATTTCATACGTTTTGTATCATACAGTCAGTCACAGGATCTTGCTGACCCGGTTCAAGTCTTAAGATCCTCGCTCAATTTCATTATCAGAAACATTTTTTTTTAATCCAATTCAAATACGACCAAATTCTACATGATCTGGGCTACCACCCCACAGAGTTTCATAGCTCTAGGATTTTTGAAACTTGGTCATTTCATACGTTTCGGATCATACAGTCAGTCCCAGGATCTTATCACTTTTTGTCGACCCGGTTCAAGTCTTAAGATCCTCGCCCAATTTCATTATCAGAAACATTTTTTAAAAATCCAATTTAAATACGACCAAATTCTACATGATCTCGACCACTACCCCATAGAGTTTCATAGCTGTAGGATTTTTTGTATGCGTCTATAAATAATTTGAAAACTTCGTCATTTCATACGTTTTGTATCATACAGTCAGTCACAGGATCTTGCTGAACCGGTTCAAGTCTTAAGATCCTCGCTCAATTTCATTATCAGAAACATTTTTTAAAAATCCAATTTAAATACGACCAAATTCTACATGATCTAGACTACCACCCCACAGACTTTCATAGCTCTAGGATTTTTGAAACTTGGTCATTTCATACGTTTCGGATCATACAGTCAGTCCCAGGATCTTATCACTTTTTGTCGACCCGGTTCAAGTCTTAAGATCCTCGCCCAATTTCATTATCAGAAACATTTTTTAAAAATCCAATTTAAATACGACCAAATTCTACATGATCTAGACCACTACTCCATAGAGTTTCATAGCTGTAGGATTTTTTGTAGGCGTCTATAAATAATTTGAAAACTTGGTCATTTCATACGTTTTGTATCATACAGTCAGTCACAGGATCTTGCTGACCCGGTTCAAGTCTTAAGATCCTCGCTCAATTTCATTATCAGAAACATTTTTTTTAATCCAATTCAAATACGACCAAATGCTACATGACCTGGGCTACCACGCCACAGAATTTCATAGCTCTAGGATTTTTGAAACTTGGTCATTTCATACGTTTCGGATCATACAGTCAGTCCCAGGATCTTATCACTTTTTGTCGACCCGGTTCAAGTCTTAAGATCCTCGCCCAATTTCATTATCAGAAACATTTTTTAAAAATCCAATTTAAATACGACCAAATTCTACATGATCTCGACTACTACCCCATAAAGTTTCATAGCTGTAGGATTTTTTGTAGGCGTCTATAAATAATTTGAAAGCTTGGTCATTTCATACGTTTTGTATCATACAGTCAGTCACAGGATCTTGCTGACCCGGTTCAAGTCTTAAGATCCTCGCTCAATTTCATTTTCAGAAACATTTTTTTTAAATCCAATTTAAATACGACCAAATTCTACATGATCTGGGCTACCACGCCACAGAGTTTCATAGATCTAGGATTTTTGAAACTTGGTCATTTCATACGTTTCGGATCATACAGTCAGTCCCAGGATCTTATCACTTTTTGTCGACCCGGTTCAAGTCTTAAGATCCTCGCCCAATTTCATTATCAGAAACATTTTTTAAAAATCCATTTTAAATACGACCAAATTCTACATGATCTCGACTACTACCCCATAGAGTTTCATAGCTGTAGGCGTCTATAAATAATTTGAAAACTTGGTCATTTCATACGTTTTGTATCATACAGTCAGTCACAGGATCTTGCTGACCCGGTTCAAGTCTTAAGATCCTCGCTAAATTTCATTATCAAACATTTTTTAAAAATCCAATTGAAATACGACCAAATTCGTTGCTGAAATGTCATTGCAAACGTTCTTCATTATGTTGCTGTAACGTTGCCGAAATGTCATTTGCAAACGTTTAACACAACGTTGTGGTAACGTTGGTGAAATGTCGTTTGCAAACGTTCATCACAATGTTGCCGTAACGTTGCTAGAGGTTTGATCACAAACGTGGGATTTGAACATTGTAGTGACATTGCTAGAATGTTACCTGTCAACATTACTTTCTGACGTTGTTACAACGCCTTTTGGAGTCTACAAAATGACGTTGCTGCAACGTTACACTGTAAATGGTAAATGGACATTTAGTTCATAAATCGGCCATTTCAAATTTTAATAAAATCACCTGCACATTTCCATATAGTGGGTAAAAAAATGAATTTTAATGATTTCTGAAATTTAATATTTCAGTTTATGCGCCCACAAAAAATATGAGAATGATCCGTGGCGTCCACTTTTGCATTTCAGTAAACACTTAAAATCACCTGTAGGCTACATATCCATATCGTGGGGGACTGTGATTGCAAAATATGAATATTTTTGACATAAATGTTCTCAGTCTATGCGCCCACAATAATTATGAAATTGATCCGTGGCGGACATTTTGAATTTCAGGAAAACCTTGAAAAAATCAAAGGCATATATCTGTAGCATGGGAAATGTGATTGTATGCAAATGATATTCAAGCAACGTTACTGCAAGATTGTGATGAACGTTTGCAAATGTTATTACAGCAACGCTACTACCACGTTGAAATATGACATTGCCACATTGGTTTGGGCCCTTAATGTTACCACCTTTTCCTCCAATGTGTTTTATCATCCACATAAAAATATGCTGTGAATATGTTGCAGGGTTCAAAATAAAGGTTCAAAGGAGGTTGTCAATTGCACAGATTTTTTTTTTTTTTTTTTTGGGGGGGGGGGGGCTACATATATGTAGCTATTTCCTAGCCTGATCCCAGAAATTTCTGAAAAAATGAGTTGCCTTATAAAGTGAAAGGTCACCATTGTCACGCGGAATTTCCTTTGAATTATTTTAATGTGAAAAATACCCGACATTTTTTATTTTGAATGCTGTGTTGAGTGCAATATATCGAGTAATTCAAACACGTCACCATGTTTCATCAGTTTATTTTTTATACAAAACAGGTTATTTCGTCTACTCAGTCCCTTCGCTCTCATGTTCTCGGTTAATTAGTGGTAGTGGAAGACAGTGGCGCTTGACAGCTCTCTCCCCCTCTCTTTCTCTCTTGCCTGAAATAAAATTATAAAGCAAAACTCATAAGTTATCACTTCCACCATGAAGTCCAGCTAATACGTTGTGATATTTCCAGACAAGACCAAACATTTTTTAACAAGAGGCCAGCCGGGATAAAAAAAATTATAGACATAACACTGATTTAACTTAAGTGATATATATTATACAAGTCTCGTATCAATTCTACCTTTATGGATGCTTAGTCTTTCCATTTTGTCTTTTCTCAGGGCATGTTTTAACACCTATGATAAGGCCGCATCGATGTCTGCCACACTTGACCCCTGGTGTACTTTCAAGCAAGCATCTCTGAATGGAGGAAGAATAAAAATGGATGTTACATCTTATATATTATTGTTTCACAAATATGAATTGTTTCTCATTGACCTAATAGCTGAAATAACATGAAGAAACGATTGATACTCTGACAAACTGTGTTGTGTGTCATGATCATTGTCAATTGAGACCTCCCATACTAAATATGTACATTAGGCTGTAACAAAAAAATGTATAATTATTCATAACATTATAGTATATGTATCTACTTCTAGCATGTACATAAAATATTGCTGCAAGAAACTCACTTTTAGTTAGGCTGACTGGTAAAAAAAAATGTTCTTTTAATGATAAAAGCATGACATTTTGCATGCCAGAATATACATGTCTCAATATCTCAGTTTCTAAATCACTTGGAAAATGATCTTGGTGTCTAAATATACATTTTTAGGACCAAGTATTACAAAAAAGACAATAACAAATACGTAAATTTGACCTTTAACCTTATTGGCTGGCCGCCGGAAAATACATGTTTTAATATCGCAGTTTCTAATTAAAATAGAAAACAAATCTTGGTGTCTAAACATACATTTTCTGGGCCAATGATTACAAAAAAAGACAATTATAAATACGCAAATTAAAATCTGACCATCGTGGCCGTCATGTTTTTTTCAAAATGGCCGTTATAGAATTTAAATGCTTTAATATCTCAGTTTCTAATTGATTTAGAAAAAAGATCCTGGTGTCTAAATATACATTTTCGGGACCAAAGATTACACAAAGCCAATTAAAAATACGCTAATTTTTTTTATCTCGATGATGGCCATTTTTCAAAATGGTCGCCAGAATATACATGTTTTAATATCTGCGTTTCTAATTAACGTAGAAAAAAGATCTTGGTGTTTATATACATTTTCAGTACCAGGGATTAGGGAGAACAATCTGAAATACGTATCTAAATGATCCGATAAATGCTTGTTTTATCGTTCTATTGATTTATTTACAAATCATTGCCACATTAATGCAGATAAGATATGCATGGCAATGCTTTTTGGTTGATACAGGCTGAGATCGGTTGTATTGAAAAATGATATTTGCTATAAAATATTATTTCCAGTCTACAGCCAGTTGACTTGGCGGGACGTTTAAAACCAATAAGGCAAATGGTTTGATGGATTGCATTTATAATCTGACAAAACTATGGGGTCTTGTCAAGTTTTAAAAAATTAAAAAATCCGAGAAAAACTCAGAATGGCCAGACGCCACCCACCCCCCCTATCCAATTTTTTATTTTTTTGAAACATGTACAACAACAAAAATCAACTCAAAAACACACAAAAAAAACAAATAATTTCCCCCCCAAAAAATGTATCCGAGTTGGGGCTTGACTCACCCACCCACGAGTTTTTCTCGGATTTTTGGATTTTTTAACTTGACAAAACCCCTAAGCTTGAATTAAGTGACTAAAGGAAAACAACATTAGCAGACATTAGACTATATTCCTAAAAGGTATAGACCCTATTTTCGTCAAAATAGTAACATGACAGATCTGTTTTTGCATGGAACCAGCAGCAGACACATACGCTTGATCTTGATGCTCTGGTCAGAAAATATTCCCGACACCTACAAGATGAAAGTATGCTGGCTAATCTAAGCGAATATGATGTTATTATTCAGAAGACCAAGTACCATATTAGTGTCTTGTAAACGTGGTAAATGAACCTCTACAACCGCGCCAGACAAGTAAGAGGCTCTATTTAAATTGTCCCTCATAATGGTAGTGTCATAAACAGTTCTACAAGATTGGGCAACAATGTCTGTCAATAATTTAACACAGATCAATCTGTATATGTACCAAACTCAAAGGCAAACACCCTGGTAGCCATCGATCTTATTGACCATAGAACGTGTTTGGCAGGTCAATATCGTCGGAATAAAGCGAGTGGATTGAGGCACACACATTTGCATACTCTGAACAGTGATCATTATGTTTATTGAAAAGTTTTAGACAAGCTACAACAGTTATACACTTCACCAATCTATTCGGGGTCGCGGAGGGGGTCACTGGCTCCTTATGTTTGCTAGACCTAATAAGTCAGACTATAATTTCATACCTGACGCTATTAGTAATAATGAGTGAGAATTCATGTAAATAGTATGTGTATTCATAATGCACAAACACGCAATTATCTAAGTTAAAAACAAGCCTTACTGTCACATATATAGTAATATCTGGTCAGTTTTAATATTGTGAATTGGGGTGACTGCCAACAGGCAATGGGAGCTGAGAAGTGAAGTGGTCAAGATCAATCTTTCTTCCTATTTCAGGTCTATGTAGCCAATGAAAATATGTTTGATTACAAACAGTGTGTGCGAGATAGATGTAATTAGATATAGTAAAATCTGTCAAAGCTTTTTGATCTATAATCTATTTTATTTGTAACAGCAACAGGTTAAAAGTTATTTAAATTTTCATATTAAAGAGAAGGTTTCAATGGTAACAATGTTTGATTCTAATAATTCTAACTATCTAAATGAGTTTTCTACCAATATAATTGATCTGAATTATTGAGATGCCGTTTTTTAGATAATTTTATATTCAAGTTTGATAAAAGTACTTTAATATATATATATTTTTAAGCTATATATTTCAACTCTTAAGTGTATTTGAAGATATTGCAGTTACTAATTAATATTTAAATGCGTTTTTTGTTAGATGTAGAAAAAACATTTAATATATATATTAATCCCCTCCATTAATAAATTATATTTAGACACAACAATTCGATTGTAACTGAATTGTGAGTGAATATAGTTTACGTCGCTTTCTGCACATTCATGGCAATATCGCGACTGAAGGAAGCCTTATATACTACTTTTATCGAATAACTTCAAGGGCTCTTTATAGAGCATATCACCAGTAAATGTCACCTAAATATATTCGGCCGGTCATTTTGTAAACTGGCTGTCATTGAATTTATTAAAATGTTCTTTTATTGGATTAAAATGTCTGAAAATGCCTTTTTTATCAGTGCCCCTAAAAATGTATATTCAAGTACAAATATTTCTTCTTTACGTGGATTAGAAGCTGTGATATTGACAGGTACAATGGTACAATTCCACTGGAGTCAGTGGAATGTTTTTTTCTTGTTGTAATAAGGTTTTTAAAAATACTTTAATTAGTATCAGTAGACCTACCCCTGAAAATGTATATTTAGATAAAAAGATTTCGATTTTAGGTGGATTAGAAGCTGAGATGTTGACACGTACTCAGATTTGGTCAGTCATTTTGTAAAATGGCCACCGCTGGTATCAGTAAAATGTTTGTTTTTTGTCGGATTGATGTGTTTACAAATACTTTATGCATTATCTGTACCCCTGAAAATGTATATTTAAATAAAATAAATTGATTTTAGGTGGATAAGAAGCTTAGATATTGACATTGATATATAGATATTCAGATTTGGTCCATTTTGTAAAATGGCCACCACTGGAGTCGTCAAATATTTTTGTTGTTGGATTATTGTGTTTACAAATACTTTATTCATTATGAATACCCCTGAAAATGTATATTTAGATTAAAATATTTTGATTTTTGGCGGTTCAGAAGCTGATATATTGACACCCGTAATATGTGGCCTTCAAAATAAACAATTAGACATAGTCTGACTTACTACCGACCACCGTCTGATAACTCTGTGGAATGTCCGCAAAATTTAGAAACTTGTCTCCGTCGTATACGAGAAGAAGGTTTCTCCAACATTCTTGTTATGGGTGATTTTAATTTACCAGACTTTGACTTGAACTTGAATGTTCCGCTTACGGATAATAATAACTACTGGTACTATTATGATATATTCTAAGAATTCTGTTTAAAACATATAGTTATGTGCTCAACCCATCAAAATGGTAACAGATTAGATTTAATATTATCTACATCACCCCATTTAATTACGGATATAGATGTTGAACAGGACCTATTTCCATCGGATCATTACCTTATAAATTTTTCTATCAAGGCTAGTGGCCTTAAAAATAATAAACAGACTAGATCAGTTTTTGACTATAGGAATGTGGATTGGACTAAGGTGAAGGTATATTTAACTAACGCTGATCTCATCGACATAGTTAGTGACTCAGTGGGTATACCCGACATTAATCGTATTTGTGATAATTGGGTCTCTAAATTGGAAGAAACATTAAATACATTTGTACCCCGTCGCATTATTCGTGACATTAATTCTCCCCCTTGGATTGACAGTGAGGTAATAAATCTGAGCAAAAAGAAAGAGACTGCCAGCAAACGGGCTAGGAGGATTAACACCCAGAGTGCTTGGGCTAAATACCGTCGACTCAGAAACAGTCTCCGGAACATGATAGATCAAAAATACAATAAATATACTAAGGATTCGCTCGATGATATTAGGACTAATCCCAAAAGGTTTTGGAGCTTCTTAAGATCAAAGACAAAAAGTAAACATATCCCTTCTGAAATGAAATTTCAGGGTAATACTTCAGACGAACCTGAAGTTGTAGCGAATTATTTTAACAATTTCTTTTATTCAAACTTTACTCACGTCCATAATACGGATAACCTTCCTCCCATCAACAGTTTTATTAATCCTAATCTATCAATTGTACAGTTATCAATTGCTGAAGTCCGCATTATATTACAGAATATAGACACTAGCAAAGCGACAGGGCCGGATGGCATTCCAGGTGTATTTCTAAAGAATTGTGCTAAGGAACTGGCACCTTCTTTTACCAAACTGTTAAACATATCTTTGCAAGCTGGCATATTTCCTAACTCCTGGAAAATGGCTAATATATGTCCCATTTTTAAGAAAGGTGATAGAACTAATTGCGAAAATTATAGGCCTATATCTTTACTTAGTATTTTAAGTAAAATTTTTGAACGTGCTATCTGCAACATAATTTATCCAGAAATCAAAGATTTAATTTCTAACAACCAGTATGGTTTTGTCCAACGACGCTCAACAGAATCTCAATTATATGTCTTCTACGACAAAATCTCAAAAAATTTAGACTCTGGTGGCCAAACTGACGTTATATATCTTGATTTTACAAAAGCCTTTGATTCAGTTCCGCATCATCTCTTAATACATAAACTTCAGACTTTCGGTTTTAATGGGACGCTGCTTAACTGGTTCCATAGTTATCTAAATAATCGATACCAGCGAGTATTAATTCACGGTAGCATGTCTACTAAACTACCTGTTAGATCTGGGGTACCCCAAGGGTCAATACTTGGCCCATTAATGTTTATATTATATGTGAATGACATTGCGGACAATATTTCAAATCTATCTTTTAAAACTCTATATGCTGATGATGCAAAAATTCGAAGAGAAATTAAATCAATGCAGGATTGTGTAGACCTTCAAAGCGATTTGAATATTTTTACACGTTGGAGTGATATTTGGAAGCTTTTCTTCAATGGTACCAAGTGCAAAGTCCTCACAATAGACAGATCTTTTAAACATAATTTTCAATACCATTTAAATAACATTCATCTAGAATCTGTTAAAGAGTTTAATGATCTAGGACTACTAATCAATTCTTCCTTAACCTGGAGAAGTCATATTGCCACTAAAATTAGCAAGGCGAACAGAATGCTTGGCCTGATAAAGCGTACAGTCGGATTCAATGCTCCATATAGAGTCAAACTACACCTATATACAGCTTTGGTTAAACCGTTATTTTCCTACGCATCAATTGTTTATTCCTGTAGCAAGGCAGATCTCAACCAGATTGAACGTATACAACGTAAACCACGAAATATATTCTTAATGATTATGTGTCGGATTACCCAACCAGACTACATAACACCAAATTACTTCCTTTGTCTTTTATAAAAGATATCAACGACTTGTGTTTTCTATATAAATGTATACATAATTTCATAGATATAGATATTAGACATATTCTTTCTTTTTATAACGCTGACACCTCTAGAACTAGGCTAGGTCAACAGGTCTTGCCTTTAAGATCTGTACGCTTTAATTCTGAATTGGCTGGGCTATTTTTCTAATCGGGTAGTAAAAATGTGGAATATCCTGCCGAACACAATAAAACAAATTAATTGCCGCAATAGATTTGTCAAACCTTTTAAGAAACTATTATATAATTTTTACATTGTAAAGTTGACTACGACCTATGATATTGACAACTCTTGCACGTGGGTTACCGTTTGTCGCTGTCCGCGATGTCGCCAGGCATGAAACACTTTTCTATCTTTTTCTTTTTGACACATCCCAGCAGGCACGGAAGTTCACCTGGTGTTGAGTCGGTGTTGGGCCAGCGTCGTAGACGGTGGGCCTGCATTGATTCGGCGTTTGATGGGCGTCTCGTGTTTTGCTGGAATGCGTTTCTCATAATTGCTGCACGCATACTTTAATAACATTGTTATCTGATTATGGGACAGGCCTAGCATAGATATCACATATCTGATGCCATGTCCCAGCCAACAGTATTATTATGACTATGTTTTCTTATCATTGAACAAAGTAATGTATACTGTGTATTTGGCGAATCTTAATAAATAAATGAATAGATATTCAAAATATTTATGGATTAGAAGCTGACGTAAAAATTATAGACACTCATCATATATTTGTTCAGCCATTTTGCAAATTGGCTGCCATTTAGGTCATTAAAATGCTCTGTGTTGGATTAATGTGTATAAACATGATTTATTTATTATCCGTACCCCTAAAAAAAGGTAAATTTAGATGAAAATATTTTGATTTCAAGTGGATTAGGCGCGGATATATTGACACTTATATACATTTTGGCGGCCATTTTGTAAAATGGCCGCCAGTCAGCTCACAGGTCATTTTTTAAATGGCTCTATAGGTAAAAACATTCTAAAGGGTGTTCTCTTACAGCATGTAAAATTTCATGCTTTTATTATTAAATGAACAATTCCTTCATATATAACCACCAGTCAGCCTAACTATTATAACAATTCGATATAATTGTAAAGACTGAAACATGTGTAAGGCCTCTTTTACTTACTTCCCCTACAGGCTGAAGGCTGCCAACAGACTTGTTGAACCGATGTGGCCGAACATTCCTCGGAAGGTGGAGTTGTGGCCGTCCCCTCTAAACGGTTTCAAGACATTCACCTGTAATGATTAAATAAATATAATGCTATTAAATAACCTATGCACATAATACATAATAGTAAAAGATAATAATAAGCATGTTAATACTACATGACTGTTAATACTGACTCAATTAGTATGAACATCTTCTGAAGTGGTGTAATAAACCTTTCTTTTATTAGCCCATCCGAACGAGTGAGGTGGCGGCATCTGTGGACACATCATCTGTGGAGACACTGTGGGCTCTGGTGGGAGCCGAGCGCTATCTTCCTAGTACATACTAGTATCTAGCCTTCCATACTCCATGAACAGTTTTAGAAAGACATTCTCTGAGTTTTAAAAACATTATTTAGCTTCTTTGAAAGGCTTTTGAAAAATAGAATTTTATTATTTTTAAGGCTTGATTCACGTTGATGTAAGGCGATCTATAAATGCATTACAGACATCATGAACAGAGTGTATTCTGTTATCACAGTCTGTGCTTTATTTCCGATAGTGTATTTAATACAGAAATATATATTTTAATACCGTGGTCTGGGTGCAACACTTATTTCAGAAATAACCTACTCTTGTCTTGGAAAATTATAAATCTAATAAACTAAAAAGCTTCAACAATGAATTAATTTGTTGTTTCACTTACATGGCTAAAAAGACCTGGCATATTGGGAGCCTCAGCATCAGGGAGAGAGTTTCAGCAGGTGGGGGGGGGGGTCATGCCAAGGTAACTTCAACGTCATTTCAAGGTCAAATTGGAGAAAAATAGACAAAAATTGAATTTTTAAATTGTTTTTATTGATATGACCTTGGCATGTCTTGTCGAGGTACCCTTGTAAATAGGTAA
>OZ024915.1:30283986-30406483 GCA_964017125.1 Flabesymbios commensalis
AACAAAATAATAACAAAAAAAGAACCCAATCTGCATTGGAACACACATACTGAGTCTATCATATTAATTCTTGTCCCGCTATTCCCATATATATGTAAACGTTTTGTCATAATTATACAGAAGTATTTTTTTTAGTAATTTCGAGGTCAATATGGCAAGGTCTTAATCATGAAAAGACCTTGACATTGCAAATAGCCTCAATAGTCACCGAGATATGGAATGGAAACTGTTTTTGAGATCCAATTTTTACACTCAGGTTTCAGGTTGTTCATGCGAGCAGAAGTGGCCAATGATCTAAAACACTGAAATACAAGATGAATATCTGCAATATGTCCAAATTTGGCAATTCTAAGATGACAAATCTGACCTGTAATTTTATTGTAGATTAAATAAATGTCGAAGGGATGCTCAGTAATACAATTTCGAAAATCTATATATGACTCAAGGACAAGGTTAAATAAGTATGTTTACAACAAGAACAGGGTGGTCATTTCGGTAATCTAAAATGGGATCACTTTCAGTCAGTCCCAAGGGTGGTCCTATTTCCGGGTCTCCACAGTACTACTTTTATTGGCAGCCTGTCAAAAATAAAGGAGAAATTCCAGCCCTAATCCTGAATGTGCAACATATCAGTACAAACAATGGTTATAGCATATAGCCAGAAACAAAGTACAACAGCTCATCTAATTGACAGAATGTTATAGTACAAGCATACTTAATTTAAACTAGAGGGGAATTGTGACTTTTCAAGTAACAATAATATTTGAGCTAGGTTTTACTAATTTTTGTGGCGGTCATTTTGAATTTTGTTGGGTTATTTTTATTATGACAGATTGATGGAAATTTCGCGTATGAGTTTTTTGGCAGCCATTCTGAACTGGAATTTTAGACTTTGGACTTCAAATTTCAGAAGTCCCCACTAAACTTTTGCACTTTTAAATAAATTTATATATGTTTGTCAAATTACATCGCATTCAGAGTGCCAGTACACACATTGACTTGTTTCTCTGTTGACTTAAGGTTGTATCACTATCCGCAATGCTAGCCCAACATTAAAACAACATTGATTCAACATTTTGTGTTTGAATAGAATTGCAAATGTTATTTTAATTGTGGTAATTGGATAAATGTATTATTATCAAATCTAGAGACTGAAGGGTTGAGTAGGTCTGAACATAGGGGCACCCTGTTCACCCTCCTGGCAATGAATGGAGAATCACCCGACGTGTACACCATTGTACAAACATTGGACCCTATTATAATCCTACTGCCGTGCAAGCCAAAAGGCAGTATTTGCTCACTTTACAAGAGTATAGTGATCCAGAAAATCCTGGATAAATCCGGAAGAACACGATGGATGACTTAGAAAGTCATAGCACACCTTCTGACTACTCTGGGAATATCGTGTCCAAATTTCCCTTTCAATACCCTCGAGCCGATCTCTTCACCTTGAGCATATTTAATCATTTTAACCCAACAGAATTAGAATCTCCAGTCAAATTCAAACCTAACACAAGGTGCTATACATGCTCCAATTTCTAGCATATATGGTAGAAATTATATTTGTCCTTGAGGATGACATCAAATCACCAAAGTAATAGAAAATGTCATTTTTCACTCAAAATCGTACGAAAAAATAGTTTTTGACACATGTTCAAGCTGTATTTGTTAAAAATCATATAATCCCCTTTACTTGACTACGAAATTAAGCTTTTGCCTTTCAGGATGACCTTTTTTCATCAAAATAATTTCAGGAAGAGATTATTAAGTAAAAAATCACACCAAAAAAGACATATTACATGTCTTCCTATTTTGTTTCTTGAAGATCATATTTTTACATTTTTGGCCTTGGAAATGACCTTTCGACCTTGAAGATGACCTTGGATCAACGTACCATAAATTTATTTGTCACATCAAAAAGGTGACCTTGAAATGGATTTTTTGACCTTGCAGATGACCTTGAGTCATAGAAATAATACAAGAAATGGATTGCCCAAATTAAAATCACACGAAAATGATGTATTACACTTGTTCCTGGCTTCATTTGTTGAAAAATCATATTTGACCTTAAAATATTTGGCGGCCATTTTGTTTTCTCACTAGAAAAATTCAGCCCAAGGGTGCCAAAGTGACACCCTGTTGATTTCTGATGGGGACATCCCATAGTTTAAAATCAATCACAAAACATTATCCATACCGAGAAACACACTTTTGTCAAAATACACTGGGCTAATAAGTCAAGGTATTATAAAGTTATCGCTTTTACAAGCAATTTTGTTTGGGTGACCTTGAAATTAGGTCAAGGTCACTGAATGTCGAGCTTGACCTTCAGATTAGTGTCATACACATGAGGTAATAAAATTAAGGTCCCAAGTCAAGGTGTTATTAAGTTATCGTGCTTATAAGCATCTGCACCGACCACCCAAACGCCTGGCGCTGGGAATCACCATGCCACCAGCCTCAGGGGCGATAAAGAATGTGAAGGTTCCTTGACCACCCGATTTCTGAATGACCAAAGTTTTTTGTTTGGATATAAAAATGTTCTTCGATGCTGACATTGCGATCTGAAAGATTGTCTCAAATAATTTGTTCGAAGCAAAATATATGCAAGTGGAACAATGTATTTATCAAAAATACATCAACAATAAATTTGACATGTGACACAAAGATCATAAATGACAGTGAAGGTTCTTTGACTGGGGATGATGATTGTCATGATCCTTTATCCAATGATAACGTCCCAAATCTTGGCTGGTGTTATTGATTCTGTGATGATGAATCACTGCATCACTGGATGATAAAAACTTCATCTTATAATGATGAACATCTTATAATAATGAAATCTAAAAGAACTTATTTCACCTATAATGATCATCAAGGAAATGTTAACGATGAACTACAATTTGAATAAACTTAGAAACAACAGTAGAATGTGGCGGGGGCCCTGGTGCAATGGTTGAAGCTGAGTCGGAGCTCGCGGGTTCGAACCCTACTCTGGCCTTCAAGTTTCAAAGAAACAAAATGTCTCTTACCCGCTGACGCACCGTGACCAAGAGGTAGTGTGTTCGGCCTCAGACTGCTAGGGCTCGAATTTCAAATATTGTGTCTTGAGGGCAGTACGTGTCATCTCACCATCCTTGAGCAGCAGGTTGTCCTAGCCCAATTTAGCCTGTGTGTGCACAAAGGTGGCCTGAAACCCCGTTCATTTCATTTTTCCCAGTAGGATGATAAAATTTCAAACCCATCAGCATCCAGATCATGTAACGTTAGAATTTGCTCGTATTTAAATCGGATTTTCATGTAGACCTATGATCCAAATCGTATGAAATGACTAAGTTTTAAACTTATTTATTATAGACCCCTCTATAAAAATCCTGCAGCTATGTGGGGTGGTAGTCCAGAGCATGTAGAGTTTGGCCGTATTTAAATTGGATTTTTAAAAAAATGTTTCTGATAATGAAATTGGGCGAGGATCTTAAGACTTGAACCGGGTCAGCAAGATCCTGTGACTGACTGTATGATACAAAACGTATGAAATGACCAAGTTTTCTAATTATTTATAGACGCCTACAAAAAATCCCACAGCTATATAGCTCTATGGGGTGGTAGTCCAGATGATGTGGAATCTGTTCGTATTTAAATTGGATTTTTTTTAAATGTTTCTGATAATGAAATTGGGCGAGGAGCTTAAGCCTTGAACCGGGTCGACGAAAAGTGACAAGACCCTGGGACTGACTGTATGATACAAAATGTAAGAAATGGCCAAGTTTCAAAATTCCTAGAGCTATGAAACTCTGTGGGGTGGTAGTCCAGGTCATGTAGAATTTGGTCGTATTTAAATTGGATTTAAAAAAAATGTTTTTGATAATGAAATTGGGCGAGGATCTTACGACTTGAACCGGGTCAGCATGATCCTGTGACTGACTGCATGTATACATACAAAACGTATGAAATAACCAAGTTTTCAAATTATTTATAGACGCCTACAAAAAATCCTACGGCTATGAAACTCTATGGGGTGGTAGTTCAGATGATATAGAATTTGGTCGTATTTAAATTAGATTTTTTTAAAATGTTTCTGATAATGAAATTGGGCGAGGATCCTAAGACTTAAACCGGGTCAGCAAGATCCTGTGACTGACTGTATGATACAAAACGTATGAAATAACCAAGTTGCAAAACTTCTAGAGCTACGAAACTCTGTGGGATGGTAGTCCAGATCATGTATATAAAATGTATGAAAAAACCAAGTTTTCAAATTATAATTAGACGCCTACAAAAAATCGTACAGCTATGAAACTCTATGGGGTAGTATTCGAGATCATGTAGAATTTGGTCGTATTTAAATTGGATTTTAAAAAATGTTTCTGATAATGGAATTGGGAGAAGATCTTAAGAGTTAAACCGGGTCAGCAAGATCCTGTGACTGACTGTATGATACAAAACGTATGAAATAACCAAGTATCAAAAATTCTAGAGCTACGAAACTCTGTGGGGTGGTAGTGCAGATCATGTAGAATTTGGTCGTATTCAAATTGAATTTAAAAAAAATGTTTCTGATAATCAAATCGGGCAAGGAGCTTAAGACTTGAACCGGGTCGACAAAAAGTGATAAGATCCTGGGACTGACTGTATGATCCAAAATGTATGAAATGGCCAAGTTTCAAAATTCCTAGAGCTATGAAACTCTGTGGGGTGGTAGTCTAGGTCATGTAGAATTTGGTCGTATTTAAATTGGATTTAAAAAAAAAATGCTTTTGATAATGAAATTGGGCGAGGATCTTAAGACGTGAACCGGGTCAGCATGATCCTGTGACTGACTGCATGTATACATACAAAACGTATGAAATAACCTAGTTTTCAAATTATTTATAGACGCCTACAAAAAATCCTACGGCTATGAAACTCCATGGGGTGGTAGTCCAGATGATATAGAATTTGGTCGTATTTAAATTAGATTTTTTAAAAATGTTTCTGATAATGAAATTGGGCGAGGATCTTAAGACTCAAACCGGGTCAGCAAGATCCTGTGACTGACTGTATGATACAAAACGTATGAAATAATCAAGTTGCAAAAATTCTAGAGCTACGAAACTCTGTGGGGTGGTAGTCCAGATCATGTATATAAAACGTATGAAATAACCAAGTTTTCAAATTATTAATAGACGCCTACAAAAAATCGTACAGCTATTAAACTCTATGGGGTAGTAGTCCAGATCATGTAGAATTTGGTCGTATTTAAACTGGATTTTGAAAACATGTTTCTGTAGTAGTAGTAGTAAATCATTGCTTTACGTCACTTTTCGGCACAAAAGGTCTTTTAAGTGACATTATAATACGATAAAAACGTTGTAGTCAATTAATGAGATGAATGATGTACAGATGATGATGTGAGGGTGGGGGTGATAGGGCATGGTGGGTTATTGAGAGCGTTTTCCTTCGCTCGCCCGATAAGGGGTTCTGGGTATGTCTAGGGGATATACCCCCAGACATGCCCAGACGGCCGGAGACTTGAGTTTCGCTGTACATGTTTCTGATAATGAAATTGGGCAAGGAGCTTAAGACTTGAACCGGGTCGACAAAAAGTGATAAGATCCTGGGACTGACTGTATGATCCGAAATGTATGAAATAACCAAGTTTCAAAAATCCTAGAGCTATGAAACTCTGTGGGGTGGTAGTCCAGATTATGTAGAATTTGGTCGTATTTAAATTGGATTTTTAAAAAATGTTTCTGATAATGAAATTGGGCGAGGATCTTAAGACTTAAACTGGGTCAGGAAGATCCTGTGACTGACTGTATGATACAAAACTTATGAAATGACCAAGTTTTCAAATTATTTATTGACGTCTACGAAAAATCCTACAGCTATGAAACTCTATGGGGTGGTAGTCCAGATGATGTAGAATTTGGTCGTTTTTTAATTGGATTTTTTAAAATTATTCTGATAATGAAATTGGGCGACGAGCTTAAGACTTAAACCGGGTTGACAAAAAGTGACAAGATCCTACGAAACTCTGCGGGGTGGTAGTCCAGATCATGTCGAATATGGTCGTAATTAAATTGGATTTAAAAAAAATGTTTCTGATAATGGAATTGGGCGAGGATCTTAAGACTTAAACCGGGTCGTCAAGATCCTGTGACTGACTGTATGATACAAAACGTATGAAATAACCAAGTATCAAAAATTCTAGAGCTACGAAACTCTGTGGGGTGGTAGTCCAGATCATGTAGAATTTGGTCGTATTTAAATTAAATTAAAAAAAAATGTTTCTGATAATAAAATTGGGCGAGCAGCTTAAGACTTGGACCGGGTCGATAAAAAGTGACAAGATCCTGGGACTGACTGTATGATCCGAAACGTATGAAATGACCAAGTTTCAAAAATTCTAGAGCTATGAAACTCTGTGGGGTGGTGGTCCAGATCATATAGAGGTTGGTCGTATTTAAATTGGATTTTTTTAAAAAAAATTCTGATGATGAAATTGGGCGAGAAACCGGGACAGCAAACTTAAACTTAAACAGGGTCAGCAAGATCCTGTGACTGACTGTATGATACAAAACGTATGAAATAACCAAGTTTTCAAATTATTTATAGATGCCTACAAAAAATCCTACAGCTATGAAACTCTATGGGGTAGTAGTCGAGATCATGTAGAATTTGGTCGTATTTAAATTGGATTTTTTTTAAATGTTTCTGATAATAAAATTGGACGAGAAGCTTAATTAAGACTTAAACCGGGTTGACAGAAAGTGACAAGATCCTAAGAAACTCTGTGGGGTGGTAGTCCAGATCATGTCGAATATGGTCGTAATTAAATTGGATTGAAAAAAAATGTTTCTGATAATGGAATTGGGTGAGGATCTTAAGACTTGAACCGGGTCGACAAAAAGTGACAAGATCCTGGGACTGACTGTATGATCCAAAACGTATGAAATAACCAAGTTTCAAAAATCCTAGAGCTATGCAACTCTGTGGTGTGTTAGTCCAGATCATGTAGAATTTGGTCGTATTTAAAATGGATTTTTAAACAAGAGCACACTCGACAATAGCCCGTCGCCATTATTGAACTTGACGTCATTATTGCGGCCACAAGGTCAAATTATTGACGTAAAAGACAATTATTCAGCCATTTTGCATTTTTTCCAGCCATTATTGAACTTGTCCGAGAACTGGTTATTAGTAACATGTATAACAAATTTGAAAATGATACATGAAAAACTTTTCAAGTTATCGCGCCCACATGGTCAAATTATTGACGTGAAATGCGAAAAATCGCAATAAATCGGCCATTTTGAAATTTTTTTCAGCCATTATTGAACTTGTCCAAGAACTACTTATTAGTAACATGCATAACAAATTTGAAGAGGATACGTAAAATTTTTTTCAAGTTATCGCGCCTACAAGGTCAAATTATTGACGTTAAATGCGAAAAAATCGCAATAAATCGGCCATTTGAAAAATTTTTTCAGCCATTATTGCACTTATTCAAGAACTACTTATTAGTAACATGCATAACAAATTTGAAGAGGATACGTGAAAAACTTTTCAAGTTATCGAGCCCACAAGGTCAAATTATTGACGTAAAATGCGAAAAATCGCAATAAATCGGCCATTTTGAATTTGTTTTCAGCCATTATCGAACTTGTCCAAGAACTACTTATTAGTAACATGCATAACAAATTCGAAGAGGATACGTGAAAAACTTTTCAAGTTATCGCGCTCACAAAGTCAAATTATTGACGTAAAATGCGAAAAATCGCAATAAATCAGCCATTTTTTTATTTTTTTTCAGCCATTATTAAACTAGTCCAAGAACTACTTATTAGTAACATGCATTAAAAATTTGAAGAGGATACGTGAAAAACGTTTCAAGTTATCGCGCCCACAAGGTCAAATTATTGACGTAAAAGGCGAAAAATCCCAATAAGTCGGCCATTTTGAATCTTGTTTTGGCCATTATTGAACTTGTCCGAGAACTGGTCATTAGTAACATGCATAACAAATTTGGGATGGATACATGAAAAACTTTTCAAGTTATCGCGCCCACAAGTAAATGTTAACGCCGACGCCGACGACGCCGAACTTCAATTGCAATAGCCCACCTTTTTTAATTAAAAGGCGGGTTAAAAATGTTTCAGATAATGAAATTGGGCGAGGATCTTAAGAGTTAAGACTTGAACAGGGCCAGCAAGATCCTGTGACTGACTGCATAGAAAACGTATGAAATGACCAAGTTTTCAACTTATTCATAGACGCCTACAAAAAATCCTAGAGGCTAGAGCTATGAAACTCTGTGGGGTGGTAGTCTAGTCCAGATCATGTAAAAAAAATTCATATTTAAATTAGATTTTTATAAAATTTTCCTGGAAATGAAATAGCGCGAGGAGCTTAAGAATTGAGCCGGGTTAACAATATCCTGGGCTGACTGGATGATCCAAAACGTATGAAACGACCACGTTTTAATTAAACTTAATTATAGATGCCTATACAAATATCCTAGTGCTATGCAACTTTGTGGGGTGGTAGTCCAGATCATGTGGAATTAGCTCGTATTTAAATTTGATTGATAAAAAATAGGTAATTGTTGAAGTAGGCCTACATCATCGACTAACTGGCTATTACCAGGGTGTCTTTTCGGTTTATTCCGTATCATTTTGATAATAGACGCAGTCGAGGACAGTACTCAGGATCTTATGAATTTGGTGTCAACATTTTATAGCTCAGGCAAGGCATTCTCCACACATAGATGTCGCTCAGGTCAACCCCGCTCTCTGAGGTCAGAATGCAGGCAAGGTTCAAGTAGGCATACCAGAGATATTATAATAACATCTCTGGGCATACCTCCTGGGAATCTCTGTAGTAGCCCACGCGGCTCAGCGTACTACGGTAATACGGTAATACAGACACCTCCAGGTCTAGCCAATATATTGCTTGATGACCCGGATTTGCACGTTGTCAAATGTGAGATTTTATGAGCTGGTGAGATTGCGATTTGAGAAGCCGGTGATGAGCTTAGTGCTACACAATTTTGTTGATAAATGTAAAACTTGTTGATTCACACATGGTCTTAAACATTGATTCAATGACATGTCTCAAAATAACATTTAGATCGCTTAGTGAGGGTGCACATAGGTTAAAAAACGAATCAAACGAACGGCGCATATTCCTAGGGTCCGAACATCGAGGATTTCAACTTATAAATAGTGTAAAAATCGAACCTAAAAATCAATATCTATTTTTATCTATATAAATTATGGGTGAAATGGGTAAAAAGTGAACTATGAAGAATCCATGATTTCCAGGACCCATGTGCACCCTCCTTAGTAGGCCTACTTACCGTTACCTATGCTATGGTGTCCCGATAGGGCCATATCACCCTTTCACAGCTTCGATGTTTCGTTCTTTCGTTATTTCGTATCGCCCTTTCGTAGTTTCGCATAGCTCTTTCGTTGTTTCGCAAAGCTTTTTGTTGTTTTGTAGTCTCGTTCTTTCGCATCACCCGTTTGTAGTTTCGTATCACATTGTCGTTGTTTCGCAGTTTTGTTGTTTGCCCTTTCGTTGTTTCGTACTTTTGTTGTTTCAGACTCTCGTTGCTTGCAGTTTCGTTGTCTCGTACTCTCGTTGTTTCATACTTTCGTTGTTTCTTACTTTCGTTTTTTCGTACTTTTGTTGTTTCGCACTTTTGTTATTTCGTACTTTCATTTGTTTTGTACTTGTATTGTTTCGTACTTTCCTTATTTCGTAATTGTGTTGTTTCGCAGTATCACACTTGTTGTTTCGTAATTTCGTTGTTTCTTACTTTCGCTGTTTCGAACTTTCGTTGTTTTGTACTTTCGTTGTTTTGCAGTTTGGCACTTTCTTTGTTGCGTACTTCCGTTGTTTCGCAGTTTCGTACTTTCGCTGTTTTGTACTTTCCTTGTCTCATACTTACTTTTTTTCTAACCTTCGTAGTTTGGTACTGCAGTTGTTTCGTGCTTTCGTTGTTTCGCAGTTTCGCACTTTTGCTCTTTCGTACTTTAGTTGTTTCGCACTTTCGTACTGTTTTGTCTCGCAGTTTCGTTGTTCGCATTTTCGTTGTTTCGCACTTTCGTTGTTCGTATTTACGTTGTGTCTTGCTCCCTGTCGCGGTTTCGTTCTTTCCTTGTTTCGTTGTTTCGTATTTTCCTTGTTTTGCAATTTCGTTGATTCGTACTGCCGTTTTTTGTACTTTCGTTGTTGAACTCTTTCGTTGTTTGCTACTTTCATTGTTTCGCACTTTCGTTGTTTCGTACTTTTCTTGTTTCGTACTTTCCTTGTTTCGCACTTTCGTGAGCGGGGGCCCTGGTGCAGTGATTGAAGCTACCTGCTTGGAAAGTCGGAGATCGCGGCCTACTTCGCGGGTTCGAACCCCACTCTGGCCTTCAAGTTTATAAGAAACAAAATGTAATATTTTGGGGAAACTCTGCGACCCAGAGGTAGCGTGTTCGACTTCAAACCGTCAGGGCTCGAAGTTCGAATTCTGTGTCTCATTCATCTCACAACACTCAGGAGGTTCTCCTGAACCAGTTCAGCCTATATGGGCACAAAGGTGGCCTAAAATCCCATTCATTTCATTTTGCACTTTCGTTGTTTCGTACTTTCGCTTTTGAATTATTTCGTTTTTCCGTACTTTCGTTG
This sequence comes from Flabesymbios commensalis, assembly GCA_964017125.1. Taxonomy (NCBI): domain Eukaryota; kingdom Metazoa; phylum Annelida; class Polychaeta; order Terebellida; family Flabelligeridae; genus Flabesymbios; species Flabesymbios commensalis. Next base: position 30,294,646 of record OZ024915.1, read on the forward strand.
TTTTGTACTTTTGTTGTTTCGTATTTTCGGAGCACTGGTGAAGAGGTTAACGCTACCGTCCATCACGCCTGTCCCCTGATGAAGAGGTTAACGCTGCCGTCCATCATGCCGGAGCCAGAGGTTAACGCTGCTGTCCATCACGCCGGAGCCCTGGTCAAGAGGTTAACGCTGCCGTCCATCACGCCGGGGCCCTGATGAAGAGGTTAACGCTGCCGTCCGTCACGCCGGAGCCCTGGTGAAGAGGTTAACGCTGCCGTCCATCATGCCGGGGACCTGATGAAGAGGTTAACGGTACCGTCCATCACGCCGGAGCCCTGGTGAAGAGGTTAACGCTGCCTTTCATCATGCCGGAGCCCTGATGAAGAGGTTAACGCTGCCTTCCATCACGCCGGGGCCCTGATGAAGAGGTTAACGCTACCGTCCGTCGCGCCGGAGCCCTGGTGAAGAGGTTAACGTTACCGTCCATCACGCCGGAGCCCTGGTGAAGAGGTTAACGCTGCCGTGCATCACGTCGGAGCCCTGATAAAGAGGTTACCGCTGCCGTCCGTCACGCCGGTGCTCGGGTGAAGCCCTAATGAAGAAGTGAAGGCTGCCGTCCGTCACAACGACACAGCGAAAGTACGAAACAGCGAAAGTGCAAAACATCGAAAGTGCGAAACAACGAAATTACGAAACAACGAAATTAGGAAACAACGAAAGTGCGAAACAACGGAAGTACAAAAGTGCGAAACAACGAAAGTACGAGACAACGCAAGTACGAGACAACGAAACTGCGAAACAACTAAAGTACGAAACGACAACAGTACGAAACAACAAAAGTACGAAACAACGAAAGTGCAAAACTGTGAAACAACGAGACTGATAAACAACCAAGGTACGAAACAACGAAAGTACGAAACAACGAAAGTACGAAACAACGAAAGTACCAAACAACAAAAGTGCGAAACAATAAACTACGAAAGTACGAAACAGCGAATGTACGCAACAATGCAAGTGAGAAACAACGAAAGTGCGAAGCAACGACACTGGGAAACAACGAAAGTCTGAAACAACGAAAGTACGAAACAACGAAAGTACGAAACATTAAGGTACGGAATAACGGAAGTGCGAAACTGTAAAACAACGAAAGTACGAAACAACGAAAGGGCGATAAGAAACTGCGAAAGGGCGATGCGAAACAACGAAAAAGCGTGATTTCAAACAGCGAAAGTGCGGGATGACCCAACTCGGACACCATAGTCACCCAACATAAAATTTTTAAAAAAGTACCATGATAACAAAATAGCGAATTTGTGTGATCCAAGCAAACACGAGGCGATGATCTGATGGAGTGTTGGGCCAGCAGCGTCTATTATAGCCTGACCACTGGCCCTGTGACTACCTATTGGGCCAGATACTGGGCTCTGGTTTTTAGGTTGTGATTGGACAGCTTCAATTTGATTCAATTTTGGGGTGTGGCTTGAAGCTTCCAGTCCCATTGGCCGATTGAGTTCAGGGATTCCCCGAGGTATTTCTTCAAACTATCATTATAAACAAGTACGATTAGTGATGCGGAGCACACTAGGGTTTCATTTTGTACAGAGGTATACTAATCATTAAGTTTGACACGAAATTATATTATCATATAATCTTGATATAGTTGAAATAAAGCTATATTATAACCAGAAAAAGAGTTCCCGAACTCCGAGGCCCGGCTTTAGTCTGTTTGGATAATATAGACAAAAAATCAGTGTAATTGGTCTTCCTCATGGGCCAGAATCCTAAATGTCCAGGATATAATTAAGGAAAGAACCAAGGAGACAAGTTCAAATATATCTTCGACGTGTATTCCTACCATCGCCGGTGCTGGCTAACATTCATTCAATACTTGCCTACAATGTACCTCGTACAGAGGATGTAGGCCTACCCACCGAATTCCGATGCAATGTTGGTCCAGCGTTGCAGCCCATCGTTGGTTCATTTCCGGTCAATCGTCTACGACGCTGGCCCAACAATAATCTATCACCAGGTCTGTTGTATACTTTGCACAAACACGTGGCATTCAACCAATGCTGATTCAATGTAGACCCACAGTTTTCGACACTGGCCCGTCATCGAAACAGCTTTGGGTGATTGTACCGTGTTTTCTGACTGCTGCATTATGCTGGTGACGCTTTAACATCCCGGCGCCAGAAACACCAGATAACACGATGCATTGGCCCAATGCTGATGTAATGCTGGGCCACCGTCTGCGACGCTGGGCCAACATTATTCCCACAAAAACCCTTTAAGCTCTTAACCACAAATATAATCGTGAATATTTTTTTTCTGAACACTTCTGAAATCTATAATCCAAAATGCCAAAAAAAACAATGAACAAAATTCGAATCAATCTGTCATGATAAAAATTACCCAACGAAATTCAAAATGGCCGACAAAAAAGCTCATAAAACCTAGTCTACACATTCTTGTTACTTGAAAAGTCACAATTCCCTTCTAGTTAGACTTAGAACAGCATATTTACATCGTCGCAAAAGTGTACATAATGCATACAGCCACTATGGCTCAGGCAGCGTCGGCCATACATCATTGCACAATGCAATGATGTATGACTGTCGCTGTTTGATTGTCTGATTGTCCACCCAGTCTGTAACACCCTTGAAGCCCTGAGTCACATGATCTAACATAAAAGTTTTAAACTGATTAATACAAATTAATGACTTATAGATCACACATCGTAATGTTTGGTGAGATTTAACCATTACATTATCACGCATGACCTTCGCTTAAAACCACATAACGAATTAAGTAGTTGTCACTGGTGAGAAGCTTTCATATTAAACCGTCAAAAAGAGGCCTATCACAGACTGCGAATGTGTGTATTTTTATTTAATTTAAAATATGGATACTTGTAGTCCAGAAATACCACTACCGTATAGGATCCACATGACTGTCAGTGTCAAGTGCTAATCGAAACTTTACAACTTCGCAAGCCACCACTTATTTACATGGACTTATGTTCTTAGGGGGCCACCATTCGATTTCCAGGGGGGGGGGGGGCTGGAGTTTTTTTGAAATAAATAATTTTGGGCAGACTTTGCGTGAAATAAATAATTTACTCCAAGAACTGTTTTATATAAATATGTTAGAAAATGTGAAATTTCAAGAACTGTTTTATATAAACATGTAATAAAATGTGAAATTTTCAGCGCGCCGCCAAGCCCGGTTGAAATAAATAATTTGCCCCCGACAAAAACTCCAGCCCCCCTCCCCTTGGATATTAAATGGTGGCTCCCTTATACAAACAGCACATTTAAAAAACAATAGCAGCTACGGCTATTTTGTACGGGCAAAAATGGGTATAAACTATGTAGTTTATATAATGAATAATCAAATTATAATATTGACCATTTCTAGGTGACGCTCTGCATCACCAATCGTACTTGCATTATCGCTCTAAATAGCTCTGTGACCCTCACCTGTCCATGACGTAAATGGGCCAGATGAACCATTAGGAATTCCTACCGGTAAAAGAATGTAAAATGGAGCCCAGTATCTGGCCCAATATCAGTGTTCAGGCTACGTTTATCATACACTAAATGCCGACACAGGTGTATGCCTCACCCACCGTCTCCCTCCATGAGATGTGTACACATCTGCGCCAGCCGCTCACAGAACTTTTAGCAGGAGATCCGGCCAATCACAAGCTTACTACGATCAGTCGAAAGTTAGAGTGGGGGGATATATGACGTCAGCCATCTGCAAATTTTAACATGCAGGGATACAGTGTCTAGCAGTGGTCAGTGTACGTTTATTACTAGCACTAGACAGACTAAGTCTAGTATCCTACCCCCTAACAATGGAAGAGTTTCTCAGCCTATTGCCGCCGCTCTTCAGCTGTTCTTTAAATTGGGCGTGCCGAAGAGGGGGTAGAATACCCTACTTGGGCCCAATGTAGTCCAACATCAACCATTTCAGTACGGCTCCCGACTTAGCCCAGCTACAATCGGAGGCATCCGCATTGCTGGTCCCGATATAATTCGACTCATATATACCGAATACAATTTTAAAAATAAAATTGTTATAAAAGAGTTAAAAATATTTAAATATGTGTTTTATATCGGGCACATTCCGTCGAGCTGGCTGCGAGCAACTATTTCACCAATTCCAAAATCGTCCTCTTTATATAAACGTATACCTCTTAGAGCCATTTGCAAGAAACTAGCTACTCTAGCTTAATAATAATGGTTTATCCCTGTGTTTCGTATGGTTTAAACCATTGTTTTAAGCTAAACTAGTTTTATGCATACGGCCGTTAGTTAGTTATACGAGCATTGTATTTTATTTTCCATGTGTACTTTAAACTAAGTAAAAAAGTATTCTTCTGTTATAAATAAACGAATAGTGAAAAAATTTAGGAAAGTAATGACATATTTTCCTAATTATATTACAAAATCGTATACAAGAATGAGATTATATATTTGCTGAATTTATTGACTTTTAGAAAGCGCTCTGTTTTTTTGGACAGACAAGTCTTCTTATACATGTTATAATTTTATAAGCTTTTGTTGAATGATACAAATTAGTAGCAGGGAAGATGGTGCCTTATACATATGACACATTGATGAAAAGCTGGGTCTTTGTAGAATTGAACCTTATGCTAGCAGATTGGTAAAGGTTTTATACATTATTATGTTAGTAGCTTCTAGCCTATTTAGTTTCTTTGCCTGAGTTTGTATCATATTTAGCATATTTAGGGGAAAGAGTTATGCGGTGTGTGGGAAAAGGTTCACATCTCTGTACACCAGTCCTTATGAACATGTGCAATATAACGTTTCAGGTCCTCAGGTTAAGTACTTTTGCCTTTAACAAGTGTTTAGAAAAAATAATATTCACAATTATTTTTGTGGTTAAGAGCTTAAAGGATTTTAGTAATAATAATGTTGGTCCAGCGTCGTAGACATTATTTCACAATTGAGCCAATGTATGGTGTTATCTAGTTAGTGGCCTTTCTGGCCACGTGGGATGAAAGTGTCACCCGTATGGCAATTGTGGCTGTGCTGTGTGCAAAGTAGGCCTATGTATACAGAATGCAGGGTTGTTGTTGGGCCATCGTCAGACACGTTGGATCAACATTGAAGTAACATTGGTTAGCCGTCCAGTTGTTGCTGTAGACGCTTGTGTTGAAGAATCATGCGTTGGGTCAGTGTTTGAGTAGTGTTGAGCCAGCTTCGTACACGACCGGCATTGAGCCAGCAATGGGCTGCGACGCTGGCCCAACGTTGAACCGGAATTTGGTGGGTAGGCCTACGTCCTCTGTACGAGGTACATCGTAGGCAAGTGTTGAATGAATGTTGCCAGCACATGCGATGGTGATGGGAGGAGTACATGATAGATCTATATTTTGACTTGTCTGCTTCCCAACAGACAGAAGACGTTGAATCAATGTTGTTTGGACGTTGGTCCAGGATCTACGACACTAGCCCAACGGTAAATTAACAGTGATTCAACGTCTTGTCTCTGCTGGGTTGGTTTTTTCCTTAATTATATCATGGACATTTAGGATTCTGGCCCATGAGGAGACCAATACACTGTTTATGTTTAGAAAATAATAAGCTGATTTGTTGTCTATAGCACTCAAACAGACTAAAGCCGGGCCTCGTAGTTCAGGAACTACTGTTCTAGTTTCCATTTAATTTATATTCGACTAAGCCTGTTTATGTGATCGCATCTTTTTCCAATGTTCCGATGAAATATTTCTCAACTGGCCACATGGTGGCCTATGTTTGTAGAGAATGATTTGGTTATGTGACTGTATGAATCTTACTATTATGTCTACATTACTTAGTAGAAGTATTACCAAGATCATGATTGAGCGACTTATATACGGCAGGGATTTAGCTTATTTTTTAGCTGGAACATCAACATCTGTCAATTAATGCATGGGCAGCCCTCGCCGAGGCGGGCTGCTTACTGTTTTCTACACGGTCCGCCTCCGCCGCCGCCGCGCAGTTATTTGTTTTCAATCTATCAACTTCTGCTTCCTCATACTTCACATAGCCATTACATACCACTGGGAAAATGTTTTGGTGACATTTTGTTCCCCATTTCATCAACCCTTAATTACTATGGCCACTAACGAAGAAAAGCTCGTTAGCACGTTTTAGGAAAAAGTTTTCATCAGATCTTCTTTCAATTTGGCAAATATGTTCAGCTATGCCAATGACCTCACTAACTTTTGGGAGCAATCAATTTCAAAATGGCCGTTTAGTGGCCATTTTGAATTTTAATAAGCGTGTGATATTTACTAAACTCAAAAGAAATGCAAAATAGCTGGACCATGAATATAAAACAAAATGTGATGTCTCACACAAGGATAGCCCATGGCAAATTTCGCAGTTATAAAATCCAAAATGGCCACCAGTCGGCCCTTTTTTTTCATTATCTCTGAAATCTTGCATGATAGCTGATCTATGAACTTCTGCTTCCTCATACTTCACAATGCCCTCAAATAACACCAGGGGGATTTTGGTGACATTTTTATTCTCATTTTGTCAACCCTTTAATTACTAGGGCCACTAACAAGGAAATACTTGTTAGCACATTTCAGGAAAAAGTTTCTAACAGATTCTCTTTTTATTTGGCAAATATGCACAGCAAAAGTTTTTGAATTTTTCTGCTGCGCATTCACCAGTTAGACTAAATATAGAGACGAAATTCCCGTATTTTCAATTTTTGACATGGTTTTCAATAATTAGAAGTCAGGAATGTTGTCTCAATATCTAGCCTAACTGGTGAATGCGCAGCAGAAAAATTAAAAAAAAATTGCAGTTCTAGTCTATGGACATGTTTAGGCCCTACATCATATGGTCATATTAAGAAGCCAAAATAAAATCACCGATTTTTTGATGATTTTAGTCTGGGCCAGTCCCTTTAAGTTTTGGGTACAAACAATTTTAAAATTGCGGTCTAGCGGCTATTTTGAATTTGAGTAATTTTGTAATATTTACGCAACTCAAAAGCAAAGCAAAATAGCTGCACCATGCATATAGAACAAAATATAAGGACTAACACAAGGATAACCCATGATAAAGTTTGCAGAAATAAAATCCAAAATGGCCGACTGACATTTTTAATTTTTTATTCTCATTATCTCGGAAATGTTGCATAATAGCTAAAGCGGTCATATAAAACAAAACTTGAGAAAGTTTGCTGATCTATATAAAATTTAAAATGGCCGGCTGGCGATAACGGAGGGCTGCTTTCGTGTTTGTTTCCGAACAACTCTTTCTAGTTATTGGTATTTATCACAAAGCCATGTAAATATTTATATATCACATTCACTCCAACCACTCCAAGTTTTTTATAAAATAATTTTACTTTTCCAGAAAACTTGTCATACCAGAAAGAAATGGCGTCGGCCTCCCAAGATAGGAAAGGAAGAAACTTCTGTATTCTAAGAGATGATTGTGCAAACAGTTCATGCTGTCAGAAAGCCATAGATGCAGTTACACGAGCACTGGTCGAAGAGGGACAGTGTCATCTGGAGTGTACCGACAAGAATAAATATAAGGTGCTGTCACAAGTGGATTGTGTCTTGGCCTTTGTGTCTCATGGTGAACACTGGTGGAGTGCTTTCGTGAGTGACGTTCAAATTTGTCAAGAACGAAAACCCAGACCTCTGATGATACCTGTGTTGTTTCACTTGGAACAGAGTGATACAGAACGTATATTTGATCCAGAATCCCCCTTAGCAAAGTGTAATCTCGTGGATTGTATTGAAATAAATGACGACGATGACGACGACTGGATCACCAAAATAGTCAATGCATTCAAATCGGTCAATGAACATTGAATATCAACGGATATGACTTGTATTTTCGAATTCTTGGAGAGGCTCCATATCATATATATGTCTCTTCTGTGTTTACCTTAGATCACCTTCAATTAAAGAACAATCTTCGCAAATTAATGCACGCCACGACAAACTTTTTAAAAACATATATTTAGTTGAAAAAGCTATGCTGTCCTAGTCCATTCTCAACACATAGCCCAGATGTCGCTCAGGTCAAAACCACTTCTCACAGGTCAGAATGGTTTTTGTCTGTAAACATGGTAAAGTGCACTGAGCAGACCAGCGGACTGGAACTGCGCTATATATGAACATATTTTTACCTCCGTCACGAAGTTTATGCTTCTGGTCTTGTTGTTTGGTCTGTCTGTCTGTCTGATTGTCCGTCTGATTACCTAACCCTTTAACCGCCAAATTATTCAATCTGAATTTTCACCCACTTGAAGTTGTCCACAACTTCAAGTGAATGAAAATTATTCAGATTTGACAAAATGGAGGTCAAATGTTTTCAAATATTGCTGATTTATGTCACATTTTATCTTTAACATGTTTAAAATGTGGTACTTAATGTGCTAATAATAAATGAAAACTCGAATATATGCGGCACCGGCGGTTAAAGGGTTAAAAAAATAGTGAACGGATTTCCATGAAACTGTCACCAGAGGTGTGTTTCGGGCCAAGAAACAATCGATTAAATTTTGAATGAATGAATGAATGAATGAATGAATGAATGAATGAAATAGGTTGAATTTGTGACGTCAGATTCTACTACCCACTTTATGAATTAATCAAATACTATATATATAGGGCCTATATGTTTTGGAGGCTTGGTGCACAAATGTCGTAATGTCACAAAGACAGTGCCTGTGTCTGCATGTCATATAGACTGCTTGCACGAGTTTGCGCAGTGAGCAATTGTCTGATTAAAACAGTTCCGAGTTGCTCACTGTGTGGCGTGTTGTCATTGATAAGTGTGTGACAGTTGTCTGATTAAAACAGTTCAGCGTTGCTCACCGTGTGGCGTGTTGTTATTGAAAAAGGTGTATTATATCTGGCAATTCATTTTATTGCCGATCAAATCAAAGAGCAAAATTATCGTTTAAACATCAATATTAGCAAATGTTTGGTGGTTCCAAATTAAACAAATAGGATTAATTGTCACCCGCTTGAAGTTGTGTGTCACAGTAGCGAAAACCACTTGAAGTGGGTGAGCATTTAAATTGTTTAATTTAGCGCGCTAAGGGTTAAAATAAGTACATGTACGTTAACCCTTAGAACACTGAGCCAAGAAATTTAAATTTTCAGCCACTTGAAGTTGTGTCTCGCTACCGCGATCCACAACCTCAAGTGACTAAAAATTAGTTCACTTTGCAAAATCTAGGTTGAAATGTATATGATTATCACAGATTTGAGACATATTTAATTTTTAAAACCTGGTTATACAAGACAATTAAAACATGAGAAAACAATACTATAGTCAACTGTAGTGGACATCAGTGTGCTAAGGGTTAACGTTTATGGTGGTTTGCCACATTTTTCACGTCATCATTTTGAACAACCAAGTGACATGATTGATAACAAACCATTGACCTGATTGTTACTGCTTAACTCCTTAATATTCGACTCTTCGTGAAATATGGAGATCAACGGCTCTTTTGAAATCATCATAAATGTCTTATTCCGCTTCATTTGAATACCTATGTTATGTGTCCACGACCATTATAAATATTTCTTTCAGTGCAAGTATCGACTTAGACGTCAGAATCTGACGTCTGCATACGTCAGATTCATGTAGGCGTAATATTATGACGTATAAAGACGGTCCCCGCGCTGAAAGAGTTAATGTGTTACTATTGAGCATCTTGAGGTCGCGTTGTCATTTGATTTTGACGTGTTGCAACGAGTTGGATTTTGTCAATTGTATGCTATTTTTATATCACATTCAGTATTGTGGGGAGCCTCCGTGACCGAGAGGTAGCTTGACAAATCCCAGCAAACATGATACGTTCACCCAATGACGTTTTAATGTTGGGCGACGTCGCAGTCTCGCAGACGATGGGCCAACATTGAACCGACATTGGGTAAATGTATCGTGTTTGCTGGGATTTGTCAGTTGTAATCAATTGAACAGTTATAACGATGTGTTGTATCCGCTGGCCCAAACTTGGATTATTGTTGGGCCGGCGTCGTGGACAGTGGACCAACATTGCTGAAAAAATGGGTTAATGTATTTTGTTGGCTGGGCTCATAAGTTCCCAGCTGTTATGAATTAAACTATATGAGGCTGTATTTTATCTGTATAATATTATTATGAAATCCCCTGTATTTTGTCTGAAAATCCTAGTCAGATAATCCGGTGACATATTGCAGGAATACAATCATATATTGTAATATATTTCTGATCGATTTAGTCTTTTTGCTATCTATTATTATTATTATTATATATATATCTTGATGATAATAAACAAATCTTTCCTCAACGTGTGATACATTTGCTGGGTGTAATTGGATAATTTTAAACATATTGATATTGACATTCCGACATTGATGTTGACATTCCAAAATTCCACAATAGTGATAAAAAAGTCCTGGCTAATAATGTTATTCGGCGTATATGTGTGCGCAGTTATGAAGCAAATTGTTGACAATAGCAGTATTTCTGTGTTTAAGAACTTGCGTTACCCGTTTTTTACGTGAAATATATCATAACATTGTGGCTGAGTGAAGTGATTTCAGTTTAGCTAAAAAATCAAAGTATAATTATGTCACGATATAGCCTGTTCTGTCATATTAGTCCACTAATTACCCCTTTAACCGCCAAATTATTCAATTGGAATTTTCACTCACTTGAAGTTGTGTCTCGCTGACGCGACCCACAACTTCAAGTGAGTGAAAATTATTCATATTTGACAAAATGGAGGTCAACTCTTTTCAAATCGTGCTGATTGATGTCACATTATGGCATTAACATGTTTAAAAGGCTGTACTGAATGTGGTAATAATTAAGTGAAAAACCGAATATATTCGGCACCGGCGGTTAAAGGGTTAATTACCATTAAGTAGCAAAAATGAAAACTCCTGGGCTGGGTGGTGTTTCAATAGATTATAGCGCACACAATGTCCGCCCATTATTAAATCTGACCAAATATAGCAGAAGTTTTAAAATGCAGCATCTGCTTACTTTACAATTAAGCAGATACTGCCTTTTGGCTTTGCAGGGCAGTATATTAGAAGTTCTCGTAGGCACTGACCCAACGTTGAAACAGTAGGCCTATCGGTTCAAAGTCTTGCGGTTGCATGGATGTACATGAACTTGTTCAGACTTCCACGATTAGCACGTTTGGACAACGAGACAATACGTGACTTCGAGACTATTTAAGGCAGTGGCTGTGACAGTGGCGAGCCAAAATTTCGTCGCCTCGGAGCTAAAGGATCCTATCTGCCACTCTGACGAGTGTCAGATAGCATTCTTTAGCTCCGAGGCGACGGTTTGTAGTGTTGTTTTCGGCATGCCAGATGCGTTTGCCTGACGTGCGTGTTAACTAGGGTCGAAATTTTGAAAATGTATTGTACAACAACAGATACTTGTGCTAAAACCAGTCAGGCACAAATACCCCACCTGACCTGACGAAAATTCGCCAGTAAACCGACACAATCAGGCCAAAATCATCATTCTCAGGCCTAAGCCAAAATTTTGGCGGATGTCTATTGTCGTCTCCAGGCGCGTCCGTCCGTCCGTCTGTTCGCCACGTTTAGTATTATAATGGGAATGCACATTAAACTTCACATAGGCCTACAGGTTAATCATGACTAAAGCTTGACTAATTTTACATTTGACCTTTCTGTGACCCCTATGACCTTGACTTTCTTCCGATCGACAAATTTTCTCGTTAACGCGATTCACTCAACATCTTATTATGTATCGTACCAAAATTTATTCTACATATCCATTTCACTAATAGCTTGGATGAGTTCGAAATTGGCAAGATTCGGACAGAAACTATGTCATAGCGAGTGTGCTTTTGTTTCAAATGATTTTCACTTTTAAACGATGATTAGAGGCTGAGGCCTATTTCCGTCGCCGACGGGCCTTGTTATTAATTTTTGGGCTCCTCGATATGTCCATGATATGTCAACATGTCAATCGACTACAATTGCGTATGTTTTTTACATTGTAGGTTGCGCATTTACCAGTTAAAAGATAAATAAGGACGATATTCAGTCACGTATGTCCAAAATAAGAAATATAAAATAACTGATAAACGGGAGCCTATTTAGTTTCTTTGCCTGAGCTTGTATCATATTTAGCATATTTAGGGGAAAGAGGGATGCTGTGTGTGGGAAACGGTTCACATCTCTGTACACCAGTCTTTATGAACATGTGCAATATAACGTTTCAGGTCCTCAGGTTAAGTACTTTACCTTTAACAAGTGTTTAGAAAAAATAATATTCCCAATTATTTGTGTGGTTAAGAGCTTAAAGGGTTTTAGTTGTAATAATGTTGGTCCAGCGTCGCAGACGGTGGCCAAACATTATTTCACAATTGGGCCAATGTATGGTGTTATCTGGGTAGTGGCCTTTCTGGCCACGTGGGTTGAAAGTGTCACCCGTATAGCAATTGTGGCAGTGCTGTGTGCAAAGTAGGCCTATGTATACAGAATGCAGGGTTGTTGTTGGGCCATCGTCAGACACGTTGGATCAACATTGAAGTAACATTGGTTAGCCGTCCAGTTGTTGCTGTAGACGCTTGTGTTGGAGAATCATGCGTTGGGTCAGTGTTTGAGTAGTGTTGAGCCAGCTTCGTACACGACCGGCATTGAGCCAGCAATGGGCTGCGACGCTGGCCCAACGTTGAACCGGAATTTGGTGGGTAGGCCTACGTCCTCTGTACGAGGTACATCGTAGGCAAGTGTTGAATGAATGTTGCCAGCACCTGCGATGGTGATGGGAGGAATACATGATAGATCTATATTTTGACTTGTCTCCTTCCCAACAGACAGAAGACGTTGAATCAATGTTGTTTGGACGTTGGTCCAGGATCTACGACTCTAGCCCAACGGTAAATTAACAGTGATTCAACGTCTTGTTTCCGCTGGGTTGGTTTTTTCCTTAATTATATCATGGACATTTAGGATTCTGGCCCATGAGGAAGACCAATACACTGTTTATGTTTAGAAAATAATAAGCTGATTTGTTGTCTATAGCACTCAAACAGACTAAAGCCGGGCCTCGTAGTTCAGGAACTACTGTTCTAGTTTCCATTTAATTTATATTCGACTAAGCCTGTTTATTTGAACGCATCTTTTTCCAATGTTCCGATGAAATATTTCTCAACTGGCCACATGGTGGCCTATGTCTGTAGAGAATGCTTTGGTTATGTGACTGTATGACTCTTACTATTATGTCTACATTACTTAGTAGAAGTATTACCAAGATCATGATTGAGCGACTTATATACGGCAGGGATTTAGCTCATTTTTTTAGCTGGAACATCAACATCTGTCAATTAATGCATGGGCAGCCCTCGCCGAGGCGGGCTGCTTACTGTTTTCTACACGGTCCGCCTCCGCCGCCGCCGCGCAGTTATTTGTTTTCAATCTATCAACTTCTGCTTCCTCATACTTCACATAGTCATTACATACCACTGGGGAAATGTTTTGGTGACATTTTGTTCCCCATTTCATCAACCCTTAACTACTATGGCCACTAACGAAGAAAAGCTCGTTAGCACGTTTTAGGAAAAAGTTTTCATCAGATCTTCTTTTAATTTGGCAAATATGTTCAGCTATGCCAATGACCTCACTAACTTTTGGGAGCAAACAATTTCAAAATGGCCGTTTAGTGGCCATTTTAAATTTGAATAATTTTGTGATATTTACCTAATTCAAAAAAAATGCAAAATAGCTGGACCATGAATATAAAACAAAATGTAATGTCTCACACAAGGATAGCCCATTGCAAATTTCGCAGTTATAAAATCCAAAATGGCCACCAGTCGGCCATTTTATTTTTTTTTCTCATTATCTCTGAAATCTTGCATGATAGCTGATCTATGAACTTCTGCTTCCTCATACTTCACAATGCCCTCAAATAACACCAGGGGGATTTTGGTGACATTTTTATTCTCATTCTGTCAACCCTTTAATTACTAGGGCCACTAACAAGGAAATACTTGTTAGCACATTTCAGGAAAAAGTTTCTAGCAGATTCTCTTTTTATTTGGCAAATATGCACAGCAAAAGTTTTTGAATTTTTCTGCTGCGCATCCACCAGTTAGACTAAATATAGAGACGAAATTCCCGTATTTCTAATTTTTGACATGGTTGTCAATAATTAGAAGTCAGGAATTTTGTCTCTATATCTAGCCCAAGTGGTGAATGCGCAGCAGAAAAATTTAAAAAAAATTGCAGTTCTAGTCTATGGACATGTTTACATCATATGGTCATATTAAGAAGCCAAAATAAAATCACCGATTTTTTGAAGAATTTAGGCTGGGCCAGTCCCTTTAAGTTTTGGGAGCAAACAATTTTAAAATTGTGGTCTAGCGGCCATTTTGAATTTGAGTAATTTTGTAATATTTGCGCAACTCAAAAGCAAAGCAAAATAGCTGCACCATGCATATAGCACAAAATGTAAGGACTCACACAAGGATAACCCATGATAAAGTTTGCAGAAATAAAATCCAAAATGGCCGACTGAAATCTTGCATGATAGCTGATCTATGAACTTCTGCTTCCTCATACTTCACAATGCCCTCAAATAACACCAGGGGGATTTTGGTGACATTTGTATTCTCATTCTGTCAACCCTTTAATTACTAGGGCCACTAACAAGGAAATACTTGTTAGCTCATTTCAGGAAAAAGTTTCTAGCAGATTCTCTTTTTATTTGGCAAATATGCACAGCAAAAGTTTTTGAATTTTTCTGCTGCGCATTCACCAGTTAGACTAAATATAGAGACGAAATTCCCGTATTTCTAATTTTTGACATGGTTGTCAATAATTAGAAGTCAGGAATTTTGTCTCTATATCTAGCCCAAGTGGTGAATGCGCAGCAGAAAAATTTAAAAAAAATTGCAGTTCTAGTCTATGGACATGTTTACATCATATGGTCATATTAGGAAGCCAAAATAAAATCACCGATTTTTTGAAGATTTTAGTCTGGGCCAGTCCCTTTAAGTTTTGGGAGCAAACAATTTTAAAATTGCGGTCTAGCGGCCATTTTGAATTTGAGTAATTTTGTAATATTTACGCAACTCAAAAGCAAAGCAAAATAGCTGCACCATGCATATAGCACAAAATGTAAGGACTCACACAAGGATAACCCATGATAAAGTTTGCAGAAATAAAATCCGAAATGGCCGACTGACATTTTTAATTTTTTATTCTCATTATCTCGGAAATGTTGCATAATAGCTGAAGCGGTAATATAAAATAAAACTTGAGAAAGTTTGCTGATCTATATAAAATTTAAAATGGCCGGCTGGCGATAACGGAGGGCTGCTTTCGTGTTTGTTTCCGAACAACTCTTTCCAGTTATTGTTATTTATCACAAAGCCATGTAAATATTTATATATCACATTCACTCCAACCACTCCAAGTTTTTTATAAATTAATTTTACTTTTCCAGAAAACTTGTCATGCCAGAAAGAAATTGCGTCGGCCTCCCAAGATATGAAAGGAAGAAACTTTTGTATTCTAAGAGATGATTGTGCAAACAGTTCATGCTGTCAGAAAGCCATAGACACAGTTACACGAGCACTGGTCAAAGAGGGACAGTGTCATCTGGAGTGTACCGACAAGAATAAATATAAGGTGCTGTCACAAGTGGATTGTGTCTTGGCCTTTGTGGCTCATGGTGAACACTGGTGGAATGCTTTCGTGAGTGACGTTCAAATTTGTCAAGAACGAAAACCCAGACCTCTGATGATACCTGTGTTGTTTCACTTGGAACAGAGTGATGCAGAACGTATATTTGATCCAGAATCCCCCTTAGCAAAGTGTAATCTCGTGGATTGTATTGAAATAAATGACGACGATGACGACGACTGGATCACCAAAATAGTCAATGCATTCAAATCGGTCAATGAACATTGAATATCAACGGATATGACTTGTGTTTTCGAATTCTTGTAGAGGCTCCATATTATATATATGCCTCTTCTGTGTTTACCTTAAATCACCTTCAATTAAAGAACAATCTTCGCAAATTAATGCACGCCACGACAAACTTTTTAAAAACATTTATTTAGTTGAAAAAGCTATGCTGCCCTAGTCCATTCTCAACACATAGCCCAGATGTCGCTCAGGTCAAAACCACTTCTCACAGGTCAGAATGGTTTTTGTCTGTAAACAAGGTAAAGCGCACTGAGCAGGCCAGCGGACTGGAACTGCGCTATATATGAACATATTTTTACCTCCGCCACGAAGTTTATGCTTCTGGTCTTGTTGTCTGGTCTGTCTGTCTGTCTGATTGTCCGTCTGATTACCTAACCCTTTAACCGCCAAATTATTCAATCCGAATTTTCACCCACTTGAAGTTGTCTACAACTTCAAGTGAATGAAAATTATTCAGATTTGACAAAATAGAGGTCAAATGTTTTCAAATATTGCTGATTTACGTCACATTTTATCTTTAACATGTTTAAAATGTGGTACTTAATGTGCTAATAATAAATAAAAACTCGAATATATGCGGCACCGGCGGTTAAAGGGTTAAAAAAATTGTGAACGGATTTCCATGAAACTGTCACCAGAGGTGTGTTTCGGGCCAAGGAACAATCGATTAAATTTTGAATGAATGAATGAATGAATGAATGAAATAGGTTGAATTTATGACGTCAGATTTTACTACCCACTTTATGAATTAATGAAATACTATATATATAGGGCCTATATGTTTTGGAGGCTTGGTGCACAAATGTCGTGATGTCACAAAGACAGTGTCTGCATGTCATATTATATCTGGCAATTCATTTTATTGCCGATCAAATCAAAGAGCAAAATTATCGTTTAAACATCAATATTAGCAGATGTTTGGTGGTTCCAAATTAAACAAATAGGATTAATTGTCACCCGCTTGAAGTTGTGTGTCACGGTAGCGAAAACCACTTGAAGTGGGTGACCATTTAAATTGTTTAATTTAGCGCGTTAAGGGTTAAAAT
The DNA here is from genome assembly GCA_964017125.1 of Flabesymbios commensalis. NCBI lineage: Eukaryota > Metazoa > Annelida > Polychaeta > Terebellida > Flabelligeridae > Flabesymbios > Flabesymbios commensalis. The sequence continues at coordinate 30,311,641 of OZ024915.1, forward strand.
AAGTACATGTACGTTAACCCTTAGAGCACTGAGCCAAGAAATTTAAATTTTCAGCCACTTGAAGTTGTGTCTCGCTACCGCGATCCACAACCTCAAGTGACTAAAAATTAGTTTACTTTGCAAAATCTAGGTTGAAATGTATATGATTATCACAGATTTGAGACATATTTAATTTTAAAACCTGGTTATACAAGACAATTAAAACATGAGAAAACAATACTAAAGTCAACTGTAGTCAACATCAGAGTGCTAAGGGTTAACGTTTATGGTGGTTTGCCACATTTTTCACGTCATCATTTTGAACAACCAAGTGACATGATTGATAACAATCCATTGACCTGTTTGTTACTGCTTAACTCCTTAATATTCGACTCTTCGTGAAATATGGAGATCAAAGGGTCTTTTGAAATCATCATAAATGTCTTATTCCGCTTCATTTGAATACCTATGTTATGTGTCCACGACCATTATAAATATTTCTTTCAGTGCAGGTATCGACTTAGACGTCTGAATCTGACGTCTACATACGTCAGATTCATGTAGGCGTCATATTCTGACGTATAAAGACGGTCCCCGCGCTGAAAGGGTTAATGTGTTACTATTGAGCATCTTGAGGTCGAGCTGTCATTTGATTTTGACGTGTTGCAACGAGTTGGATTTTGTCAATTGTATGCTATTTTTATATCACATTCAGTATTGTGGGGAGCCTCCGTGACCGAGAGGTAGCTTGCTCGGCCTCAGACCTCCAGGGTTTGAATTTCGAATCCTGTGTCTGAAGGGCAGTGTCATCTCACCGTCCTCAGGAAGTCCTCTTGGCCCAATTTAGTCTATATGTGCACAAAAGTTGCCTAAAGCCTGATTCATTTATTTTCCTGGGATTTGTCAGTTGTAATCAATTGAACAGTTATAACGATGTGTTGTATCCGCTGGCCCAAACTTGGATTTTTGTTTGGCCGGCGTCGTGGACAGTGGACCAACATTGATGAAAAAATGGGTTAATGTATTTTGTTGGCTGGGCTCATAAGTTCCCAGCTGTCATGAATTAAACTATATGAGGCTGTATTTTATCTGTATAATATTATTATGAAATCCCCTGTATTTTGTCTGAGAATCATAGTCAGATAATCCGTTGTCATATTGCAGGAATACAATCATATATTGTAATATATTTCTGATCGATTTAGTCTTTTTGCTATCTATTATTATTATTATTATATATATATCTTGATGATAATAAACAAATGTTTCCTCAACGTGTGATACATTTGCTGGGTGTAATTGGATAATTTTAAACATATTGATATTGACATTCCGACATTGATGTTGACATTCCGACATTCTACAATAGCGATAAAAAAAGTCCTGGGTACTAATGTTATTCGGCGTATATGTGTGCGCAGTTATGAAGCAAATTGTTGACAATAGCAGTATTTCTGTGTTTTAGAACTTGTGTGACCAGTTTTTTAAGTAAGATATATCATAACATTGTGGCTGAGTGAAGTGATTTCAGTTTAGCTAAAAAATTGAAGTATAATTATGTCACGATATAGCCTGTTCTGTCATTTTAGTCCACTAATTACCCCTTTAACCGCCAAATTATTCAATTGGAATTTTCGCTCACTTGAAGTTGTGTCTCGCTGACGCGATCCACAACTTCAGGTGAGTGAAAATTATTTATATTTGACAAAATGGAGGTCAACTCTTTTCAAATCGTGCTGATTGATGTCACATTATGGCATTAATATGTTTAAAAGGCTGTACTGAATGTGGTAATGATTCAGTGAAAAACCGAATATATTCGGCACCGGCGGTTAAAGGGTTAATTACCATTAAGTAGCAAAAATGAAAACTCCTGGGCTGGGTGGTGTTTCAATAGGTTATAGCGCACACGATGTCCGCTAATTATTAAATCTGACCAAATATAGCAGAAGTTTAAAAATGCAGCATCTGCTTACTTTACAAATAAGCAGATACTGCCTTTTGGCTTTGCAGGGCAGTATATTAGAAGTTCTCGTAGGCACTGACCCAACGTTGAAACAGTGGGCCTATCGGTTCAAAGTCTTGCGGTTGCATGGATGTACATGAACTAGTTCAGACTTCCACGATTAGCACGTTTGAACAACGAGACAATACGTGACTTCGAGACTATTTCAGGCAGTGGCTGTGACAGTGGCGAGCCAAAATTTGTAGTGTTGTTTTCGGCATGCCAGTTGCGTTTGCCTGACGTGCGTGTTAACTGGGGTCGAAATTTTGAAAATGTATTGTGCAACAACAGATACTTGTGCTAAAACAAGTCATTCACAAATACCCCACCTGACCTGACGAAAATTCGCCAGTAAAGCGACACAATCAGGCCAAAATCATCATTTTCAGACCTCAGCCAACATTTTGGCGGATGTCTATTGTGGTCACCAGGCGCGTCCGTCCGTCCGTCTGTCCGCCACGTTTAGTATTATAATGGGAATGCACATTAACCTTCATATAGGCCTACAGGTTATTCATGACTAAAGCTTGACTAATTGTACATTTGACTTTTCTGTGACCCCTATGACCTTGACTTTTTTCCGATCGACAAATTTTCTCGTTAACGCGATTCACTCAACATCTTATTATGTATCGCTCCAAAATGTATACTACATATCCATTTCACTAATAGCTCGGATGAGTTAGAAATTGGCAAGATTCGGACAGAAACTATGTCATAGCGAGTGTACTCATGTTTCAAATAATTTTCACTTTTAAACGATGATTAGAGGCTGAGGCCTATTTCCGTGGCCGACGGGCCTTGTTATTAATTTTTGGGCCCCTTGCTATGTCCATAATATGTCAACATGTCAATCGACTAGAACTGCGTAAGTTTTTCACATTGTAGGTTGCGCATTTACCAGTTAAAAGATAAATTAGGACGACATTCAGCCACGTATGTCCAAAATAAGAAATATAAAATAACTGATAAACGGGATTCTCGATACACTTGTTACGTTGCCACAGCGATCCAAAAATTAAAAAAACTTACGCAATTCTAGTGTACGGACATGTTGACATAAGCATGGACATATATTAAAGAGCCAAAATATAAAAATAATAATATTTGTCCTCATTGTGTCGCTTTAACACTTTATTTAAAATAGAATGAAGAATTACTTTATGCAGTAGAGTAGTTCGACCTCGGTTGGCCTTTGAATTTCACAAGTACAAGACTGTTCAGTCACTTGTGGTTGTGGCTCGTGTTAGCAAACCACCACTTTAACAGCTCAGACTAACTTGAATCTTACCCACCATTGATGGGTGGGACTCAAGTTAGTCTGAGCTGTTAAAGTGGTGGTTTGGTGGGCCACCAAACAAAAGACGTTATCCCACCGTTGGCTTAATGCTGGGCCGACGTCATAGATGGCGGTAGATACATTTAGATGGAAAAAATGTGACGTAGGCTTACACCCGTAAATTTGTCCATCTTCTAAAATCATTATTTTTTTTATAGAAATGGCTAGTGAAGCTACGTCCAGTAAGCAGAATCGAAAATTTTGCATCCTGCGAGACGACGACCAGACCTGTGTAGAGCCCTCGTGCCAGAAAGCCATAGATGAGGTGACACGGGCACTGGTGGAGAATGGGCATCGTCACCTGGATTACACGGATGATGATAACGATGAGAGGCTGCGTGAGGCTGACTGTGTACTTGTCTTTGTGACCACATCTCACTGGGAGGATGTTTTTACGCGTGACGTGCAGGGTTGTGAACTACTTAAACCCAAACCTCTGATGATCCCTGTGTATCATCATTTGAACGAGAGAGACGAACAACGCTTATGTGATTCAGAGTCACCTTTAAATAGGCTTAATCTCACGGAATCTATCAAGGGATATGATGGTTACTGGATCCAGAAAATAGTAAAATCCTTCAAATGTCTCTGATTCTGAATTTATTTTGGTAAATATGTGTGTAAATTTGGCATCAAATTAATTTAATCAGCAGCCTCGCCCACTCTGCCGTGGAAAGCCAAATGCACTAACTCCGCCTTTTGGCTCTGCAGTGCAGCATTCAAGTATTATATGATCCTTGGCCTGACCCACAGACACGGGTTATAGTATATGGGATCGCTTTTTGTGATTTCATAAATCTTGAAAAACTGATGGGATGATGGTAAAAATGGTGACACCTTCATACAAAAATATAAGCTAAATTTAAGAAATAAAGCTGTATATTTGTCATGGGCTGGAATTACGGGGTTTCTCATCCTAGTATTCAACCCGTGGAGGGTTTTTTGAGTTCTGCATCCGGTTAACAGGCGCTGTGTTCAGGTGTTGGTGTTCGCGTAAGAGGGAGCGGGCTGTTGCCGTAACACACACAACGTTCTGCAGTCACATATTCTCAGTTTATTCTGAAAAAAGATTAATTTCATTCTTTCAATAACCAATCCATGATAACGACGTGTTGCCGTCAGGCTTTCAAACAATTCATCTCGTTCATGAAACAGGAAAAACGTGGCAAAACAAACTTGGCCAATCACTGGATGCCAAGCCACTAAGAGATCCAGGTCGGATTCATTGGTGCCCAACAGATCATTCAACACTGTTTTTGTTTTGTTTCACGATAAGTGCATGGACTGGAGACTGAAGTAAAGCCTAATAAGACTAAACGAATGCATGCGTGCTTTTACATTTTCTGCTATGGTAATTGATATATGCCTGAAATAATATACAGCAACCTTACTTCTGCAATAATATACTAGAGATATAGGCCTACCATTTTCATAAACAATAATTAAGACAATGAACTTAGACAACCTTTTCCTGCTAAAATACAAGAATAAAAACGAATAAAAATGCCCTATAAATGTTGACTATTTTTTTATCATGAAGATATTGGCCAATAGTATGTGTTTCAAAATTTATTTGACAATATTGTTTTGTAAGTTTTGTCAAATTAACCCTTTGTGAACCAACATCAGATATTTTAGTAATTTGTCGTTTTTGCCATTGTCATCGATATACCTAAACGACATATAAAAAAGCCAAATAAATGCATATAACCTATACCAAACATATTCAATATGGTTTCTTAATTTTAAAGGAAATATGTTTTGTTCGTTCACAAAGCGTTAATTTGCCAAATTAGTCTAAAATGACGTTTTTGTTACCCATCTCCCACCTCCTAGCCATAATCTCGAGATCAAGCTCTCCAACGGTATAATTTTGACAGCTGTACTGATGTTTTTTTCATGGGAGGGTGTTAAAAAAATAATACGTAGATTGTGCCAGAATTCGATTCAGAAACGAGCAATACGATTTTATTTAGGTGTAATTTGCTCCGAATTAAATGACTCTGGACTTGGTTAGTTTCTATGAACAAGAAACAATAACCGATTTACTAAGAAAATATTTTTGTGAAATTATAATAACAAAGAAGCTAATTAAATATTTGGTGTGCTCACGTGCCTCGTATTTTTAATCTGCTGGCCTATTTATGCAAGTGAACAAATAAATTATGTATGTGTAGGGAGTGTAAAACTGATTTCGGATTAGTTAACTATATATCTTTCTGGACAAGGTCCTAATCTTTCACGAAAGGTCTCACATGGCACAATTCAGATGCGGAAATAAAATTAATGGGGTTTTAATAGGCCACTTTTTTCAGATGCGGAATTCCTCCTTTGATTATAGAAACTGTTAGATTTAGTAGAGTCGATTCGCAATAGAGTTTATAAATTATGTTTATTACACGTATATGATATCAGAAATGCATAATATAATTATACTATGCATTTCTGATGTATATTATTTTTACTCGATCTTTAGCCAAATTTACATCTATTGCTTTTATTAGTTTAAACGAAAAAGAGAAGATTTGTATTGAATCATGTATCTTTAAATGATTTGAAATTTGTGTCGGTCAAGTGTTTGATATAATACACGCATTTCTCACCATCAAACACAAATATGATTACTCACCATTCCATCGTCAACTTTTTTATTTATATGTTTTACTTTCAACCCCAATGGGATAAGTGTCTGCACAACCAATGATTATTATATTTCGTATGTTGTTAACACAAGTTACTTTGATACAATTATTCGCATATCAATCATATCTTAAAGAGCTAGTCCAGCAAGAATAATTATTATTAAAAATCTTGAATTATTCTGTATAAATCATGGAGACCAAAGGTGTTTTTTTCAATTTGAAATCATCATAAATGTCATTGTTAGCTCTTTCCGATTAATTTGAATACCTATGCTATGGGTCTACGGTAATTATAAATAGTTTTACTCACAGTACGAGGATCGACTTTAGTCGTCAGAATCTGATGTCTACAGACGTCGTCTGAATCTGACGTCTACAGTGGTTCGCTTTAAAAAAGACGAATATGTGTGTCTGTATAATTTAATGTTTGTAGAATTTAGACCCGGTGTGGCCGTTTCAGCGTACCCCCCCTTTCAGCATACCGGGGGGGGAGGGGGGTACGCTGAAACTAGAAAAAGCCCAGTTCCAAGTTACCTCCCCTAGTTTCAGATTACCCCCGGAGGGGGGGGGGGTACGTTGAAACTATACTTTTAATTTATCCCCCCCATATCGGCCCATAGAGCCTACACATCAAATATGACTATTGTTGACCTTTTAAGTACCGTTAGACCTAGATTAATTAAAGATGGGTCACCATGATTCGCTGAGTACACATACACTTGGTACAGTGCGGTACCGTGGTCCAATCAATCAAGGACAGGATTTAACCTTTTAACCGCCAAATTATTTAATTAGAATTTTCACTTACTTGAAGTTGTGCCTCACCGACGCGATCCACAACTTCAAGTGAGTGAAAATTATTCAATGATGTTGTGAAATATTGTTGTTTGGTGTCACGTTTTATACTTAAGACATGTTCAATAGCTGTTACGCCTATTTAATGTGATAATAAAAAATGAAGAAACGAATATAATCGGGATCCGCGGTTAAAGGGTTAACCTTACAGTTTCTGACACATGCGTTCTATTTTTTATGTCCGGGCAAGTTGATTTGATGTATATAGATCACTGGTATTGTGTATGTTGTAAGCATGCGGGCAGGGTAGGCCTCTATGCGGGTATTTTTTCTTAATAATTTTGATATCTGAAAATAATTACAAATTTAGTTGTTGGTAGTTATCAAAACAGATGCGGAAACATGGCCAACGTTACATCTGCGATAGCTAAATCGATAGATAATAACGACAATGATAAACAACAGCGCGAGACTATTTTTCTCGTTAGTTAACCCTAGAGATCACAAGGTTATGGGGACAAGATTAAAGTGTTTCCAGATATCGTGCTAACAACTTTTTTTCACTAGTTGGCATGAGATCAAAGGGTTATAAACCTAGAGATTAAAGTGTCCCAATAGCACGCGGTGAAAAAATAAAATATAATTAGTGTAATCATTGAAAGTTAACCGGTAGAACTGAGGGGGTGATTTGAAACTAGAGGCGGTTACTTGAAACTAGTTTCAGCTTACCCCCGGGAGTAACCTGAACTGGGGGGGGGGGTAATCTAAAACTGTTCCACCGGTGAATATGAAGTGTATTGACCACCTGGCGTTTTCTTTTCATAGTCTCAATATATTAGCACGTCTTAAACTATTTATATTTGAAGCGCTTATTAGCCCTCTAACCGCCAAATTATTCAATCTGAATTTTCACCCACTTGAAGTTGTGTCTCGCTGACGCGATCCACAACTTCAAGTGATTGAAAATTATTCAGATTTGTCAAAATGGAGGTCAACTGTTTTCTTCAAATATTGCTGCTTGATGTCACATTTTATCTTTAACATGTTTAAAAATGGTACTTAATGTGCTAATAAAAAGTGAAACCCCGAATATATGCGGCACCGGCGGTTAAAGAGTTAAATAGCAGGAACCAGTCCTCAATATTATAGTCTGATGACATGCGGTAAATAATAAACTGATCAACTTTTTGATGTCTTATTTTCTCGAGTTTAAGCAAAGGGTTCACGAAACATAACATCTTAATTGACCTGTTATCGTGGTTATTGACATAATCTACCCTGCTACTCAAAACCAAAATACTCAAAACCAAAATGCAGTAACTGCTTACATTTCAAGCAAACAGTTATTGTATTTTCGCTTCGAGAGCAGTACTGTGCTATGCGGGCTATAGGTTGCATATTCCGCCACATTAACGTATGTCAATTTGCTGTATCGCATCCCCAATGATCCACATGGTATGGATAAAATACATTATTCTCACATGGACGATTCGTGTAAACCGAGAACAGTACCATTTGGAGGTACGAACAATTAAAAAAATAAACGAGAGGTATATTCAATATCTACTGTATTATGTTTTACAATCGGGGACAACTCGCAATCAATATCGACTCAGATAAAAGCGAGACAATACGCGTTGAAATGCGGAGTCGAAGCAGCTGGTGTTTAGTGAAACAATTAGAACATCACCACCTGAATGCTTATGCCAGATAAGTCTGTGACAGTCAGGCAACAGGTAGGAACAATGGAACGGATTCTTGGAAAGACAAAATAACATGCCATATTGTACTTGAAGATACTTCGCGTGCTAGCATGCCTTCTGATGATGAAGCACACGTATCACTGGTGAGTGAACCAACCGCTGGGTTGCCACTGGGCACACGACGTTGTTGCGACGTTGAATCAACGTCATTGACGTTGATTCAACGTCGCAACAACGCCGTGTGCCCAGTATATCTCTGATATATTGACTTGTTCACACTACTGGATCACAATTTATGGATAATATCGATCATCTGTGGCGATATTCTTGCAATAATTCGCTGTCACTATTTATTTGATCAATCATTTTGTAATGTTTTAATAAGTTGTGTTCAATTATCGAAGATTCCTGTCTTCCCTATATAATCACTATTAGCAAAGAGTCTAGAACAACTCTTTGCTATTAGTGCCGCGCAAGGGCAAAATACAGAATATGTTTACCTTACAAGTGAGCAGATACTGACTTTTAGATTTACAGAGCAATATAATGCAGCAGTTCCAAAACGCAGAGGAGCAATTAAGCCATGTTGATACATTAGCAATCTTTATATTCTACTGTTGTAAGTTGCGTATTTAAACTGTTCCGTAATACAGTTGTAGGCCTATCGTTGTTTTTACAATATTTGGTAAGTATTGTTGCTAATAATTCTGACGAAGCACGAGTTAAGGACACAATTATATAGGCCTACTATCATTTCACGTAAAGTCATAATAATTTGTTTACAGAATTAAATTAGAATATTGTCGACTGTTAGCATATTGAATGTAACATGTCTAATACCTGTCTAATGCATGTCCAATATAAATATAGGATCTAAGCCAAGCACTTACAATTTATATACAATAGCACTGTAATTTGTTTTCGCAGGCGCGCATAATGCGTTCAATTATGATAATGAAGGTCAATATAATCCACTGCGGCTCTCCTGCGAATTTATGTTGGGCCAGCGTCGGAGACGGTGGTCTGGATTTAATTCAACACTGGTACAGCGTCTTATGTTTGCTAGTAAACACATTGCACAGCAGGTCACTGTCTGAAACATTCCCAGCGAGAAATACGGCTATACGTGCTCGTTAAATATAGATAACTCGCGGTAGTTATTGTTTTCGGACTATGAAATGTTGTTTAACCCTTTGACTTCCAGGCCGGGGTGCATACCAGGATCCAGATATACTGGTGTAGGAGTTCTATTTTTCGTCATTTGAAGCTGGAATTGCTAACGCAATTTCCAGCTTCAAATGACGAAAAATACATAAATGTAGTATATATTTGACGAAAATTTGTGTCATTTTATGGTTACGTTCATTGACGAATGACGACGGAAATTTCCGTCATGTATGGTAGTGAAAAGGTTAATTGCACATACCCATATTGCAAACAATAACATAGAATGCGCCACATTATAATCGCTATAGGCCGGGGCACACTCACATTGCGAGTCAAATACAACCAATTTGCGACCAAAATCGCATGCGAATGTTCTGCAATTCCCAACATTGAGCCTCCACAGGCTCAATGTTGCGTTTTCACTGAATATTAGAGACCGATTTCGCCCCCATTCGAAAGAGGGAGTTATAATAAGCTAACATGCTACTGACGAGCCATGAGTGCCAATGCAATTTGTTTGGCAAGAGCTAAATGTATTTTTATCGAACTCGACGCAGGTCAGGGATATGATAGAGACATGACCTGCATATTTTGGATAAGTGTCATCGAAGCTTTGCCTTTGGGCTACTGCAAAATACTACACTAATACAAGGGTTTTGTGCTAATGCAGATCTTGGATGTATGTCTTGACATAGAATTAAGCATGGGGAATTATTTAAAGATTTGTTCTCGTTGAAGTTTGGACCTAATGAGAAGAAAATGTTGGTTTTCCGTTGGTCCACCGTTTACGACGTTGGACCAACGCTAAACCAACCTTGATTCAACGTCTTGTGTCTTCTGGGAAGCTTTTTCAGCTTGGATCCTGCGCAGCCCACACATTATCTGTTCTCTAAATTTATATAGCTGTATCAGCCAGGGGAAAAACCTGTGTAACATCTGGTAAAATACAAATCTTGGTATGAGATAAAAAAAAAAGACAATAGGCCTACCATGGCTAAAGTTGTCTCTTCCCTCACACCAGCCCTCCCTAATTATTGTATTCTCCCACAGATCATGGATCTTGTATCGCTCTTGGACCACCGGTCCTCGGGACGATAGAAGACCATAACCCTCTGGAGAATACAACTAGGTCGGGCTGATTCGCGGTACTTCAATTCAACTATAACCATGGTACAATCTATAAACATTTAGATGTGTAGATGTTTAAAACGGTGAAATTGAAACAACTCGTGAATACTGTGGTACCGGCTGCAGCTTGACCTGCAGTCATAATATATTGCTGATGACACACGGAACCATTGTTTGTTTGATGTTGGACCAGCGTCGTAGACGGTGGGCCAACATCAAAACAACATTGGCTCAACGCTCTGTTTGCGTGGTGGTGTATACAGTAGGCATATCTATTTACATTGATTCACTGGAAATATACAATAAGTCCAATTTGGTTATGATTGCCTTATTTTAGCAAAAGGTGGGTTTTTGAGTACAAACGATGTTTTAATGTTTATATAGTACTTCAACATGTCCCGAACAAGAATCCGGCGGGTGCAAATTTGTCACCCTTGGTGACATTTTGTTATTGGAGAAATTCGAAATGGCCACTATCTCTTAATATATTTGCCTAAAGGCGGAATGACAAGCAAAATCACAAATGTAAAAAAATATTGATGTGACGGATTTAAAAACTTGAATAACGAATTATTTTTTAAGCTAAACATGGACATATTATTTAAACAAATAACCTATATATTTGTCCATTCATCTGAATACGTTACAGGTGAAATGTATAAACTCAAACAAATGTCATAGAAAATCACACATAGCGTAAATCATTTCAGAAATGTTTTTCGAAAACCCACAAAAAATGTTTGAGTAGTGATATTTTTGTGGCATGGTGAGGCCCATATGGTTTGTATTGAAGTTTTCATTTTTTTTTTTGCACATCGTCTGTAACATTACATTACCATGGTTTATGTGACATGATCCCATTGAACCAATGTGACATACAGTGGCTACACTATTTTTTATTGAGGTGGATAAAGGCGCTATCAAGATTAAGAATGAGCTCACATACTCTAGAAATTGAAAGAGGAATTAGGGCTTGTCAAGTCGCAAAATATACTACTAGAACAGCGCATATGTCAAAGATGTACATCAAACTCTGTTGATGACGAAATTCACTTTTTAATGAGTTGTTCGGTGCACGGGTGGCAAATGTTCGTGCAAGGGACAGGGTTTATCGTCAACTGAACAACTCAGTGTGTGATAATACATTTTATATCTAGTCAAAGTTACCAATGACAAAATGTAACCTAATAACTTTAATTTGTTTAATTACTACAGTAAAAAAACTGGTCACCAGGTCAGTTGTTACATTTTTCATTCCGTAAACGTATTAATTGTTTATATTTTCTCAAATAATGTAATATACCGCGTGACTACATAATGTGCATTAAATCGAATCTGTGGTGTTTTAATTAATTTATTTATTGATTTTGAAGTGTCACTCGAAAGGAAAACAGTAACCGACACATATTTTTATGATTATGTGTGCCCTTTTCGTGAAATTTATATGAACTTTATATAGCAATTATGATATTTTATTTTAATACTTATTGAGCGGAAAGTGTCACTGAAACTTGAAAAAATACACCTATTTTTTTATTATATTGTGGACTTCTGAACATTTTGTTTCATATTTATGATATATGTATTTTTATTCCAGAAACGACTGTAAAAATAGCAACCATCACATTTTTTGTATTATGAAAAATAATTATTGTGTTACAATGATGTAGAAATGATTGTCTTTTAATTTATATTTATTGAACATGAAGTCTCACTAAAAGTGAAGAATAACTGCCACGTTATTTTTCATGCTTCTGTGTACTCCCTTCCGAGCACTTTCAGCTGTATTTCCTTTGTATAGTATCTTATATCATAAGATCATAGTTCTACTCGTGAACAAAGTAGAACTAATAATGTCATTACATGATTGTACGTTGCTGTAAAAAAAATTACGGTATTTTAATTTGTCACTCATTGAACTGAAAGTGTCACTAAAACTTAATTAAATAATCGCCACCCAATCTTTTAAACAGTGTTTTATTTATCACTTGAAATAAATAGTATTAAGGGTGTCAGGTTGGTGTGAAAATCATGTATTTTCTTTTTCTAATTATTGATCTTAAAGTGTCACTAAATCTAATAATACTTTGTGTAAAAATTGTGTTCTATTATTTTTTACTTATTGCGCCTAAAGTGTCACTGAATCTAAAAAGAATATTGTTTCATTCTGCGTGCTCTTATGAACAGTGTGTGTAACATTATTTTTAATGTTATTATATGTGACGCAGCATGCCAAAACCAGGCTCTTCTCGAAAATAAAGTTTTTTTAAAAATATCTACCATCTTAAAGCGCTTTATGTTCTGTGCATTTTAAAACAAATCGTATGAAAATCGGACGAGTATTTCCAAAGATACAGCTCCTCAAAACAAAAAAGTCCAACCCAATTTTCTGGCATAGTACTATTGAGAAAACTGTCTTTAAAGGTAACTATTAAAAATAAGATAACTTATAAACTTGTACAAGAAATCACAAAATTTGTCAAATTTATATATAAGAAAAACAGTTTCATAGAACATAAAAAATGAAATCGGATGGAGCCCAACCCAATTACACATGGTGACATGGCTTGGAGTTGGGCTTAAGAGGGGTGTTACCCCAAGGTCATCTCAAGGTCATCCCAAGGTCATCTCAAGGTCACAGCAAGGTCAAATCAACTAAAAAGAGCAAAATATAGTTTTTTTTACCAACTCTGTTAACTTGAAGTGTATGTGATGGTAGAACCCCGCCTAGACCCCAACATGGAATTATACTGAACAAAAACAAGAGGTTAAAGGGGAAATATAGGGGTTAGAGGGATGATACCCCATTAAATCACCTTGATGTCACCCCTGTCTGAAATGGCATAAATGGACCAAAAAACACAATGATTGTCATGTTTGGACTAATGATCGGTACTTTAATTTAATCTGATAAAGCCCAATCCAAATATGCATGATGACATAGGTTGGGGTTGAGCTTCATAGAGCTGTTACCCCAAGGTCATGGCAAGGTCATCTCAAGGTCACATCAAGGTCAAATCAACACAAAGGGGTGAAAATAGCTATTTTTGCTGTTTTTGTTTAAATTTAGTTCAATTAAGATATCTATGATTGTTGAAACCCAACTAGACACCAACAATGAGTTATACCAAACATACCCTAATAGGTTACAGGGGTGATATAGGGTTTGGAGAGGTTATACCCCAGCAAATCATTTTTATGTCACCCCTGTCTGAAATAGCAGAAATTGACCAAATAACAAAACGATTGCCATGTTTAGACCAATGGTAAAAACTTCAATTTTATGTGATGAAGTCCAAACCGTGTATACACGTGGTCCAAAGGGTTGGGGCTGGGCTTTATTAAGCTGTTACCCCAAGGTCATGGCAAGGTCATCTCAAGGTCACGGCAAGGTCACAGAAAAGTCAAATCAATACAAAAGTGTTGAATAAAGCATATTTTTGTTGTTTCTGCTCCAATTTTGTTCACTTGAGATGCCCATGATGGCTAAAACCCAGCCGGTCCCCAACATGGATGTATACCAAGCATACCCAAGAGGTTACAGGGGTATTTTTGAGTTGAAGAGGTCATACCCCGTCAAATCATGCTTATGTCATCCCTGTCTGAAATGGGCCAAATAACAAAATGATGGCTGTGCTTAGACCAATGGTCAATACTTCAATTTCATGTGAAGAAATCCAACCAAAGTACACATGGGGACATGGGTTGGGGTTGTACTTCTGAGGGGCGTTACTTCAAGGCCATGGCAAGGTCACAGCAGGTCAAATTAACACAAAAGAGGGGGAAATAGCATAATTGAGTTGTTTTGCTACAATTTAGTACACTTGAGATGCCTAAGAAATAGGAAACCCACCTGGACCCTAAAATGGATGCATATCAAGCACACCCCAAGATGTTAAAAGGGTAATAAAGGGGTTAGAGGGGTTATATCCCATTGAATCACCCTGATGTGCCCCCTGTTTGAAATGGAAGAAAAGGACCAAGTAACACAATAATTGCCTGGTTTAGACTGAGGGTCTTTACTTTAATTTAATACATGTATGTTATGAAGTCCAACCCAAGTGGGCTTACACATGATTAACTGGGTTGGAATTAGGCTTCATGGGTGTTACCCCAAGGTCATGGCAAGGTCATCTCAAGGTAATTTCAAGGTCAAATCCAAGAAAACTGAAAAGTAACATTGGTTATCATAAAGGTGCACTGGTATGCTTATATTATACTGGTGGAAATTTGAACCAGGATAGCGCTAATTTTATTCCTACCAACTTGTGTCTGGCAGGCTACCGCGATCTACAACTTAAAGCGGATAAAATTGCTCATAATTTGAATAAAAATATAGTCCTATGCCGATCAAATCACTTAAAAAAAAATCAAAACAACATTACATTTATGAGATAATATTTGTCAATTTAGATATTTATTGTTGATCACACCAAGGCTACATGAAGGTCATGGCAAGGTCAAATTTTGCTAAAATATGTTAAGTAGACTTTGGTGTTTTTCTAATGAATTATTCAAGGTACATTTGTACACAAATTAAGAATACAATTATTCAGCATCTGGTTATTCAGTGATTTGAGGTATCAAATGTTTCAATATACACCAGTGACCACAACATTATACTATAGTCTAGCATAGCCCAGATGATGGACAAGCTTCTCCCCACAATGTCACAGTTGTGTACTTTAACAAATAGTCATATAGCCATCTAAAATTGACCTCATCCATTTTAATGAATTATTCAGGATACAAGTGTACTGAGACTTAGATCTTCCTTCATTCAGCCTCTGATTATTCTGTGATTTGATGTACAAAAAGTTATATCATACGCCAGTGACCACAAAATTATACTATATTCTGTCCACAATTTAACACTCCTGTGCACTGCAACAAATAGAAGTCATGTAGATCTGGTCATCCAAATCGACACCATCCATTCTTTTCTTCTACAATATCTACAACTCCAGGTATCATCTTCTGAAACATACATTACACACAATAATGAAAAGGCTATTACATCCAACATAATAATTTCAGATATTAAAATATTTAAGTTTTTTTTAATGCTGGGAAATTCTAATCAGTTGTTAATAGTGATAGTTAATAACTTGTAAATCTGCTGATATAGCTATTTGAAACAAATACTCCAATAGGCCCCCTACTAGCCTGTAACTTTAAGATACAACTGATGATCACACAGGATGAGGATACAAATTTTAAAAATGTACATACCTAATGTTGAGACTGAACAATTCACTTACTTATCTCACTGAATAAATATATTAAGGATACAAAGAATGTTGATTCAACGCTGGTCCGATGTTGTATACAGTGGACCAACATTGATTCAACATCTTGTGTCTGCTGGGATATGACAGAAATACAAATTATGGAACAATATAACTGCATAACATGTATAAAGACCATTATTCTGGTAATGTTTGTAGTGTCTATTTTAAACAAGGGAAAGACAGTGAATAACAAAAAAATAAGAAATGAAGAAAAGAAAAAAATGTGATTTGCTTGTTTTTTATATAGTGATTATTTCATGATTCCAACTTGCAGGATATATCAGACAATTTAACAAGAGAGTATGACAAAAATCAGATATTTTTTGTGGTGGGCTATGAAATGGGAATATGGTTAGGTTTACAATTAAACCTGCGCTAATGATACTAACCTTACTGTACATATTTAGTGACTTTTTTTGTTTTCTAGTCTGGAATGTCAGATTGCTAGCAGCTGCACATATTTACTATCATGCCATTTTGCAGTGAGAATTTGATCTTTTCTGAACAAAATCACTATATTCAGATATTCTCTGGTACCTGCCAAATGTAAAAACAAAAGACATTTGACATTTTGAACCATCATTTTTATCCACCTGTTTATTCATATCTTATATTATAGGCATACATATTATACAGTAGTCTATATCCTTACAAATCATATGAATTTTAAATACTGTACTCAGCTCAAATGAAGTTCAAATCATAAATGTGCTATAATAATTTTACTAAAATGTATCTATTGGAATAATAAAGCATGACATGTGACTTAAATTACATTATATTGTGAAATGACTTACATATTACCGGTAGTGTCTTGCTGTCAGTAGAAATATATTTTATGAATAGGTGAAAGTTTGAGAATTACATGTCTGTTAAAAAAGGTTTAAAACAATAAATACCTAACTAGTCTTCTTCGTTAAATTGAGTCAGGCAAGAGTTGCCAAGATTTAAGGAGCACTTCCAGTGACAATTTCCGCATGCAGCCTCAACTCAATTGAAGTTGTTGTATCAACTTGCAAAGCTGTTTCAACCTAAAAATGATAAGCAGCAAAAAATGAAAAATAGCAAAAAGTAATTTCAAGATAATTTTATTTTATTTATAATTTGCGCACAGTAATCCATATTCAAGTTATGATAAAAGAAATATGTTTTCAAACTGAAAATAAAAAATTAAAGTTAGCTTTCAATTTTCATTTTTGGACAAAATCCATCGATAGTAGCCTACTGTTGGGCAGACAATGACATGAATGATAAGTTTATAACGTTAGTCTAGACTAGGCTAACATAATTAATTATGCCCAGATACCTATGATACTCGGGTTCATATTAACCAAGGAAGAGTGAATGTATTTCGCTGATGTCTCAGTCAACTTTCAACTAATTTTCATTCAGTAAGCCTAGGGCCTACTATTTTCAGTGATGCAGTGACTACCCTAAGAAAAATGTCAGCAATTATAGGCCTAGGCTAATACTAGTCGCAGCATAAGTTAAGTGAAAAAAAAATTTAGTCAATAAATATTTTTTAAATATCAAAACACAAGGTTCGCGATGAGGTAGGAACTATAGTCTAGTAGGCCAACTGGCTGTTTATATACTAGAAAAATCGCACAATATTCAAAGTAACGTTAGTCGCCACATTCATGACTGGGAGTAGACCATTTGAATAAATATTGTGTGAAACGTAGGCATTGGCCTAAAATGTAAAATCTCATAAACATGGTCAGTGTCATTGCCGTTGCCCCCCCCCCCCCCGCATTGGTTGATAGGCCTACTGATAGGTATAGGCCTAGCCTAGCCCTAGGTCTAGGCCTAATTGACAGACTCTGAGTGAGAAAACATCGAAATTCATTCAAACTTGACGTGGTTAGGGCCTAATCACTAGCCTATAGCTGATGTGAATCTGAATTCTGTTTTCACTCACACTCAGAGTCAGTGAGAGTCAGTGAGTGTCACTCACTCAAAATAGGCTACACTCAATTACTGACGTGACACTGACACCGGAAAAACTGCAAGTGCAAGTGCGAGCTTTAGAAGTCTAGGCCTTTATAGGCCTAGTCTTTACTAATTTTTTAGACTGTCACTGTCAGTGTGTTTGACTGTGAGCCAGTGCAGTGGCTGGCAGTGTCCGCGAATCAAGTGTCACTGTGACTGTCAGTCAGTGAGTCACTCACTGCCGAGCCGGAGTCATCCCCCGACAATTTAGATTTTCAATTTTGGCTTGGCACGGGCGATATTTGAGTAGACTAACGAATGCTTACCTGTAACTGTGTCATTTTTCTCATCGGCAGGATTAGTTTCAGGAAATGTGCATCAACGATGATATATTCTGTTTTCAGGTTCAGCAAGTGAACTTTCAAACACATTTTCTTTTGAAATTACCCAAAACGTGGACGTAGTCCTAGAAATGGCGCGGAAAAAAATGTAAACAATCAACCAGTGAACTGTTTCCATATATAGTTGGCTGCAGACAGATCACGCACAGCAACATCAACCACAGCAACACATCAACCACAGCAACACATTTACTTGCTTTCGTCACAGGATAATATACAGTACAGATGCAGAACATTAGCATACTTATTAGTATAGCGTGTTGCTGTGGTGGATCTTGATGTGTTATTTATATCTGTAACGTTAGCATATTATTATGGC
Source organism: Flabesymbios commensalis (assembly GCA_964017125.1). Classification (NCBI taxonomy): domain Eukaryota; kingdom Metazoa; phylum Annelida; class Polychaeta; order Terebellida; family Flabelligeridae; genus Flabesymbios; species Flabesymbios commensalis. Next base: position 30,330,342 of record OZ024915.1, read on the forward strand.
GTGTTGCTGTGGTGGATCTTGGTGTGTTAGTGATATCTCTAGCATATTAGCATAGCGTGTTGCTGTGGTGGATCTTGCGTGTTGCTGTGGTGGATCTTGGTGTGTTAGTGATATCTCTAGCATATTAGTATAGTGTGTTGCTGTGGTGGATTTTGCGTGTTGCTGTGGTGGATCTTGCGTGTTGCTGTGGTGGATCTTGCGTGTTGCTGTGGTGGATCTTGCGTGTTGCTGTGGTGGATCTTGGGTGTTGCTATGGTGGATCTTGCGTGTTGCTGTGGTTGATCTTGCGTGTTGCTGTTGCGGATCTTGCGTGTTGCTGTGGTTATTGATATCTCTACCATATTAGTATAGCGTGTTGCTGTGGTGGATCTTGCGTGTTGCTGTGGTGGATCTTGCGTGTTGCTGTGGTGGATCTTGCGTTTTGCTGTGGTGGATCTTGCGTGTTGCTGTGGTAGATCTTGGGTGTTGCTATGGTGGATCTTGCGTGTTGCTGTGGTGGATCTTGCGTGTTGCTGTGGTGGATCTTGCGTGTTGCTGTGGTGGATCTTGCGTGTTGCTGTGGTGGATCTTGGGTGTTGCTGTGGTGGATCTTGCGTGTTGCTGTGGTGGATCTTGGGTGTTGCTATGGTGGATCTTGCGTGTTGCTGTGGTGGATCTTGCGTGTTGCTGTGGTGGATCTTGGTGTGTTAGTGATATCTCTAGCATATTAGTATAGCGTGTTGCTGTGGTGGATCTTGCGTGTTGCTGTGGTGGATCTTGCGTGTTGCTGTGGTGGATCTTGCGTGTTGCTGTGGTGGATCTTGCGTGTTGCTGTGGTGGATCTTGGGTGTTGCTATGGTGGATCTTGCGTGTTGCTGTGGTGGATCTTGCGTGTTGCTGTGGTGGATCTTGCGTGTTGCTGTGGTGGATCTTGGTGTGTTAGTGATATCTCTAGCATATTAGTATAGCGTGTTGCTGTGGTGGATCTGGTGTGTTGCTGTGGTGGATATTGCGTGTTGCTGTGGTGGATCTTGCGTGTTGCTGTGGGGGATCTTGGGTGTTGCTGTGGTGGATCTTGTGTGTTGCTGTGGTGGATATTGCGTGTTGCTGTGGTGGATATTGGGTGTTGCTGTGGTGGATCTTGCGTGTTGCTGTGGTGGATCTTGGGTGTTGCTATGGTGGATCTTGCGTGTTGCTTTGGTGGATCTTGCGTGTTGCTGTGGTGGATCTTGCGTGTTGCTGTGGTGGATCTTGGGTGTTGCTGTGGTGGATCTTGCGTGTTGCTGTGGTGGATCTGGCGTGTTGCTGTGGTGGATCTTGCGTGTTGCTGTGGTGGATCTTGCGTGTTGCTGTGGTGGATCTTTGTGTGTTAGTGATATCTCTATCATATTAGTATAGCGTGTTGCTGTGGTGGATCTTGCGTGTTGCTGTGGTGGATCTTGCGTGTTGCTGTGGTGCTGTGCGTGTTGCTGTGGTGGATCTTGCGTGTTGCTGTGGTGGATCTTGGGTGTTGCTGTGGTGGATCTTGCGTGTTGCTGTGGTGGATCTGGCGTGTTGCTGTGGTGGATATGTGTGTGTTAGTGATATCTCTATCATATTAGTATAGCGTGTTGCTGTGGTGGATCTTTGTGTGTTAGTGATATCACTATCATATTAGTATAGCGTGTTGCTGTGGTGGATCTTGCGTGTTGCTGTGGTGGATCTTGTGTGTTGCTGTGGTGGATCTTGCGTGTTGCTGTGGTGGATCTTGCGTGTTGCTGTGGTGGATCTTTGTGTGTTAGTGATATCTCTATCATATTAGTATAGCGTGTTGCTGTGGTGGATCTTGCGTGTTGCTGTGGTGGATCTTGCGTGTTGCTGTGGTGCTGTGCGTGTTGCTGTGGTGGATCTTGCGTGTTGCTGTGGTGGATCTTGGGTGTTGCTGTGGTGGATCTTGCGTGTTGCTGTGGTGGATCTGGCGTGTTGCTGTGGTGGATATGTGTGTGCTAGTGATATCTCTATCATATTAGTATAGCGTGTTGCTGTGGTGGATCTTTGTGTGTTAGTGATATCACTATCATATTAGTATAGCGTGTTGCTGTGGTGGATCTTGCGTGTTGCTGTGGTGGATCTTGCGTGTTGCTGTGGTGGATCTTTGTGTGTTAGTGATATCTCTATCATATTAGTATAGCGTGTTGCTGTGGTGGATCTTGCGTGTTGCTGTGGTGGATCTTTGTGTGTTAGTGATATCTCTATCATATTAGTATAGCGTGTTGCTGTGGTGGATCTTGCGTGTTGCTGTGGTGGATCTTGCGTGTTGCTGTGGTGGATCTTTGTGTGTTAGTGATATCTCTATCATATTAGTATAGCGTGTTGCTGTGGTGGATCTTGCGTGTTGCTGTGGTGGATCTTGCGTGTTGCTGTGGTGGATCTTGCATGTTGCTGTGGTGGATCTTTGTGTGTTAGTGATATCTCTATCATATTAGTAGGGCCTATATATCGTGCTGCTGTGGTGGAACCCTTGTACTGCTACGCCCGTATATCCACAGTTAACCCTTGTGTTGCTAGGTCCGTATATCCAGTCAACCCTTGTGTTGCTAGGTCCGTATATCCAGTTAACCCTTATGTTGCTACGCCCGTATATCCACAGTGAACCCTTGTGTTGCTAGGTCAGTATATCCACAGTTAACCCTTGTGCTGCTAGGTCCGCATATCCACAGTTAACTCTTGTTTTGCTAGGTCCGTATATTTAGTTAACCCTTGTGTTCCTACGCCCGTATATCCACAGTCAACCCTTGTGTTGCTAGGTCCGTATATCCAGTTAACTCTTGTGTTGCTAGGTCCGTATATCCAGTTAACCTTTGTGTTGCTAGGTCAGTATATCCAGTCAACCCTTGTGTTGCTAGGTCAGTATATCCACAGTCAACCCTTGTGTTGCTAGGTCCGTATATCCAGTTAACCCTTGTGTTGCTAGGTCCGCATAATCCACAGTTAACCCCAGGTACTGCTAGACCCGAATATCAATCCTACTGGTCACACACCCGTCATACTGGTCACACACCCATCCTATTGGTCACACACCCATCCTACTGGTCACACACCCATCCTATAGGTCACACACCCATCCTACTGGTCACACACCCATCCTACTGGTCACACACCCATCCTACAGGTCACACACCCATCCTACTGGTCACACACCAATCCTACAGGTCACACACCCATCGTACTGGTCACACACCCATCCTATAAGTCACACACCCATGTTATAGGTCACACACCCATCCTATAGGTCACACACCCATCCTACAGGTCACACACCCATCCTATAGGTCACACACCCATTCTACAGGTCACACACTCATCCTATAGGTCATATACCCATCCTACAGGTCACACACCCATCCTATAGGTCATACACCCATCCTACAGGTCACACACCCATCCTATAGGTCACACACCCATCCTACAGGTCACACACCCATCCTACTGGTTGCAAACCCATCCTAAAAGTCACACACCCATCTAATAGGTCACACACCCGTCCTATAGGTCACACACCTATACTACAGGTCAGACACTCATCCTATAGGTCACACACCCATCCTACAGGTCACACACCCATCCTATAGGTCACACACCCATCCTACTGGTCACACACCCATCCTCCGGGTCACACACCCATCCTCCAGGTCACACACCCATTCTACTGGTCACACACACATCCTACTGGTCACACACCCATCCTATAGGTCACACACCCATCCTATAGGTCACACACCCATTCTACTGATCACACACCCATCCTACAGGTCACACACCCATCCTACTGGTTGCAAACCCATCCTATAAGTCACACACCCATCTTATAGGTCACACACCCGTCTTATAGGACACACACCTATTCTACAGGTCACACACCCATCCCATAGGTCACACACCCATCCTATAGGTCACACACCCATCCTACTGGTCACACACCTATCCTACCGGTAACACACCTATCCTACTGGTCACACACCCATCCTACAGGTCACACACCAATCCTTTAGGTCACACACCCATCGTATAGGTCACACACCCATCCTATAGGTCACACACCCATCCTACTGGTCACACACCCATCATACAGGTCACACACCCATCCTACAGGTCACACACCCATCCTACTGGTCACAAACCCATGGTAAAGGTGACACACCCATCCTACTGGTCACACACCCATACTATAGGTCACACACCCATCCTACAGGTCACACACCCATCATATAAGTCACACACCCATCCTACATGTCACACACCCATCCTACTGGTCACACACCCATCCTACAGGTCACACACCCATCCTACTGGTCACACACCAATCCTACAGGTCACACACCCATCGTACTGGTCACACACCCATCCTATAGGTCACACACCCATGTTATAGGTCACACACCCATCCTATAGGTCACACACCCATCCTACAGGTCACACACCCATCCTATAGGTCACACACCCATTCTACAGGTCACACACTCATCGTATAGGTCACATACCCATCCTACAGGTCACACACCCATCCTATAGGTCATACACCCATCCTACAGGTCACACACCCATCCTATAGGTCACACACCCATCCTACAGGTCACACACCCATCCTACTGGTTGCAAACCCATCCTATAAGTCACACACCCATCTAATAGGTCACACACCCGTCCTATAGGTCACACACCTATACTACAGGTCAGACACTCATCCTATAGGTCACACACCCATCCTACAGGTCACACACCCATCCTATAGGTCACACACCCATCCTACTGGTCACACACCCATCCTCCGGGTCACACACCCATCCTCCAGGTCACACACCCATTCTACTGGTCACACACACATCCTACTGGTCACACACCCATCCTATAGGTCACACACCCATCCTATAGGTCACACACCCATTCTACTGATCACACACCCATCCTACAGGTCACACACCCATCCTACTGGTTGCAAACCCATCCTATAAGTCACACACCCATCTTATAGGTCACACACCCGTCTTATAGGACACACACCTATTCTACAGGTCACACACCCATCCTATAGGTCACACACCCATCCTATAAGTCACACACCCATCTTACTGGTCACACACCCATCATACAGGTCACACACCCATCCTACAGGTCACACACCCATCCTACTGGTCACAAACCCATGGTAAAGGTGACACACCCATCCTACTGGTCACACACCCATACTATAGGTCACACACCCATCCTACGGGTCACACACCCATCATATAAGTCACACACCCATCCTACATGTCATACACCCATCCTACTGGTCACACACCAATCCTAGAGGTCACACACCAATCCTACAGATCACACACCAATCCTATTGGTCACACACCCATCCTACTGGTCACACACTCACCCTACAGGTCACACACGAAACCCACATATTTAAACGTTCATTCTACAGGTCACACAGCCATCCTAAAGGTCGCACATCCATCCTACTTGTCACACACTCACCCCATAGGCCTCAGACAAGTCATACAGATCTCACACCCATCCACTATGTAAGCCTATTACAACGTTTCTATACGTAGCATACCCAGTTTTTGGACCCACATCGGCTCTGCAGATCGCTCTCCCATTCCCCAGATCTTACATTGGTTCTACAAGCGCATACCGTCTTTCAGGTCTTACAAAGGCTTACAAGTCGCACACTCATCTCAAAGGTCTTACACTGGTCCTACAGGTCGCACAATCATTCTTCAGGTCTTACACTGGTCCTATAAGGCGCGCACTCATCCTAAACGTCTCACACCGGTCGGTGTGTTTGAACGGTGAACGCATTGGATAAGTTTTGTAGCAATAAAATAAAAATATGCAAGTCAATCACGCTTACAAGAGAACACAGATGGCAAACGGCCGGACAGACGTTATGGGGACGAGAATAACCTTCGTTCAACATGTTCAAATAGGACAAAGTAAAAAAGACAAATTATAGAAATTATGTATATGAATGCAAAGAGATGAATACTTTCAAAGATTTGCAAAAAATGATTAAAGTATAAATTTTATTGATCAAACAACTTGAATAAAAAAATGAATAGAAAGAACTGTAGACTACATTTGTTCCTTCAACAAAAAGTATTGAAATAAAAACTTCGAACTACTTGGTCAAGTAGTTCTTTGACACATGACACACCGGGTAGTTCTTTGACACATGACACACTGTGTAGTTTTTTGACACAAGTATATGACACACCGGGTAATTCCTTAACACATGACACACTGGGTAGTTATTTGACACATGAAACACCGGGTATAGTTCTTTGACACATGACACACTGGGTAGTTCTTTGACACATGACACACTGGGTAATTCTGGAGGCAGTAGTGTACTTCTTCCTTCAGCACAAGGTTGTCTCAAGTGGCATGTCTTGTCAAATCATTACCTTCTTCTTGTGGAATTCTTTTCCCCCTTCCTCATGGGCATCATATACGTCTGCAACATAAAAAACATCACACTATCAAATAGCAGTAGTTATTTCTATTGACTCAGATAGATCTCTACACATTACTTGCATATGCATACAGCGTAATGCGTTGGGTGTTGATATGTTCCTTGCTGCCAGGGTCATGCGAGCTGGTACATTTAATGATATATATCTTTTTAAAAACTGATTCTGCCTACACACATGCATAGTTGCATACTATTTAACAATGTAATATTGAAAAAATATGTAACATGCATCAAGCAGTTTATCACAATATTCACAAGGTCAATTGTAGGTACAGGGACAATTTTGACACATGGCATACTGGTCAGGTTTTTTCCATAAAAATTACCTAGAGGTTTTACATGTCACCTGTGGAGTGTACATATTACCTATACCACAGGTTGTACATGTCACCTGTGGATTTTACATGTTACCTGTGGGTTGTACATGTTACCTGTAGGTTGTCCATGTTACCTGTAGGTTGTACATGTTACCTGTAGGTTGTACATGTCACCTGTAGCTTGTGAATGTTACATGTAGGTTGTACATGTTACCTGTAGGTTGTATTTGTTACCTGTATGTTGTACATGTTACATGTGGGTTGTACATGTTACCTGTAGGTTGTACATGTTACCTGTAGGTTGTACATGTTACCTACAGGTTGTACATTTCACATGTGGATTGTAGATGATGTTACCTATAGGTTGTACATGTCACATGTAGGCTGTACATGTTACCTGTAGGTTGTACATGTTACCTGTAGATTGTACATGTTACCTGTAGATTGTACATGTTACCTACAGGTTGTACATTTCACATGTGGATTGCAGATGTTAGCTGTGGGTTGTACATGTTACATATGGGTTGTACATGTTACCTGTAGGTTGTACATGCTACCTGTAGGTTGTACATGTTACCTACAGGTTGTACATTTCACATGTGGATTGTAGATGTTACCTATAGGTTGTACATGTGACATGTGGGTTGTACATGTTACCTGTAGGTTGTACATGTCACCTGTAGTTTGTGAATGTTACATGTAGGTTGTACATGTTACCTGTAGGTTGTACATGTTACCTGTAGGTTGTACATGTTACCTACAGGTTGTACATTTCAAATGTGGATTGTACATGTTACCTGTAGGTTTTACATGTCACCTGTAGGTTGTAAATGTCACCTGCGGATTGTCCACGTTACCTATAGGTTGTGCATAATACCTGTAGGTTGTAGATTTTACCTGTCGGTTTTACATGTTACATGTAGGTTTGACATGTTACCTACAGGTTGTACATGTTACCTGTGGATTGTACATGCTACTTGTAGGTTGTACATGTTATCTGTAGGTTGTACATGTTACCTGTAGGTTGTACATGTTACCTGTAAGTTGTACATGTTACCTGTAGGTTGTAAATGTTACATGTAGGCTGTACATGTTACCTACAGGTTGTACATGTCACCTGTGGATTGTACATGTTACATGAAGGTTGTACATGTTACCTGTGGGTGGTGAATGTCAAATGTAGATTATACATTTTACCTGTAGGGTGCACATGCTATCTGTAGGTTGTACATGTTACCTGTAGGTTGTGCATGTCACATGTGGATTGTACATTTTACCTGTAGGTTGCACATGTTACCTATATGTTATACATGTTACCTGTAGGTTGTACATGTTACCTGTAGGTTGTAAATGTTATCAGTAGGTTGTACATGTTACCTGTTGATTGTACATGTTACCTGTAGGTTGCACATGTTACATGTGCATTGTACATGTTACCTGTAGGTTGTACATGTTACCTATAGGTTGTACATGTCACCTGTAGGTTGTACATGTTACTTGTAAGTTGTACCTGTTACCTGTAGGTTGTACAAGTTACATGTAGGTTGTACATGCTACCTACATGTTGTACATGTTACCTGTGGATTGTATATAATATCATATAGGTTGTACATGCTACCTGTGGGTTGTACATGTCACATGTGGGTTGTACATGTCACATGTGGATTGTACATGTTACCTGTGGGTTGTCCATGTTACCCATAGGTTGTCCATGTTACCTGTAGGTTGTATGTGTTACCTGTGGGTTGTAAATGTTATCTGTAGGCTGTACATCCTACCTGCAGATTGTACATGTTACCTGTAGGTTGTACATGCTACCTGTTGGTTGTACATGTTACCTGTAGGTTGTACGTGTCACCTGTAGGTTAGAAATGTTACTTGTAAGTTGTACATGTTACCTGTAGGTTGTACATGTGTCCTACAGGCTGTACATCACACATGTGGATTGTCCATGTTACCTATAGGTTGTGCATAGTATCTGTAGGTTGTAGATTTTACCTGTCGGTTTTACATGTTACAAGTAGGTTGTACATGTTACCTACAGGTTGTACATGTTACCTGTGGATTGTACATGTTACCTGTAGGTTGTGCATGTTACCTGTAAGTTGTACATATTACCTGTAAGTTGTACATGTTACCTGTAGGTTGTACATGTGTCCTACAGGCTGTACATCTCACATGTGGATTGTCCATGTTACCTATAGGTTGTGCATAGTACCTGTAGGTTGTAGATGTTACCTGTCGGTTTTACATGTTACAAGTAGGTTGTACATGTTACCTACAGGTTGTACATGTTACCTGTGGATTGTACATGTTACCTGTAGGTTGCGCATGTTACCTGTAAGTTGTACATATTACCTGTAGGTTGTACATATTACATGTAGGTTGTGCATGTCACATGTAGATTATCTATTTTACCTGTAGGGTGCACATGCTATCTGTAGGTTGTACATTTTACCTGTAGGTTACACATGTTACCTATAGGTTATACATGTTACCTGTAGATTGTACATGTTACCTGAAGGTTGTACATGTTACCTGTAGGTTGTAAATGTTATCTGTAGGTTGTACATGTTACCTGTGGATTGTACATGTTACATGTGCATTGTACATGTTACCTGTGGGTTTTACATGTTACCTGTAGGTTGTACATGTTACCTGTAGGTTGTAAATGTTATCTGTGAGTTGTACATGTTACAGGGGTCGACACTGACACTGGCCCGTTGGCCTGAGGCCAGTAAAAATCACCAAGGGCTAGTAAATCACTGAGATACTGGCCCTGGGGGCTAACGAAAAAAGTCCACTCCGCTTGATACAGTGTACATTAAGGACTAGAAAGACAAGGCTAAGGGCCAGTAATTATCTGGAGTTACTGGCCCTTTGGGCTACTACTTGAGATCAGTTAGTGTCGATCCCTGTGTTACCTGTAGGTTGTGCATGTTACATGTGCATTGTACATGTTACCTGTAGGTTGTCCATGGTACCTGTAGGTTGTACATGTTACCTGTAGGTTGTACATGTTACCTGTAGGTTGTACATCTCACATGTGGATTGTACATGTTACCTGTAGGTTTTACATGTCACCTGTAGGTTGTAAATGTCACCTGTGGTTTGTCCATGTTACCTTTCGGTTGTGCATAATACCTGTAGGTTGCAGATGTTACCTGTCGGTTTTACATGTTACAAGTAGGTTGTACATGTTACCTACAGGTTGTACATGTTACTTGTGGATTGTACATACTACCTGTAGGTTGTACATGTTACCTGTAGGTTGTACAAGTTACCTGTAGGTTGTACATGTCACCTGTAGGTTGTACATCTCACATGTAGATTGAACATGTTACCTGTAGGTTGTCCATGTTACCTGTAGGTTGTATGTGTTACCTATGGATTGTAAATGTTATCTGTAGGCTGTACATGCTACCTGCAGATTGTACATGGGACCTGTAGGTTACATGTTACCTGTAGGTTGTACATGTTACCTGTAGGTTGTACGTGTCACCTGTAGGTTGTACGTGTTACTTGTAAATTGTACATGTTACCTGTAGGTTGTACATGTGTCCTACAGGTTGTACATCTCACATGTGGATTGTACATGTCACCTGTAGGTTTTACATGTCACCTGTAGGTTGTAAATGTCACCCGTGGATTGTCCATGTTACCTATAGGTTGTGCAAGTTACCTGTAGGTTGTAGATGTTACCTGTCGGTTTTACATGTTACAAGTAGGTTGTACATGTTACCTACAGGTTGTACATGTTACCTGTGGATTGAACATGCTACCTGTAGGTTATACATGTTACCTGTAGGTTGTACATGTTATCTGTAGGTTGTACATGTTACCTGTAGGTTGTACATGTTACCTGTAGGTTGTACATGTGTCCTACAGGTTTTACATGTCACATGTGGATTGTACATGTTACCTGTAGGTTTTACATAAGTAAGTAAGTAAAATTTCTGCTTTACTTCACTTTTCGGCCAGTATGGCCATTTAAGTGAAAATTCCAGGTATTACAATATCCCATATTGTATAGTTAAAGTAGTAAAGGAAAGACAAAGCCAATAAAAACATGATCGTACTAAAATATTCAGTTTAAAGTGTTTGATAAGATAAGACGACGATGCTCCTGGCACCTATATGTAACGAGTCTGATGACATGTTGTAGCGCCTGCACTACAACACAGTTTAATGAGTATAAAAATATCAGTATAAATAATGTAAAATATGAAGTTATTATAAAATGAACGACTTATCAAGTCACTATATCTCCATGAAATTGGAGTGATTGTGTAAAAACTACAAGTCTAAGTCAAAACAGTGTCATTGTCAAAACAAATATATAATATATACTATAATACTATATACTATATTCAAAAAAAGTAAACCCATTTAGACATAAATATGAATGACATAAACAATGAACAGAGAAACCATTAAGTAAGTAAGTAAATATCTTCTTTACTTCACGTTTCGGCCAGTATGGCCAGAGAAATCATTAAATCACAAACATTTTTCAAAAATTAAAGACTCACAGTGCCCCCACAGTTGGTAATAAGGTCTGTGATATTGGAGGACATCACAGAGCGATCACGAACCGTGAGGACACCGTAAGTCACCACAGGCTAATTGTTACGGCAATGGCCTCTCTATGACATGCTGCATTATCCGCCAGGATGCCACAGAGAAACCATTAAAACAATGAAATGAAAAACTAATTATATGACAATGGTTTCTTTCGGACATCCCGTCCAACACCAGGATGCCAAAGAGAAACCATTTACAAAAAAGAATACAAACAATAGAAATACTTAAGACAGTCCCGTATACTAATAGAACGTTAGACACACATCCACATACCGATTCAGATCATATTGAACATCACAAACCAATGACTATGCTCTGTATTTACCGCCAAACCGATTTAATATAGATTGAAAAGTAATGCAAAATACTCTAGACCCATATGTAATTACGTGAGAAAAACACAATATTAATAAAACGTTTGGGTGTGCTTGGCCTTCTATGAAGTTGCCCAGGGGGGACCACGCGGAGGTGACACCCATCCCCCCCTGTAGGTTTTACATGTCACCTGTAGGTTGTAAATGTCACCTGTGAATTGTCCATGTTACCTATAGGTTGTGCATAATACCTGTAGGTTGTAGATGTTACCTGTCGGTTTTACATGTTACAAGTAGGTTGTACATGTTACCTACAGGTTGTACATGTTACTTGTGGATTGTACATGCTACCTGTAGGTTGTACATGTTACCTACAGGTTGTACATGTTACCTATAGATTGTACAGGTTACCTGTAGGTTGTACATGTTACCTGTAGGTTGTGCATGGTACCTGTGGATTATACATGTTATCTGCAGGTTGTACATGTTACACGTAGGTTGTACATCTTACCTACAGGTTGTACATGTTACCTGTGGATTGTACATGTTACGTATTTGGCATGTTATGATTCATGTGTCCATGTGTTGTTTTGTCGTAGACACAGTCTTTTTTTCGACCCTAGTATTTGGTATAAACATATTTATATATTTACATATTTACCCTAGCATTTAAAGTGTGTACTGAAAGGTCATAGATGGTGGGCCTACTGACTACTAAGCCTTGTCTAACATCTCGGTGACAGGTGTAGCCTAAGCTATAAATAATGAAGCCTCGGGTAGTTTCGGTAATTAAACTATCAGTATCACATTCACACTCCCAATATCACACTCAATCAGTGTCAGCTACCTACCCTAGTCATTAGTCAAAATTATTTTGGGTGTTTGTCTGAGTTAGGCCTATTTGTATTACTGATAACTCATTACTGTAGGCTTCGGTAAATGTTATAAATTAAATGTTATAAATTTGATAATTGATGAAATATATGGTACTCTAGTTTTATAGTCTAAAAGTAAAAGACAAAAAAAATTGATCTTGTCAAAACATTTAAAAACGTAAATTAGTCCTAACATGGGTAGATTCAATAAATTTTTAAATTGTCCAATAAAATTATGCTGAACCTTTTTTCGTAACTGCCGACATGCTAAAAGAAATATTTGACCACATTCCACAGTTTTCACTTAACAAGAAAAATGCTGTGCTAGATCAAAATCTGAGCTAAATTATAAAACGTCCAAAAGATGGCACTTCAATGTTATTAATAACACACCAAGATCCACCACAGCAACACACAAGATCAACCACAGCAACACGCAAGATCCACCACAGCAACACACAAGATCAACCACAGCAACACGATCTACTAATATGCTAGAGATATCAATAACACACTAAGATCCACCACAGCAACACGCTATTCTAATATGCGATTGATATCATTAACACACCAAGATCCACCACAGCAACATGCTATACTATTATGCTAAAGATATCAATAAAACACCAAGATCCACCACAGCAACACAATATACTAATATGCCAGAGATATCACTAAAACACTAAGATCCACCACAGCAACAGGCAAGGTCCACCACAGCAACACGATATACTAATATGCTAGAGATATCACTAGCACACCAAGATCCACCACAGCAACACGCAAGATCCACTACAGCAACATGCTATACTAATATGATAGAGATATCACTAACACACCAAGATCCACCACAGCAACACGATATACTAATATGCTATAGATATAAATTACACACCAAGATCAACCACAGCAACACGCAAGATCGATCACAGCAACACGCTATACTAATATGCTTTAGATATCACTAACACACCAAGATCCACCACAGCAACACGATATACTAATATGCTAGAGATATCAATAACACACCAAGATCCACCACAGCAACACGCAAGATCCACCACAGCAACACGCTATACTAATATGCTAGAGATATCAATAACACACCAAGATCCACCACAGCAACACGCAAGATCCACCACAGCAACACGCTATACTAATATGCTAGAGATATCAATTACACACCAAGATCAACCACAGCAACACGCAAGATCGATCACAGCAACACGCTATACTAATATGCTTTAGATATCACTAACACACCAAGATCCACCACAGCAACACGCTATACTAATATGCTATAGATATATCAATAACACACCAAGATCCATCAAAGCAACACGCTATACTAATATGAGATAGATATCAATAACACACCAAGATCCACCAAAGCAACACTCTATACTAATATGAGATAGATATCAATAACACACCAAGATCCACCACAACAACACGATATAGGCCTACTAGTATGCTATATATATCCATAACACACCAAGATCCACCACAGCAATACGATATACTACTATGCTATAGATATCAATAACGCACCAATATCAACCTCAGCAACACGCAAGATCCACCACAGCAACACACTATAATCTACTAATATACTATAGTCTAGATATCAATAACACACCAAGATCCACCACAGCAACCTGATACTGTCATTACTGATACTGTGGTAAAAGTCTGCTGGATGCCTACTTTCTGGGACCTTACTGGTCAGTGCACAAACGTAAGTTTCTAACCTGGTTAATATCTGGTCTTAAAGTTGTACTTGTTGATGCTTGTGGTGTCTCTGCTCGAATGGGATGAGTTCTTGTCATGCTGTCATGACGTCACATGATGTATGGAACGCCAAGGATGATAGACGACTTCTGATCTTCACTACATTCTTCCCTGTAATATTCTTTTAGGAAGAATGGAGGGAGGGTGAATAGGAAGGGTGGCACTTAACATGCTTAACGGGTGTAAGGGTAGTAAACCAGAACTGCGATGGGGTTAACCATGTTAACGGAGGAATTAGGTTATGAACCCATCATATTTGTTAATTATTGTGTCATCAATAAAACTTAACTAAAGTTAATGGCATGAATGACGGTAAAATACAGTCTGGTAGTGCCAAGTCAACCCAACACCAAATGTTAAAGTGCACAATATAGGTGGATACAACCGCAGCGGCGTTTTGATAACGGCCACAAGTGTACCAGCCTTAAATAAAGTGGTATTCATATAGGCATTAATCTATTCACAGATAGGGCCTACATGAACAAACTAAGCATATCTGCACATAAACAAAACTGCAAAAAGGTTATGGCAGTCTACGAGTTAAACATATCTGCACATAAACAGGTCAACACAGTCGCAGCGGCGCTAAGAATTCGGCCACAACTATCTTGTCGCTATGTATGCACAGACTGCTTAACTTGATGAACTGAAGGTAATGGTAACCTATGGTAAACCATAGACAGAAACATATCTGCCATCAACAAGTCAAAACAGTCGCAGTGGCGTTCAGAAATACGGCCACAACTATGTTGTCTCTATGTTGGCCTATATGTACACTGCCTAACATGGTAAATCATAACACTCTCATGTAATCTGGTAACCCGCCATATAATTTCTAGGACCATAGCCTTTAGGGAAAGGCAAACCTCTGCTTAATGCGGGCTACAGAATCAGAAATCTTCAGTAAGATGTTAGGGTGTAGTCAGTTATGTCAGGGAGAGGGAGTAAACCACAGTAGCCCTGTGTCCCTGATAACAAACAGACAGGTGTGAACGAGAGGTATGGTGGAGGAACTTATCTAGATGGAAGGGGTGACTTCTCATAGCTCTTAAATTTAACAGGGAGCTACTTTTTAGGCCTGATTAATACTAAAATACTTTCCAGTGTACATAATTAAAAAGGTGTAAAATAACATCATGCAAAAGGGGGTTCTTTCAAATCTAAAGGGGTTCCTTGTCCACATAGGCCTACACTCCATTCACCACTGCATATGTGTGAGTACGACAGGGAGGCTGTATGTACTTAAACTAGATAAAATCATATGCAGTAACGCACACATGGCACGGCACCATGAAAATGATCTCTCAATGGTTTATGGTTTTTGGAAATGCAGGAAGGTACAGCTTGGTTGAACATGTTGAAAACGTACGTACCTTCTCAAGTTCCCAACTCCCCAGAACACGATCGGTGTAAAAGGGAATGTAATTATCTATAGGGAGTGCTTTTAAGGTAAGGGAAATCCACCACCGCAACCAGGGCACATGTACGTAACCACTTCTACACTTATTAAGCTTGCGCAAGTGGAGAAGAGCTAGCTTCTGACTTCCTAGTGCTTATAACATCACCATCAGCAATATACTGTTAGACACCATAGGGAATGCGAGAACTTGTCACCAGCAAAACCTGGCTGACTGATATTGCGTCTTCAGCAAGGTTACATGCGGGGATGGCCAACTTAGGTGGAACCTTCCCATGAGAAAGTGAAACCGGACTACTTAAATTTACATGGCGTAATGCATTGAGACATGACTAGTAACATCCACAGCGCTCTAGGCGCCACAGATGATCCTTTTCCATGGGAAAGTAAAGCATGGCTAGCTGGATCTGTAGTGCTAAGTGCAACCTGACCATCTAAATCCGCAGCGCTAGCGCCACAGATGGTAATCCTAAGTGCGTTATATAATGGGAAAGGCTATCCCCATAGCAAGGCTATCCACAGCGCTAGGCGCCACAGATGTAACCTTTCTCTGAGGTTGTCAAACCTGGCTGACTAGATCCATGGTGGTAAGCTCGACCTGACTAACTAAATCTGCAGTGTAGGCGCCACAGATGGTAATCCTAAATGCATTATGTAATGGGTAAGGCTATCCCCAGAGCAAGGCTATCCACAGCGCTAGGCGCCACAGATGTAACCTTTCTCTGAGGAAGTCAAACCTGGCTAACTAGATCCATGGTGGTAAGTGCAACCTGACTAGCTAAATCTGCAGCGTAGGCGCCACAGATGGTAATCCTAAATGCATTATGTAATGGGTAAGGCTATCCTCAGAGCAAGGCAATCCACAGCGCTAGGCGCCACAGATGTAACCTTTCTCTGAGGAAGTCCAACCTGGCTAACTAGATCCATGGTGGTAAGTTCGACCTGACTAACTAAATCTGCAGCGTAGGCGCCACAGATGGTAATCCTAAATGCATTATGTAATGGGTAAGGCTATCCCCAGAGCAAGGCTATCCACAGCGCTAGGCGCCACAGAAGTAACCTTTCTCTGAAGAAGTCAAACCTGGCTAACTAGATCCATGGTGGTAAGTGCAACCTCACTAACTAAATCTGCAGCACTAGGCACCATAGACATGAATACCAAATGCACTGTGTTATGGGTGATGCTACCCAGAGAGCTAGACGCCAAAAGTGATACCCTCCCACGAGGAAGTGCAATCTGACTAACTAGATAGATAGGCCAGTGCTTAGTTAATCACATAGATATGGCTAATCATGAATAAATCCGCAGCAATAGGCGCCACAGATTGTAATAAACCTGAATGCATGTAAGGGTAAGCACATATATATATATGGCAGGATTCTAGAAACATTTACAGTAATTTGTAAATTGTTATCCTAGTATAGGCCTACAACCCTAATACAACTATTGCCAGGAATGTTTATTTTATGGTTGGTCCAATGCTGGGCAAACGTTGCATAGCCCGATGTAGCCCCTATCTACCACGGCAAGAACTGAACCAGAGATATCTCTATAGATGGAAGCTGACGCAGCTAACACAACTAGAACTACATCGACCCACTGTTGTTTTCGTGTTGAACCAACGTCTGACACAGCAGAGCAACAATGGACCACGCCACAGTCTCAGGAGGTCTGCTGTATTATATGGTAATAATATATATTATATACATATTAATATTCAAACTGAGAGACATTAATACGGAATGTCACCTAAAAATACCCTAATACAAAAGAGAACAAGTAGGGCCTACTTTTGGCAGCTACGAAGCATGTGGAAGATGATTTACTGTTACATGCAGGCCCTATTCACTAAGTATTTTGTCTAACATATGGCATAAGTCTCTAGAAACATTTAGGCTACAGTAATTAATTTTGTAAATCGTTATTCCAGTACTGTAGACAACACCGTTACAACTATCAACAGGAATGGTGATTCATGATTGGTACAGTGCTGGGCCGACTTTGCATATACCATAGGTTGATATAGCCCCCATCTAACATGACAAAGACGAGTGGTTACCACTGGTTACTGAATGGTATAGGACGAAGCCCACGCAGCCAACATAACAGGATATTACAGGGAAGACCACTTCGACCCACCGCTGTTTTCGTGTTGGGCCAACGCCTGACACAGTAGAACAACAACGGACCACGCCACAGTGCTGATAGTGATATACTGATATGCTAGTAGAGATATCAATAACACACCAAGATCCACCACAGCAACACCTTGACCCAATGCTGGGCTAATGTTGGCCCACCGTCTACGACACTGGGCCAACATTACCCCAGCAATAGGTCACCGTGTCGTGTTTGCTGGTCACCTGTTATGCCTAGTATGGGCGATAAAATAAGAAACCTTTATTATCGCCCAAAACTGCAAATAAACTCTTTCCGTTAATAACTGGCAGCTGAATGACGGAGGTTAGACGGGACACCTGTCTTACTGCGGGGGCGGGATCGGTTGACAATGTTGACTAGGCCTAGACGGAGGTACTATTAATAAAACTTTCCCTGAAGGCTGAAGTGAAACAAATTAAAAAAATCTCCTAGCTATTACCATTGACGTGTAGCTAACGCAGAATCAATGCTATTAGTATTACTCAAGACCGTGGCGAACTAAAATAAGTGGTTTACTTCGCCAGACCTAAATGAATGATGTGAAAACAGCATGTATATTATCAATTGCGCAGAAAGACTAAGCGTGTTGCTGTGGTTGACGTGTTGCTGTGGTTGATGTTGCTGTGCGTGATCTGTCTGCAGCCATCCCTCTATCACTGTTTCCGGTATCTCGTTGTCAGTCATGTCAAAGGTTGCCGGCAAAAATCGTCTTAAAAACCTTTGAATCAGATAAAAAAAGTGGAAATAACTTCAATAATGTGTTAAAAACATATTATTCAACGTCAAAACACTTAATTTGAAAAAAGCATAGACAAAAAATTATTCAGTATTTGGCAGTTTCAAATCTGTTTTATGCAAATCAACACTGTGCGAGAAGCGCCTGGTTTTGCTGTGGCGCGTCACATATGACTATCTGATGTGCATTGAATTAGAATTATGTATGTCACGTTGGTGTAAAAATAATGTTTTTTTTCTATTGCACTTAAAGTGTTACTAAAACTAAAAAAAATTAACATGAATAAGCGCGACCTGATCTTCTGAGCATTTTGCTTTGTATCTCACTTGAAAAAAAGATACTATAACGGTGTTACAGTAGTGTGAAAAGTATGTGTTTTATTTACCTTTTATTTAGCTTAAAGTGTCACTATATCTGTTTTTTTTGTTATGAGTGGTCTTCTTAGCACTGTGTGCAATATCATTTTTAGTGTTCCATTTTACATGACTATCTGAATTTCAGAAATATAATTATTTGGGTTAAACAGGTATAAAAATGAAGTTTTTTCTCTTTTTTTCCTATGGGACTTCAAGTGTCACTAAAACTGAAAAGAAAAATTGACACCCTATTTTTTATTAAAATCCCACGGACTTCTGTTTAGCTACATATGCCCCTACACTAATAAGTATGTTTACTCTTATAGTGCGGGGATCGACTTTAGACGTCAGAATCTGACTTACACAGACGCCAGATTCTGACTTCTGAAGTCGATCCCCGTGCTGTAAGGATTAACTTGACTTGTCTGACTATTATACAGTTACTAACGTCACTGCCGCAACAATGATTGCAACATGTATATTTGGATGTCATTTTTCTATTAAATACAATGCGGTTTGGCAACAATTTATAATGTAAACTATACACGGATTATTGTGATAAAATAAAATCACCACTACTGATTCCAGTATGTCCATGTCGACATAATTGACATAATTGTTTATTTGAAACCTGAATGCCACATGACGGGACGAATCCACGGCCTTGGGACATTACGGTCAGGTAGCTTTAACCTCTACAAGAGCCCCCGCCATTGCTACCCAAAATACCTGGCCAAACTACAAGTAGACCTACCTAGCAAACAGGAGGATTGGAACCAATGCTGGATTAATGTTGGTCCACTGTTTGCGATGCTGGCCGAGAATTACACCAACGCTGGGGCAGCGTCTTATGTTTGCTGGTTCACATTTCTTACCGTCAATACCATGTCGTCAGTTTTTGGCCTTCACTTTAAGCTACTCTTCATTCCCTCAGACAATCTTGGAGATCACGTCACACATATAGTCGGCCTGTGATCAACCCATACCTTAGGCACGTGAGGGGACGACATGGCCATTTCGACCAATCCATGCCTAAGATATAGGTCAGTTGTTTGCGAAAACAGACCCCGGCATAGGCCCATCTGAACGATGCGATCCTTCTTACGTCATCACGAATGGTGGACATATTTTATGGGAGGTGCAGACGTAAATGTGCTCGTTAAATTATTGATAGAATAAGTCAGAATCAATTCTGTGTACTCATAAATTGCATAAAGGTAGATAATCTCGTTTTAATATACATTTGTACTGCGATAAGGACAAATCGCTCCCATGCGATGTCTGACGCGGTCTTAAAGTGGTCGTTCACTGAGCATCAGGTTATGGATATACCCAGAAAACGCCGCGCGGGCTACAGAGATGTCTACGTTTTTGTTATTCACCAGGTGGCGTTTACACTAACTGACTGTGGATCAAGCTTAATGGCAACGTCATGGCTTGCATTGACTCGTCTTCATAGATGTTTCTCAACACAGGTGGGCCCACAAACAGATTTACTCATGACGACGTGATTTTTAAATATCACGTCATATTGCACAATGTACATAAGGTACTATTCTATCTGCATGTGCCTCTTAGACCACTGAGCTACTCAATTTAAACGTTTTATTAATATTGTGTTTTTCTCACGTTATAACATATGGGTCTAGAGTATTTTGCATTACTTTTCAATCTATATAACATCGGTTTGGCGGTAAATACAGAGCATAGTCATTGGTTTGTGATGTTCAATATAATCTGAATCGGTATGTGGATGTGTGTCTAACGTTCTATTAGTATACGGGACTGTCATAAGTATTTCTATTGTATGTATTCGTTTTTGTAAATGGTTTCTCTTTGGCATCCTGGTGATGGACGGGATGTCCGAAAGAAACCATTGCCATATAATTAGTTTTTCATTTCATTGTTTAATGGTTTCTCTGTGGCATCCTGGCGGATAATGCAGCATGTCAGAGAGAGGCCATTGCCATACAATTAGCCTGTGGTGACTTACAGTGTTCTCACGGTTTACAATCGATCTGTGGTGCTCTTCAATATCATAGACCTGATTGCCAACTGTGGGGGCACTGTGAATCTTTAATTTTTGAGAATTTGTTTTTTTTCTTGTATAATGGTTTCTCTGTTCATTGTTTCATATATTCATAATAATTTTTGCACAACTATGGTTGTTTTTGTTGAAAAGTGATGTCAGGCATCATTTGTTTCTACTGTTATATATTTGTTTTTGACACAAACACGTTTTGCGATTTACATAAAAATAATTTTTTGTCATTTTTTGTATTAATTTATCATGTGTATCGGCGCTGGCGCTTCTAAGAATGTATATCCAATACAAAACTCGTTACATATAGGTGCCACAGGCACGATCATTTTATCATGAATCATTTTTATCTGAATGCCTTAGTGCGGACATAATGTTATCATTTTGGACTTTTTACTTTATCACTTTTACTCTTCAAGATGATGTGTTGTGATGTGTTCAAGATATCATATTATTATGAATTGTCATTTAAATGGCCATACTGGCCGAAAAATGACGTGAAAAAGATATTTTACTTACTTACTCAATTTAAATTTTCAATCACTTGAAGTTGTGTTTCGCTACCGCGATCCACTGCTTCAGGTGACTGAAAATTATGTCAAATGATGTCATATACATCAGTTTCATAGATTTAGGACATTTCTACTCCTAGAATTTGCTTAAGGTGTGGATAAAACCAC
Source organism: Flabesymbios commensalis (assembly GCA_964017125.1). Lineage (NCBI taxonomy): Eukaryota > Metazoa > Annelida > Polychaeta > Terebellida > Flabelligeridae > Flabesymbios > Flabesymbios commensalis. The sequence goes on from OZ024915.1 coordinate 30,352,098, forward strand.
AGAAATAACACAGGTCAAAAACATTCATTTTTATCTAATTTCTGGGGTCTTAATGCATTGATGGGATATTCTGTATTCTGGAAATTTGGAACGGATAGTTTCAATTTTATCCACATAATATTTAGGAAAGTGGTCACAAAGAGATTGTAGATCTACTGATGTGAACTCTGGCAGAGCTGTTGGTGGAATTAGGCCTATGTGCAGAATGTTATTTATGGAGTTCCATTGGCGACAAGGATTGTCCGAATTTTTTGAAATAACATCAGGTAAATATTTCGATTTATTTTTTGTCATCATGACGTTTGTAATGAGAACGATCTAGCTGTGTGCAAGATCTGCGGCATGTACTTTCGAGATTGTGGCGAAGGGTTTTAGCCTTTATTATTTCCGGAGTCATCCATGAAGTAGGTGATTTTCTGGTTTACTGACTCCTTTGTACTTACAATCATGAACGTGTTTGTGAAATAGAACTAAGGGCAGAATCATACTGTTGACATAGTGTTGGGAGATCTTTCTCTGGTTTCTTTATAAATCCGAATTGAGAAAATCTGATTGAAAAGATTCAATTCTGTTTATTTTCCGGAGCGATATTTTTTCTTTGTTCAGTTTTGTCTTACAACCATTAATTTCCGATATGACCGCAAGATAGTCCGAAATATCTGCTGCCGAAAAAACTGATTTGAGAGAATTGGAGATTCGTTTTTTTCCATTCGAGTTGTCTAGATGGAAGTTGAAATTTGCCAATATATACATAATTGTAATGTACTGGAATTATGTTATCTAATAAATCTTCATAATAAAAATTGACGTGTACCGGTTTGAAGCCTTTACATGTATTGAGCAGACAACGAGATCGCTCCAAACGTTTTAAATGATGGCAGAAGGTGTATATCTGTTTTGAATTGGTCAGAAACTAGAATGCCTACACCTCCTCCTACCCGCTGATCTGCACGAGGTTCGTGAAAAAAACGAATAGCCAGGCGGTGAGATATCAGCTATCGTTGATTGCGTCTCATCATTTTAGTCACTGCCACAATGTCCAAATTTGTAGATGTTACATATTCTGAGAAGGGGGAAGTTTTCCGTTTGATATTATTGGCATAAAAACTTTTAATACAATATTCGGTTGATAATATTGGCATAATACATTTTAATACAATATTCGATATACCCTATCTTCCACTACTCATCTTTGAATTTAGTTTTGATATAATAATAATATTAATGTCATCTTCAGTGACCAACCTAAAGTTAAATGAAGTCTTACATGGTGATGTGAGATAATTTTTATATGATTTGTTTAGAGGAGTAACTATTTTTACAATATCTTTTGTTCCAATATTTACAAAGAAAATGTTAAATTGATTACCAATTGCAAACCTATCAGTAAGAAGTTCGGGTCCTAAATTCTCCAAATACTCTAAAGCACCAGTGAAATCTGGAGTAAATATATAATAATCATTCACATTGCTCCTGGGAAGGATGTATATATTGCCTAAAATGTATTTTTTTGCACATGTACTTCCAGATATTTCTCTTTTAAATTGACTTTTCCATATATTTGAATGTCCGGGAAGGTTTAAATAAATATGATGAGGAATACATATGTAACCATCAAGACTAAAAAGTAAGTGATTATCTTTTTCCCTAGGCCAACTTTCTTGGATACAAATAACGTTAACTTAAAAAACATAATCGAGTAATGCTGTCAGGGAGCAACATGAATAGAGACCTCATTTTCATTGTTGTTCCTTGTGGTTGTGAATAATAAAAGCTCTAAATATCCACCTACATGCACCCGCAAGACACATGCATCACATAGAGTGAGAAACTTCACTCTTGTCCATTTATCGAGCGATGGAAGGAGAAAACTGTCACCATATGCCCCATCACCCTCACGTCATCATCTGTACAATATTCAATTTTCATCCTGTTTTCAACGGATTACAAGGCCATTTAAACAATGGTTCTGACCGAAAAGTGTAGTAGTAGTAGCAATAAATTAAATGGTAATTTAAGTGACATTATAATACGATAAAACGTTGTAGCCAATTGATGAAATCAATGATGTACAGATGATGATGTGAGGGTGGGGGTGATAGGGCATATTGGGTTATTGAGAGCGTTTTCCTTCGCTTGCCCGATAAGGGGTTCTGGACATGTCTAAGGGATTTACCTTTAGACGGCCGGAGACTTGGGTCTCGCTATGCAATTTAACCCGTTGAACACGAGATTATTATGCTACTGCCCTGTTTCTGGAACGAGATTATTTTATGACGTCATAGTTATCTCATGCAATCAAACCCGGAGATCTCCGGGCCTCGTATCTGAATAGTCTTCCTAAATCACGGAGATCTCCGGGGCTCGTCACAAACGGGTTAATGCTGAAACTCCGTGGCATTTCGCGCAGCTCCGCTATCCTCAGGTCAGATAGTCCCCAGAGTAACAATAGGAAGGGTAACTCAATTCATCCCACATGAGAAACTGGCCTACATCAGCGCCTGCACTAATGTGAGAGCTGCACTGGCACAGCTGTTGAGTGGAGGAACCGGGGTATGCCACCAACAATCCGCCCGACGATTATGGCCAGATACAAGGAGGCTGCAGCTTCCCTTGGATGATTGCTGTGGACTAGTGCTGCCATACAGCATGCAGCAGACGGAAAATATCCCTAATGACCCCTTCAAAAATGGGGGCGAAAAGTACTACTACAAGCAATAATCCCAGTATCCCGACCGAAAGGTGACGTTGAGTGACAGTATTACTCACTTACTCACTTAGTTTGCTATAATAAAAAGTATTATATTTACAGTGAAAGCAAAACTATTATTTTTTTCAGATTAAAATACCCTTCTGCACAAATTATTAAAACATAAATGTTTATAAATAATGTTAAACAGCAAACTCGAGATAAATTTACTGACGACTGGGCTGAACAAATCTCATGCCAGAATCGACAGGCAAAACTTAAAATATACAACACCTTGTTTCTTTTGCGAAACTCGCTACACATGTAAGCAGTGTGTGTAATCTGACTGACATCTTTGCTCCCAGATTCTAGAAACAGAAAAGAGGTGACATACCAGATCCAAAAACCCTGTAGATAGTTGTATTTGCCGACGATGTCAGACGACTCAGGTTGATGACGAAATTAATTTCTTAATGCAGTGATCTGTTCTAACTCGACAGAAAATCTCTTCTCTCTGAGGCTGAAAAATATATCACAAACTTTAATACCTTAGCTATCCAAAACTGCACTATTTACATCTTTCACGAGCAGTGAAAACCATACAACCATCAACGCTCTTGCAAAATATACCTATGCGTGTTTTGAGAAAATAGTAGTTTTACAACTTCCGAACCCATGAGCTGGGCCAGTTCGAAGGGCATTTCATAATTTTCATATCATTCATTTTCTTATATATGTAGTGCTCTTCAGTCTTGAAGACTCTCAGTTGTGCCTGCGTTTGCAGAGCCTGAGGCGCATCATATGTAGAACAATATGGGCCTTATATACAATATTATGAGCAATATGGGCCTTATATACAATATTATAAGGTCCACGATGTGTTTGTTTTTCAAATTGTATATTCTTTCGTGATATGACTTAAGTATTATCAGATATCAAGCTGGCTGTTGCTTTCGGTTTTTTTTTGGTTTGCCCGCTTAGGGCCGTTCAGGTACGTTCCCGCGTCTTTGTTATCAGAAGTGGCCTTATGGAGAATTTCAGAGATGCCAAGTCAGCTGACATTCTCTATCAGGTCGTGAATGTCTTTGCTCAATTGCAACTTACAATGTGACGTATTGCCACATATCACGACGGCTGTTGTCTCTAAATTTTTAATTGGGGCCGTTAGGCCGCTCAGGGACGTTTCCGTCGCCTTTGTTATCAGACGAGGTGGGGGTCTTGTGGTGGATTTAAGAGATGCTAAGTCAGCTGACTTTCTCTATCGATTATGTGGTATTAACTAGGTCGTGAGTGAAAATGGTATGAACTAATCACTAGTTAAAACAAGTTGTATATTGTTGTGTTAGTGCATACATGTCATCCATGAATAGCTAATCATCATTAATATAAATGATACAAATGGTTATTATCTGCCAGTATTATTGTTATAGACCTTTCTCAATAACAACACGCCACACAGTGAGCAACGCCGAACTGTTTTAATCAGACAATTGTTACACAGTGTTCAATGACAACACGCCACACAGTGAGCAACGCGGAACTGTTTTAATCAGACAAACTGTTCACGCGCAAACTCGTGCAAGCAGTCTATTAGGTACATATTTATCTGGAACGAACACACATCTATTAATAGGTATTGTCCAAGGGGCTTATCACGATTATGTTTTGTCGCGCCTCTGAGCTCGGATCACCGATGATTTAGGCGCTATAGAAGTGTATTTTTGTTCTATATTTTCTATTTCTATTGTATCATTAGTATAGTGTAAGTTTAGACTAATTTCACACCAAGCAAACACAAGACGTTCAGCCAATGTTGGCACAATGTTGGCCCATCATCTTCGACATCAACACTGGCTGAATGTCTCGTGTTTGCTGGGCAGTGTGTCTGTGGCAAGATCTCACTGAACATTGATTGTTTGTAATCCCTAATATTTTGTTGTCCCATGTTCCCAGCAAACACAATAAATTTGCATAACATGTGTACAATGCTAGACCAACGTCGAAGACGTTGGGCCGACGTTGTAGGCCTACACATATTTTACTTATGTTTTGTGTTTGCTAGGAGTCGACGTTGCTGTGAGCTGGCGACGTTTAACACAACATTATATTCCTCGTTGATATTATTATTATCAAAATATAATAATATTAAAATTGCAATGATTTCAAATATTTTTATTTTCGTCACTCTATTAATCATACTTCCATAGAAACGGGTGAAATTAGTGTACGCGCCCCAGCAAACATGAGACGTTGGCCCAACGTTGGTTTACTGTTGGCCCACCGTCTACGACGTTGGCCCAACAATAAACCAACGTTAGACAAACGTCTCGTGTTCTCTGGGGCCACACGCAAGTGATGTCATAGGGCCTACAACTGTACAAAGTGTGCATGGTTGAGTGGAATTTGAACTCGTAGCATTACTGGGGTCAAATGAACTACACGTACATCGGAATCACGATAATACAGCATTCCCCATGTCACAATTATCGTGCATCATGATCATGTGATTATGGTTTCGGTTAGAACGATTGATGTTTTAACTTCCACTGGTTATTGTTTGTTTTCAAATTTAAATTGACTCCTCAGAGCACGATATAACTGGGTTAGTACGTTTTTATTCATTTCGTTCCGAATTAGCCCATATACCGATATAGGCCTACGCCTCTCGTGATTTCGACTAAATGGATTATGCCTAGATATGCTTATATAACTACCTGGGGTATACTGTCAACACCTCATTTTTCACACCACTGTAAACAGGTAAACAAGCGACGCTGACCCTTGGATTTATCTGAAATCATTACAGCATAGTGTCAACGTCTTGTGTACTGGTACACAACACACGGCACACTGTGAACGGATTTACGATTTATCTCTGCACGCTTGGACGTAATAGGTAACGTTAAACTTTTACATCACATCGTCATTTTCGGACAGCCTTAATAAAAAGTCATTACAAAAATTTTAATTCTGTGGACGTTATCGATAATGTGTGAACTAATGCATGTACTAGTGTACATGCATTAGTGTTCACAGGCCTGTACACGTCCTCCAGCAGTACAGATTATTCTATTGACTAAACTGCTAAAGGTAGGCATAATTCCCAGCAAGTACATGGCGTTGATCCGTCGCTGTTTTCACGTTGGACCAGCGACGCAATTGGTCAGCCAAAAAAATTATTGCAGATTATTGAAACGATTGTGCACATAGGGGTGAAAACACTAAATTTGACATACTGGTGCATTATAACCTACTGTAAAATATTAGCTATGAAGTCAAGTCAAAAATTTATTATGTCGGCGACACTCAGCCATTTGCCAAAATTGATGCCAATAAACGTTATATTATGGTAAACCGTAATAAATACAGCAAAAATTGCATTAATATTTTGAAAAGAAAATCTAGTATATTGAAACTTTGAACTTTGAAATTTTGAAATTATATCCAGCAGCACCTCCTATTTGGAGTATCAGGCTGGAGGGGGGAAAAGGCTGGTGGATTTAGTCAACCAGTTGACTCTTGAACGCTGCCACAGTTTTTGATTCTATGGCAGCTGCCGGAAGAGAATTCCAATCAGGGATAGTTATATGCCAAAAAGAATTTTGTCCCAGTGTGGTGTTAGCTCTAAGATGTTTATAGGCCTGATTGTGCCCACCACGTGTTCTTCTGTCCGCTGGGATTAAACGGTCATTGATAGGAATTTCGACTAGCTCATTTAAAATTTTGAACATGCTTACAAGTCTAGAATTTTTACGTCTTGTTTTCAAGTCAGTCCAGCCCAGGTTCTGAATGAGAGATGTCACACTGGCTGTTTGTCTATAATTTTGGGTGACAAATCTTGCTGCTGATCTTTGAATTTTTTCTAATTTATCAATATCTTTTTGTCTAAAGGGATCCCAAACTGCTGAAGAGTATTCTGAAGACGATCTGACCAGGGAGAAATAGGCAGTCTCCCTTAGTTTAGGGGGACATGCCTTCAGGTTCCTCCGAAGGAAGCCCAGAGTGGAATTTGCTTTACTAGTAATTTTGTTAATGTGGGCCTCCCATTCCAGGGTCTCACTAAGGCAAACACCAAGATATGGTGTTGATGAAACGTTCGCTAGTGTTTCACCTTTAAGGGTGTACTCAAATTCCAGGTTTTTTGATTTCGGCCTGGACACCCTCAGGACCGAGCATTTCGAGGGGTTGAAACACATCCCCCATCGATCTGCCCAGTCCTGTAACGCAGATAGGTCTCTCTGCAGCTGCTCCTGATCTGCTCGACATTTTATCGGGCGATACAGGAGGCAGTCATCTGCAAAGAGACGAACCTGCGAGGAGACCGTGGAAGGGAGGTCATTAATATAGGTCAAAAAGAGTAGGGGTCCGAGAACAGTACCCTGGGGCACACCGGACCTCACGCGAGCTGATTCTGAAGAGCTGCCATCAACTACTACTTTTTGGGTTCTATTGGTCAGAAAATTTTGAATCCAATTAAGAGTTGTTCCCCGAATTCCATAGTGGTCAAGTTTGTGCAAGAGGCGTTGGTGGGGGACAACATCAAAGGCCTTACTAAAATCCAAGACAACAACATCTGTTTGTGTCTTGCTTTCAAAATTTCGAATAAATTCATCAGTTGTAATCAAAAGCTGGCTTTCGCATGAGTGTTTTGATCGAAAGCCATGCTGTACAGGTGTTAAAATTTTGTTTTCCGAAAAATGGGACATAATTTGTTTACAAATGATATGTTCGAGTAATTTGGCACAAACACATGTGAGGGATATCGGACCTGCATTTTGCCGGAGAGTGCCGATCCCCTTTTTTGAAGACTGGGGCAACATTAGCCTCTACCCAGTCATCTGGTAATTTGCCCGTCTGTAGAGATTGGTCGAAAATAATTTTAAGAAAGGGAGATATTTCTTTGGCAGCATTCTTCAGAATTAAGTTCGGGAGTTCGTCCGGTCCAGATGCCTTTCCGCCGTTTAAACCCTCAAGTAATTTAGTTACACCTTGAACGGTAATTTCGAATTTAGGCATTTCAGTATTCGGTGATCCTGCTAATTTAGGTATATTCGTGGTGTCTTCCGAGGTAAAAACTGAGCAAAATTGGTTGTTTAGTATTTCGGCCTTACGTCTGCTATCTGAATGCAGCTGACCGTTTTCCTTCAAGGGAGAGACACCATTTCCATCCTGACGTTTACATTTAATATACCGCCAGAGTGGTTTTGAATTTTTTTGTTCTAAAGATTCAGAAAGTTTGTTTTTCAAAAAAGACCACCTGGCAGACCTGATGGCACGCTGGGTCTGCCGTTTACATAATTTATATTTTGCCCAAAGGCCAACTTTACTCGTACGCTTGGCTCTGCTATATAAAGATGCTTTTTTCCGAATAGATGCAAGGAGTGATTTGGATAGCCAAGGTAGATTTTCCCGAGGGGACGTCATTTTAGTTGGTATAAATTTGTTCAGGCATTGATTTAGGATGGATTTAAGTTTCAACCAATTTTCATTAACAGAACGGCTGGGACTGTTTTCTGAAAAGGAGGTCCAGCAGCTCCTAATTTGTTGCCTGATAGCTTCCCAATTAGCCTTTTTGAACTGACGCACTGGGCGGGGTTTTGTACGACGGTAGGGTGGGTCAATATCCAGTTCGGTCACAACAGCACAGTGATCCGAGATTCCAGGTACACTATGAGAAGATTTTATCAAACCAGGTTTATTTGTGATCAGGAGGTCCAAAATATTTTCTTCTCTAGTTGGTTCTTTATGAATTTGGGCCAAGGCATGTGTATCTAGGCTTGAAAAAAGCAGCTCGCATTGTGATTTGTTTGCTGCTTTAGGATTTACTACTCCATTGTCCCAGTCAATACCAGGCAGGTTAAAATCACCTCCCAGGACAATGGTCTGATTTGAATTTTTTGGCATGAGGTCTAAAGATTTCAGAAGTTATTCTGAAGTACTAATTTTGGAGTCAGGAGGTCTATAAAAACACCCGAGGGTTAAAGATTTTGATGCCGATATCTGAACTTTAGCCCATAAAATTTCACAGTTGGTTTCTAAATCAGGGAGGAGGGTCATGTCATAATGTTTTCTGACAGCAATAAAGACTCCTCCTCCTCGGGCTTTCGAATTTCGATCTTTACGCAAAACTTGGTATTCAGGAGGGAACATTTCACTGGTAGTGGTATCCTTGTCAAGCCAAGATTCAGTGCCGAGGATACAATCAGGTTGGTAGTAATTTACAGATGCTAGAAAATTTGCTACTTTCCCCTTTAGGCTTCTGCAATTTATTAATAAAGTACGCCAGTTTCTTTGACGGTTTTTAGGCCTAAAGGGGGGAATTGGACTACTGTGCTGTGTGGGAGCGAAATCTGAATTCGGTGAATTGACGTTCTCAGAGCCACTAAAATTTAGATGGTCAAAATTATTAGTGGTTTCAATTTCAAACGAATGGAATAAATTTCGATCAAAATTTGGATGATTGCATCGACAGCATATCCACGAGACGTTTGTTGTGGAATATGCCAGGAAGGTGAAAGATCCCATGTCGACGCAGTCTTTGTGAAACCACACATCACAACTATCACAACAAATTCCACGCTGCTCCCATGTGACCGGGTCTTCGCAATAGCCACATGGGAAGATCGATGACAAATTTAAGCTCCCAGACATGGGAGGACCTGGATTAAGTTCAACCTGGCCAGAAAGTAAAATTAAAAATAAGGCTGAACCAAAATCTAATTTAGGTGGGCTGGGCTGATTTGATCCTAGACTAGGACATAGCCTGAAAATAGGTTTTACCCCACGAAAAATGCGAGAATTGAGAAAAACATGAACATGTATTGCCGGGGGGCCGAAATCAAGTACCGGTGATGTAAAAAGAATATCATGTTCCCTGTACAGAGTGTAATCATGGAGAAAGGGGATTTCGTGAGGGTAATTCACACCTCTAATGTCCTCTGACTCAATTCGAGTGTATTTTATGTATAAAAACGATATTTAGATAAATATACATACATAGGGCCTACATCAGGCTACATGTATAGATTTGTACATTAAAGAATCATTCAGCTTCAAAACGCGCATGCCTGGGACGGTCAAGTGTAGGCCAATAGTAGCCTATTTGAGTACAGATTGACGGCATTAATATAGCCACTGAACTGATTACAAGATACTACTCAAACGAGACATTGATCCAATGCTGTTTTAATGTTAGGCCAACGTCTGCGACGCTGGCCCAACATTGAACCAACATTAGGTAAATGTACAATGTTTGAGAGAAAGTCCTCCTGCCCAGCAAACACAAGACATTTGTATGACATTTATGCAATGTCGGCCCAACGTCTTCGACGTTGTTCCAACATTGCATAAAGTCATACAAATGTTTTGTGTTTACTGGGTGACAATACAAACTTGGGGGTCAAGCAGTTTCCAAATCCCCGCAGTAATACAGTCAGTTTGTTTGCAAGTAGGCGACCAAGTAGGGGCAAAAGACAAGGGCTTTGGATTATTACCTCATAGATGTCGCTCAAGTATATATGAACTTGCTGTGATTTGAGAACTTGCTCTTAATGAGGCTTTGGGTATGAAACGCATATTTAGTATTATTATGGAATAGGGCCTTGGCTTACCAACGGACACTATTGCCTTCTGGGGGACCCTTGTCCCGCGAATTTTTACAGTTGACTACACCTTTAATATGAATTATGTATACATATGGTCGACTCATCAGTTTGAAAAATCCTGGCAACCAAGCCAATGAAAAATCCTTAGACTGCGAGTCCAATTAAAAGTCCACGGATTTAACAATCTAACGTATTCCAGATTCACCAACATCGTTGGTCAGGATCATCTTCTCTTATTAATGCACTTACATCATGGTCATAACATGCTCACAGACAATAGTCAGTCCTTACTCTACATGCTCTATGGCGGTTTGCGCATCTCTCTGAGCTCTCTCGCTCTTTGTCTCTGGCTGTCTTTATGTTATAAATTCTGCGCCTGTGCACTGGCAGACTTCTCCGAGTATAACATAGAATAACTGTGCCATCCTCTAGCCTTGCTTACACAAGTAACTCGGCTAACAAGGGGCACTGCGCCAATGCTAGTCCAATGTTGGTCCGACGTTGAAGACGTTGGACCAACCCCAAAACATCATTGTTTGGTCTAGCTGCTCACAATCATCTCTGCTAGTCCAGTTGTCAAATGACATTTTTTTTACTCAAGCGTGTTTCGCGGTATGGACGATGTTTTATGATTGATTCTGGTTCTAAGGGATGTCCTGAGCAGGAATCAGCCGGGTGCCACTTTGGCACCCCTGGGCGGAATTTTTTAAGGACAAAAACAAAATGGCCGCCAAATATTTCAAGGTCAAATATGCTTTTTCAACAAATGAAGCCAGGAACAAGTGTAATACCTCATTTTCATGTGATTTTGACTGGGCAATCCATTTCTTCTATTATTTTTATGACTCAAGGTCATCTTCAAGGAAAAAAAGTCGATTTCAAGGTCAAACAAGCAAAAATACAATTTTTAACAAGTTTAGCTAGGAACATGCGTAATACCTCTTTTACGTCGGATTTTATCTGAAAATCAATTTATGGTATTATTTTGTTGATCCAAGGTTAGCTTCAAGGTCGAAAGTCCTTTCCAAAGTCAAAAACAAAATGATTGACCGATAGTTCAAGGTTAAATATGATTTTTCAACAAATGAAGCTAGGAACAAATGTAATACCTCATTTTCATGTGATTTTGACCAAGAAATTCATTTCTTTTATTATTTTCATGATTCAATGTCATCTTAAAGGTCAGAAGGTCAAATATCAAGGTCAATTAAGCAAAATTACCATTTTTAACAGATAAAGCTAGGAACATGTGTAATACCTCATTTGTCATGCAATTTTGACTGGGAATTCCATATCTGATATGATTATGATTATTCAAGGTCATTTTTAAGGTCAAGGGGTCAATTTCAAGGTAAAGTAAGAGAAAATATCATTTTTAACAAATAAAGCTAGGAATGTGTGTAATACCTCTTTTTATGGGATTTTGACTGACAAATCCAATTATAGTATTATTTTAGTGATTGAAGGTTATCTTCAAAGTCAATTTCACTTCAAGGTCATCAAAAGTCAATTAACAAACATAAATAGCAAAAAGTGTTGTACGTCTTTTTAGTGTATTTTTGACAAATAATCCATTTCTGCTACTCTTTTTTACGATTAAAGGTAATTTTCAGGGTCAGTATGTCAATTTTAAAGTCAGGTAAGCGAAAATGTGATTTTTAACAAATAAAGCTAGGAAAATATATTTCTGGTATGATTTTGGTGATTTGAGGTGATGCTCTAGATCAAATGTAAGTAACAAGGTCAAATATTATTGTAACGTAGTAGGCTATGCTACAAATTGGTGCACATATAATACATTGTCTTGGTGTAACTTTAACTGGATAATCTAATTCTAGTAGGGTTTTAATGATTAAACATAATGAGAGTGAAATGATTAGACAACTAGAAGACATCAAAGGGTCACTGAGAGGCATCGAAAAAGCATAACAGATCAATGGAGAGGCGCTAAAAGGTGACAAAGAGGCGGTAAAAGACAATGGGGAGGCATTAAAGGGGAGGCGTTAATGAGTGACTAAAAAGTGTTGAGTATTCATTAAAGGGCAATGAGGAGGCGTTGAAGGACAATGAGGAGGCGGTGAAATGCAACGAGGAGGCGTTAAGGGACAAAAATGGGGCGTTGCAGAGTGACAAGATGCATTAAAAAGTGGCGGGGTGGCATAAAAGGACTATGGAACGGTGACAAGGAAGTACGTTAACGGGTGATGGGGAGATGCTAAGGGGTGATGGATAGGTGTTTAAGTGCAATGAGAAGGCATTAAAGACGATGGAGAATCAGAAAAGGGCAACGGAGAAACGTTAAATGGTGACAGAGAGACGTCAAAAAGCGACGGAAAGGCGTTAAAGGCAGAAAAAGTGTTAAAAGTGATGTAGATGCATTAAAATTTGATGGAGAGGCTGCAGATTCGCTAAATGGCGAAGAGAATGTGTTAAAGGGCGATGGTGAGGCGTTAAATGGTGATGTGGAAGTTTTAAATGGCGATGGGAATAATGTGAAGGATGATGAGTTGGAGTTGAAGTGTGCTGGATAGGCGTGTGAGGGTGAGGAGAAAGCGTTAAAAAGATTGATGGAGATGCATTTAAAGGGTGATTGACAGATGCTAACATGCGCTACAGATCCGTTAAATGGCCATGGGAAGGCGTTAATGAGCAGCGAGGAGGCGTTGAAGGTCAATGAGGAGGCGTTGGAGGACAACAAAGAAGCGCTAATGGGCGAAGAAGAGGCGGTAAAGATTGACGGGATGTGTTAAAAGCGTTAAAATGTGACTGAGAGTTAAAGAGCAATGGAGAAGCGTTCAGTGAGAAGAAGAGGCATTATAGGGCGACATTAAAGCCGTCAATTCAACCAAAGAGGCGTTAAACTAAAAGGACGTTCAGGGTGAAGAAGAGGCGTTAAAGGAAGATGGAAAGGCTTTCAATTGCAACAAAGAGGCGTTAAACTAAAAGCTACGAAGACGCATTATTGTCTCCCTTTAGCGCCTCTCTATAGCCCCTTAATGCATCTCTCTCACCTTTATAACGCCCCCAGTTGTTTTGTAACGCCTCTTGTGGCCCATTAACTCATTCCAGACGGAGCCTGATATATCTCGGGCAAGCTACTTCGACGGTACAGGACGGAGCCCGAGATAACTCGTGTTATGTGACGTCATAAAAAGTACATTTTAAAAAATGTCCCGTCCACAGAAACATGTATGTTCTGAGAGTGCCGTCTTGAATGAATTAATGCCTCCTCATTTCTCTTCAATATCCCTCCAGATTGCCCTTTAATGCCTTTTTATTGTCCTTTAACGCCTTCTCCTTGCCCTTTAATACCTCCTCATCGACCGTTGGAGCTTTCCCAGCACTCTTTAACACATCTCTGTTAATTGTCCTTCGATGCATTCAAGCCGATCTCTTGACCTTGAGCATGTTTAATCATTTAAACCCAACAGAATTATATTATCCAGTCAAAATAAAACCCAACAAAAGGTATTGTACTTGCACCAATTTCTAGCATATATGCTAAAAATTATATTTGACCTTGAGGATGACTTTAAATCATGAAAGTAAAAGGAAAGAGACATTTTTCGCGCAAAATCCCTCGAAAAAGGTTTTTACACATGTTCTAGCTCATATTCTTCTTTACTTGACCTTGAAATTGACATTTTGACCTTAAAGATGACCTTTTATCATCAAAATAGTTCAGGCAAATACATTCAGTCAAAAATCACACCAAAAAGACGTATTACACTTCTTTATATTTTGTTTCTAAAAGATCATATTTTAACATTTTGACCTTGGAAATGACCTTTCGACTTTGACAACGACCTTGTCCATAAATGGATTTTTCAGACAAAATCCCATGAAAAAGATGTATTACACATGTTCCTAGCTTTATTTGTTAAAATGGTAATTTTGCTTATTTGACCTTGAAATGGATTTTTCGACCTTGAAGATGACCTTGAGTCATGAAAATATTACAAGAAATGGATTGCCCGGTCAAAATCACACGAAAATGAGGTAATACACTTGTTCTTGGCTTCATTTGTTGAACAATCATAGTTGACCTTGAAATATCTGGCGGCCATTTTGTTTTTTACCTTGGCAATGACTTTTCGGCCTTGAAGATAACCTTGGATCACCAAAATAATAACATAAATGGATTTTTCAGACAAAATCCCATGAAAAAGTGGTACTACACATGTTTCTAGCTTTATTTGTTAAAAATTGTATTTTTGCTTATTTAACCTTGAAATTGATTTTTGACTTTGAAGATGACCTTAGGTCATAAAAATAATACAAGAAATGGATTGCCCAGTCAAAATCACATGAAAATGAGGTATTACACTTGTTCCTGTCTTCATTTGTTGAAAAATCACATTTGACCTTGAGATATCTGGCGGCCATTTTGTTTTTGCCCTTAGAAAAATCCGCCCAAGGGTGCCAAAGTGGCACCCGGCTGATTTCTGCTGGGGATACCCCATAGTATCAGAATCAATCATAAAACATCGTCCATACCGCGAAACACGCTTTAGTCAAAATCCACTAGACTTTGCCACCCTTTTACCTCTAAAGGTGTGGTCTCAGAGATACGTTTGTATGACCATTGTCGACCCTTTTATTTAAATCTAATTACCACGCACACCTAGCTACTCAATGATATAATAACTATTATATAATATCTGTATTATTAGTGTGCAGACTTGTAGCTTCCACCGACACGTTGTAGACCTTGTTCATGGCCTTCCAACCGTGCCCTGGATCCACAAATGTCTGTTTGGCAGAACATTCTCTTTATCAATGTCATAACGAGGTATGTTCGCACCTGTCCTAGTGGCAATGCTGGAACAACGCCGAACCAATGCACTGAACTCTGGCATTGCTGGCCCAACGTTGGCCCAACTCAATATATAAATACAATGGTTTAATAATAACTGTCATCCGTTATGTATTCAGCTAATATAACACATTGATCAACTTAATTAATTTAACTGCATTGTTACTGTTACTAGAGGTGAATAGTTTACAATTTGGTGTTTATGTACAGCCAACTAATTTGCTCCAATCATAGCAGGTCGATGTTTTTTTAATGTATATGATATGGATTTTGTCAACGAAATCTATCTACACAATTTTCTTTTTTAGAATGGACTTATGCTTAATATCCCTTTGCAATTTCTTGAGCCCGTGAATATGTACGCGACTACCAGGCTGTTACTGTATCATCGATGTTATTCAAAATATTGTTAGCAACTTGGTTTTATGAGAGATCTCATATATGTAGCATGTGTATGCAGCAAATGTAAATATGAAATCTATTTTTCCTTTTTTTGCATGTTTTTTCCATATATACGGCTTAAAATTATATAGTTCGTATCATTGCTAATTGATTGGGAATTGAATAATCGGATGTATATACATTGTTATCAGTGTACAGGACATCCAACATTATTCGTGATATTTGCATAACAAGAACAATCAAGTAGCATATGAGTTTTAAAGGCATATGCTCTGCTTCACCAGACTTAAAATTTGATATTGTTGTTTTAAACAATCAAATTCATAACAAATGATGAAGATTGATTACATTGATCACGATCACAACATTTTGTGTGGCTTTGCTCTTTATTGTTTCTATTCTGAATGTCACGGACAAAGCTAATAAATTAGCTTCAATTTTTGCTGTGGAAAAATATTTATGCGCGCGGCCTCAAGTTGAAAGATAACTTCGCGGGATTCCGAGCGGGTATTGTAAAATCCTCACTTACGACGTGTGTACCATAAGATACCAAATAGTGGGCTTGTTAAGTGCATGCAATGTACCAAAACCTGCAAATCATAGTACAATGCTCTAATTTGGTAGGAATATGCGTAAGGACCTTACTAAAGAATAACAAGGTGGACACTCTCTGTATCTATGACAGAACGGCCTCATTTGCATAAATTAAAGATGAACGCCTTTGCAGCTGAAACATTTCGCAAATTTAGCCATGAAATTGTTATAGTAATGTATAAACCATTTATAGTTTATTTTTTTAGGGGAGGGGAGCACCAATATTCTTTGTTTTAGTAATTAAAGTCAATGTCTTTTTTATAGGTCAAGGTCAAGGTAAATTTCCCTCAAAGGAATAAAATATATGTATTGTAGTTTTTCAATGTTACCCGAATGAAATAATTCCAAGTCAAAGGTTTAATGTTGTAAGGTTAACTAAAAATGGTATTGCCATTTACTTAATTCGTGCTCGTCACCCTTGTGTTGCTAGGCTGTTTTATTTACTTTTTAAAACTTTTTTCAAAACAAATAAAACTACACTAAAACGATGAGTGGTTTGTGTAATATAGTCAGATAGATAATAATAATAACATTTCATGTATGCGCATAAAGTGAATTATTTATTGGTCGTTACAAATTTGAATAATTGAAAATGAGGAACAAATACTTCAGCAGTCAAAAGGTTGATTTATAAAAAAATATGGTTGGCCTACTCTCTTATCACTTTGTGCATATGGGGTACTGGGATGATCGCTAGTAGTAGTACTTTTCGCCCCCATCCGTGGAGAGTCATTAGGGATCTGTTTCGTCTGTTGGATGGTGTGTACGGCATTGTACGGAATCACTAGTCTACAGCAATCATCCAAGGGCAGCTGCAGCCTCCTCGTATCTGGCCATAATCTTTGGGCGGATTGCCAGTGGCGTACCCTGGTTCCTCCACTCAACAACGGAGCCAATACAGCACCCGCATCAGTGCTGGTGCTGATGTAGGCTGTGGTAGCCTTAAATAACTGGCAATAGCGTGTTTGACATTAGGTCTCTCACGTGGGATGAATGGAGTTACCCAGAGGGAGTTATCCTTCCTATTGTTACTCTGGGGACTATCCGACCCGAGGATAGCGGAGCTGCGCAAAATGCCACAGAGTTTCAGCATTGAATTGCACAGGGAAAACTCAAGTCTCCGGCCGTCTTGGCATGTCTGGGGGTATATCCCCTAGACATGCCCAGAACCCCTTATCGGGCGAGCGAAGGAAAACGCTCTCAAAATCCCACCATGCCCTATCACCCCACCCTCACATCATCATCTGTACATCATTCATCCCATCAATTGACTACAACGTTTTTATCGTATTACAATGTCACTTAAAAGACCTTTTGTGCCGAAAAGTGACGTAAAGCAAATATTTACTACTACTACTACTTTGTGCACATTTAGGCAGACCGAAAAATTTATAAAGTTGTATTCTCACCTGAAAATGCCTGTCATACACTATCCCTTATGCGACATGGTGTAATAAAATTAGACATAATCTCGTGAGTCGCTGATCTAATTGTAAATCCACCACAATCAACACCATCAACCTCAATTTTGGCTGATGCGCTTCTGGTGCAACTCATCCGTCCTGGGACAGCAATAACTATCGGGAGTATGCTCAAGATGTATTCTTACAATACATTAAAAACTGGCTAAAAAATATCAACAGGCTTGACATTGTTTGGGATGTTTATCTTGATAATTCACTCAAACATGACATTCGACAGAGTCGAAAGACTGGCGATCGACTGAAAGTGACTCTTTTCACCAAGATACCGTCAAATTGGTTTGGTTTTCTAAGAGTTGATTACAACAAGATCAGAAGAGCCATTTACCTTCCTATCTAAGGAAGTAGAATGTATGGTCGTACCTGCTGCAAGGTAGATGTGACTACGAAAGAGTCATCTGCAGTGTGCTCAGATCTGAATCACAACCTGAAGAACATTAGCCCATGTGATCATAAGGATGCTGATACCAGAATGCTACTCCATCATGTGCGTAACACATTGTTAAATGGATCGCACACGAAACAGCTGATCCGCACAACCTAGCCTAGTTTCCCACAATGTTAGTTTTGAAATATTGATAAAAATTTGATTTTAGGTAATGTTGTAATTATTTGAATTTTCTTGTAACAAATCACATAAAAAAAAAATAATAATTTGTTGTATTTTATATTTAAATGGCTCCCCTCCCAATATGCATTAGTATACCATTGTGCAGCTTTGTAGTGAATTTGATGCTTTTATCACAGTTTTGACCATTTTATTCAATTTATGGCACTTTTTCTAATAATTTGTCTAAGAAGGGAGTGTAAATCCCCCACACACTATGAATCCGCCCATGTTTCGAATAAATAAACATTTAAAAGTATTAATAAACAGTTGTGTAGACATATTTTGTGAAACATATATTTTTTTTAATAAATACTTGAATTTATTGAAAAAAGGAGGGTTAAAAATGCCCTGAACGAAGCCCTTACAGTACAGCTACAAGGTGGTTTCCTTTCCAATATGGATCCCCAACTTTTGACCTTTTTGATATAATTATAGATTAAAGTTTCCCATAATGTGTTTCTATGTCTTATGCTAATGAATATAATTTATAACCATGATACCCTGGCACAACATTAATCATAGTTTGACAACATTTGCAATGGCCATGTGGGTCAATGATAGTCGAATTTGACCTTTACTTCGACCTCACGGCGTGGCCTTGACCTTGAAGTTTTAAAATAATTGATCTGCTGTACCATAAAATGTTTAAATAGAGGCATTGTAGGTTGTTGTAAAAATTATGTGACAGATTTTATGGTGTTTGTATGACTTGTTGGCAGCCATTTTTAATTTATGCAAATCAAGGCTTGGTAATGTAGACACAAGTTGTGTCTACCGACATGTTTTCTAATACCCTCAGGGACCTTGCTGCCAAATTAGAGCATTGTACTATATTTTGCAGTTTTTTTTTCTTAACATGCACACTTAAATAGGATAACACTCAACAGGCAGATGGAAATCTGACTGATGAACTTGGAGCAAAAAATAATTAAATAAATAATTAATCTTAGCTTCCTGTCATCCAGGGATTTTCAAAGAAAAAGATATTCTATATAATAGTTAATGTAACGCTTAATTTAAATACTCAAATCTTAACGAAAGATTTGTCCAATCTAATCCAGAATCAATCACTGATAAAGCTATCAGTATAAAAGTTTATGGACACAAGTTTAACAAAGGCACATATATTTAGTTACAAAGACAGTAAGTATATTGTACAGGTTATCAGGGTATAATCTCTCTCTCTCTATCAGGTTATCACTATCTTCCAAGAGGTGGATCTTGACAATAAAAATATATCTGTATATATAATATATACTCTGACACTTCTATGTCAAGTGTCGGACACACCCCATTTAGATGTTTCCAAATGGACAATCAACACATGATCACGCTATAATAGCAATAGCCTTGTGCTAGTGCTGTACTGCACTCACAGCAAATATAGTATTTCACTAGAAATACTGTATAAAAATAATTTTTGAAATGATACACTGGACAATATATGATGCTCAACTATGGTATTTCCCAACCCTAGTTCTGGGACCTATCTGGGAGGTGGTAATAATTATGCTAAAATGTAAAATATATTGTGAACTAAATATGTTGACATCACTGGCTTGTAAGACATCACTGGCTTGTAAGACATCACTGGCTTGTAAGACATCACTGACTTGTAAACATCACTGGCTTGTAAACATCACTGTTTTGTGTGATTACTAGCATTGACATATCAATTCTCTGTACTAGATTAAATCTGGGTCATTGCCTTCTGATATGTGGACAAGAATATAGGTCAGTATTAAGACACTCCCCTATGTTATAATTTACTAATCCAGGTCGACCTGCTTTAAATGTATCCTCTCACACTCACCATATATATTTGAATACATGTATTAGATAAATGAAGTCGAGAACCTCTGCTACACTGTTGACCTAGTTCCTATTTTTAAACACTACCACAGTCCACACACTATATATATATTTCAGGAAAACGCGTGGCAGATTAGGAATACTAGGTCAGCAGGTCAGGACACGACATCACCTACTTTCAATCATCACATTAAAACGTGGGACCTTTATATGGCTATATAGACTTTTTAAATTAAAAAGGGAAAGATTTTCGCAACAACGATCACTTTATTCATTATTATTCACAAGCTTATGTGTAATCTAATATAAAATATTAACAAAAACATTCACCCCGCACATCAGTTACCATGGTAACAAATAGAAAGTTTGTGGTACAATTATGTAAATGAGCAGTATTATTTGAATAGCTGTAAAAATATTGATTATAGCGGGGAGGGAATTCTTCACAAGCATGCACTTGGTGACAAGGTTTTGAAATTTGGCATGGTGTTAGGTATGGTCAGCGTATGTTCAAAATCCATCGCAAAGGAAATGAACTTGACCTCTGGTGACCTCTAGAGGTCAAATTCAAAAGGCCACCAAAACGACCACGAAAACGATTAAATGTAATATCTCAGCTCGTATTTTAGGTAGAATATTATGTAATACCACTTTTTGTATGTTTTGCGACACGATAAATCAGCTTTTGGGGTCATTTTAATGATATGGGCGATATTTGAGGTCAAAGGTCATGTTCAAGGTCAATTATGAGTTTAATTAACTACTATACTCTAATAGTAAAAAACTGTTTGGAAACAAATCTCCAGTTTTTCAAATTTGGTATGGTGTGAGGTATGGGAAATGTGTTTCCAAAATTCATTGCAAAAAAAGGGGATGACCACTGTCGACCTCTTTGTTAAATTCAAAATGGCCGCCAAAACGGCCGTCAAAATTATTAAAAGTAATATCTTAGCTAGTGTTTGAAGCAGATCATTATGTAATACCATATTTTCTCTGTTTTACGGCATGGCAAATCTGTTCCCGGGGTCATTTTAATGCTTCCTATGTAATTTTGTGGTATTATTGAGGTCGAGAGGTGGGAAATAGCACAAATCCAAGATGGCCGCTAGCGGCCATTTTGAGAAAAATAGATTTTTAACTAATAAGCCGATAATCAGGTGTAATATGTCATATTTGACTAAATTTGTGGTGTAGAACTCATTTATGGGCTTAAAATTACAATTCTAGACTGCTGCGACCTTCAAATATGACATGAATGTGCAAGAGAACGACCAGCGGTCAGAGTGGAAAACCAGTGTTTTACTACATTTCTGGCTAACTTGATGGCTCAACATCCTTTCATGATATCAATAATATCTTTATAGCCACCAGTGACCTTGAAAACCTTTCCATATAACCTTAAAACAACCCGTCAAGGTAAAAAATGACCGCCAGCGCCGGTAGATGTAAAACTAAAACTGCATTACTAGTGGTGCAATAGTTGCTTGTAGTATGTCATTGGTGATTAACTAATGGTAGCAGTAAAAGTATGAAAGCCCGAGAAACGACATTCCCTTTCTTCATCTTTTTTTGTTAACTCACTATATTGAGTTCACAACTCCAAATATTCAATTTACAACTCGATATATTGAGTTAATAAATAGATATATTGAGTTAAGAACTCGATATATTGAGATAAGAAGACGATATATTGAGTTAACAACTTGATATACTAGTATTGAGTTACCAACTCAATATATCGAGCTAAGAACTCAATATATACAAGCAACTATTGCACCACTGGTAATGAAGTTTTAGTTTTACATCTACCGGCGCTGGCGGTCATTTTTTACCTTGACGGGTTGTTTTAAGGTTATATGGAAAGGTTTTCAAGGTCACTGGTGGCTATAAAGATATTATTGTCCACTCAAAGTATCGAGTTGTCAACTCAATATATTGAGAAAATAAACTCAATATAGAGTTGTGACATCTCAATATATTGAGTTGACAACTTAATATATCGTCCCCCTCAGAATTGAAACCATCTAAAGCGGACGATATCCAGTTTTCAACTCGATATATTGAGTTCAGAACTCGATATATTGAGTTAATAATTCGATATATTTAGTTCATAACTCAATATATTGAGTTAAGAAGTCTATGTATTGAGCTAACAACTTGATATATTGATATAAAAACTCGATTTATCGAATTCACAACTCGATCTATTAAGTGGCAACTCAATATATTGAGATATGAAGTCGATATATCTGGTACACAACTTGATATATTGAGTTAAGAAGTCATTATATTGAGTTCAGAACTCGATATGTTGAGTTGAAAACTCGATATATTGAGTTTACAACTAGATATATTGAGTTGTCGACTCAATATATTGAGTTCACAGCTCGATATATTGAGCTAAGAAGTCGATATATTGAGCCAAGAAGTCAATATTTTGAGATAAGAAGTCGATATATTGAGTTATCAATTCGATATATTGAGCTCACAACTCGATTTATCGAGTTAAGAAGTCGATATATTGCGTTAAGAGGTAGATATATTGAGTTAAGAAATCGATATATTGAGTTATCAACTCGATATATTGAGCTGAAAACGCGATATATTAAGTTTAGAAGTCGATATATTGAGTTTAGAAGTCGGTAATTGAGTTAACAACTCCATATATTGAGTTAAGAAGTCGATATAATTGAGTTAGGAATTCGATATATTGAGTTATGAACTCGATATATTGAGCTAAGAAGTCAATGTATTGAGCTAAGGAGCCGATATATTGAGTTAATAACTCGATATATTGAGTTATCAACTCGATATATTGAATTCACAACTCGATATATTGAGTTAAGAAGTTGATATATTGAGTTTAGAACTCGATATGTTGAGTTCACCACTCGATATATGAGTTAAGAGGTCGCTATATTGATATTATACATAATTTATGTGTTGATAAAAAATGTGATATTAAAAAACTGGTGATGGCGGCCATTTGAATTATGCATAAACGAGACCATGGAAATTACACTTCAAAAAGTGGTATTGCACATCTTTTTCTGCCAAAAAGTAAAAACTGATATTTTTCAAAATGGCGGCGGTGGCATCTTGGATTTATGCATCAACGAACACTCAAAATAAATTTAATCTGATAAATGAGTTTATCGTGCTAATTACTCTTTGAAAAGTGGTATTACATAATCTTTTCCGCAAAAAGTGAAGAAATAATATTTTTCAAAATGGCGTTGGCGGCCATTTTGGATTTATGCATCAACGAGACTTAAAAATAAAAATAATATGTCAGAAATGAGTTTATCGTACTAATTACACTTTGAAAAGCTTTATTACACAAATAGTAAAAAAAATTGAAATTTCAATAAAAAAGGCTCTATTTTAAAAAATGTGGATGGCGGCCATCTTGGATTTATGCATGGAAGATACCTCAAAATAAGAAAATAATGTTGAAAATGAGTTTTCCATGCCAATTACACTCGAAAAAGTGGTATTCACATATTTTTCCGCCTAAAAGTAAAAAAACTGATATTTTTCAAAATGTCGGTGGCGGCTATCTTGAATTTATGCGTGAACGAGACCTCAAAATACAAAAAAAAATGAAAGAAAAATGTCAGAAATGCTAATTACACTTTGAAAAGTGGTATCACACATGTTTTTCTGACAAATAGTAAAAAAGATCAAATTTCATTTTGTTCGATGGCGGCCATCTTGGAAAATGGCGTGAAAACATGCTAAATGTCACGAAAAAAAATGCCAACATCAATTTTTGTTTTCACAACACATTATTTTTGCTAAAAAAGTACATTGACAAAAATCTATATGAAATTTTCACGAGGCCAAAAAATATGACATAGCAGAATGTTCTAATATATTTCCCATACACCTTTCAGTTACCATCCTATAATAATACTGTAGCTAATTGTAATCTTGAACATAACATTAAATCAGTAATAGTAATAATAGCTGCATATAAACAAAAAAGATAAAACGGAATCTCGCGGGACTTGTACTTTTACATTATTTTCTAACAAAGTCCCTCAAAATACACGTATAACACCTCAAAGTTAGCGGTAATAAACTATATGTAACTTTAGCTTAGTTCCCGATGATCATTGTAACTTATAGTTATATATGATCAGAGGGAAGAACGCATTTTAATTTCCCTCAGAAGTGAGGTAGTCACCACACTTACTGGGAAACAAACAAGATGGCCGCTGCCATCAAGACACGAGACAACCCTGTTAAAAAAGATAAAACGTCTCGTAATAGATTATAAATAATTAGGATGCAAATCAAATGAAACATTAGATATGATAACGATAAATATAGTTCATTTATTCAGCTTAGACATAGTATTTGAGCATTTTACAATTCATATAATGCATGCATGTACGAGGCGACAAAACGAAAATAAAATAATCAAAGTGTGATCCGTTGGAAACTTGAATATATACAAAAGTAGCAAGGTTACGAATAGTTTTGACATGAGCTGTTGACATTAATGCAATAAATTTATACATAGAAGGGTATTTAAAATAATATTCAGGTATATATCTTGGTATTAAATCACTTAAACTCTTACATACCAATAGAAGGTGATACTCATCGCCCAAGACACCACACACCTCACACATGCGCTGATTATATGGTCTTGGCGATGCCATTTGCCTGACACAACAGGGATTTTTAGTTACAAATTTTACAAAAGCATATCTATGTTTCGGTATAACAATTTTAATAAAATAATTACTATAAAATTGCATAACTTTACATGATTTATATATCAGACCATCCGAACTGGCAGATAAAGCAGCATTCCATTTGGTCAAGTATAAATCATGTAACCTATGTTTACACAAATGTAAAAACTATTATGATTCACAATGTTCTGGTCATCCAAAGCAAAATTTATACCCATATTATATAGTAATGATTTTAAAGACTTTTGAGAAGGATACTTTCTAACCTCTATTAAAGGCTACAACAATGACAGATTGTAATATATATATATATATATATATTGTAAACGGTTGACATCCCTTGTGGAAAACCAGATTGATTATCGTTGATAATGTGATAAATGTCGGACCAATAGTTTAATCGATTATTTATTTATTTATTATTCTGGTAAATAATTTTCGTAACGCACTCAGCAAAGTAATTCCACGATAATTTTGAACATTGTCCATTGACCCTTTTTTGTGTATTGGGACTATAATGCCCTCCTGCCATAATCTAGGGAAATGTGAAGACGTGAATACAACATTGAACAGTGCAGATAATTTGAGGATTAATTGATCACATCCATATATGTACAGTTCATTGATAAGGTGATCACAACCAGCAGCTTTGCCGCGCTTGAGCTGTTTTATTGCAAGTTCGACTTCAGAATCGGATATAATATTATTTATCTCATTATACTGTATACTAAACACACCAGTATAATGTATTCTTGGTATCATACATACGCATATAGTCATAAATATCTTCATCAACAACATAGTTAATATCGTTAGGATTACTTATCTTTCTGAAATATTGAAAAAAATCTGATGGTGCAAGTTGCGTATTTATCGTCCTATGTGATTTACGTGTCTCAAGAAATTTCCAAAATTCCTGTGGGTTTTTAGTCATGTTTTTTGTTAATCGATCTGTATATTCACGATCAAAATCAATTTTTGATTTACGAACCATAAGTGTGTATTTTGAACGAGCTGATACCATGTTAATACGACTGTCGTCAGTATTCAAACTTCTGTAGACATTAAGACAATGGAAATAACTCGCACGAAGTTCCAAACACCTCTCTATCATCCAGGCGGGTTGACAATTATTAGGTTTTTTATCATTAGATATATGAAAATTTTTGCCAAATAGGGGTTCAGACGCTTTAGACAGATAGTAATTAAATGCACAATCATAATAAACATATAAAATATTAAACACGACGGTCTAGATACAGTGGATTAGTGACAGTGGCAGTCAATGGTGACAGTCAGTTCGTGGGGCCGGCGGTTAGTACGGCAACAACACTAGCTGTCACAATAAGTAACTAGAGAAAAGTTATACAAAAACAGCACAGAAATTCTATTGTGAAAATATAGATCTATTACTTCATTAAAAAACAATAAAGGAATTGTGAAATATCGATGTATCAATGGAGTGTACTGACACCAAAATAATACAAGAAGTTGTATACATGTAATATGTACAAATGAAACGATACACATGCGTATTTATTCATAATTATGCACAGTCTCACAGTTTCACTATTTTATTTGTCTCGATTTGAAGCAATTGAACAACTTCATTAAGAAATTTTGATACTCAAATTATAACATAAAGCGGTGGCAACTTTTATAAATAAAATGCCAGTGGTGGATATAGTGGCATGCTAGAATATAGTAGAAATCAGAGAAACTTCACAGGTGAAAGTTGAGTACCGATATGTGATTTGTGTCCTGCTCTATTCCACATGTTCCAAGAAGAGTATTGTCCATCAGTGTGATTTAAATGGCAATAACTGATGCTTTTACAACCTCCACCACCACATCACTCAACGAACCTCCTACAGCCTTAATTCCAAGATCCACTTTTACCTTTTAAATTTCCATCTACTTCTTCTACTTTCTACAACAACACTTCCCAGATAATCATATAGTGTCTACAGCCACATTCCCCAGACGACCTGATCAATACTCGTTTCAAAAAAAGCCTCTTAATACAGCCATATTTTAGGGTCATTTCTACAGCCACACCTTATATCTGCTATTATATTTTTAAAAAATGGGATTGTTTTATTTTGACAGATTTTGTAAAACAAACATGGAGAACATTTTGTGTTATTGTAGGGAATTTTATAGATTCAAAGTGTAAATAATTTGCCAGTCAAATGGCGGTCATTTTGAGAACAATCCCTCATATCCGTTATTAGTATTTCAAAATATAGAATTGTGTTATTCTGAAAAAAAATTGTAAACCGAACCTGCAGATACTAATGTATGACCAAATTTCACGCTTTTACCCCAAAAATGCACAATACCCTTGAATTACTTATCTAATCTGCAGGACTATAAAATGTGTTAAAGCAGCTATGACCTTTCAGTCCTTGCTATTAATATCATTTTTTTGGGTTTTGATGTTAATCATTCACGATACCCCGATTACTCCAATGTAGCTTGTTGACATTCGCGAGTATGCCTATATAACTTAGGTTATTTGTATTTATATGGTTATACCACATATCTACGGAACGTTTTAAGGGGCATTTCAAGAAAATAAATTGTAATTGAAGTATTTGTTGGTGCGCACCAACTAATTATTTGGTGCGCGCCAACCTAAATTTATATTCTTGAAAATGTCCCTTAAAAACTCCGTACATATCTTAGTAAATGTTAAAATTATTTTTCCATTGCCATAATAGCCAGATGTAAGCCTTTATAGTAGAGAATATGTGTCTTTGGATAGAGGCACAATCGACACAGAAAAGTCTTCACGTCGTACGAAACTATTTAGTGTAGGCTCATATGTCACAAATAACACTTTCGTGCAAATTGTCTGTTAACATTGATTTTTCACTTGATT
This sequence comes from Flabesymbios commensalis, assembly GCA_964017125.1. NCBI lineage: Eukaryota > Metazoa > Annelida > Polychaeta > Terebellida > Flabelligeridae > Flabesymbios > Flabesymbios commensalis. The sequence continues at coordinate 30,379,696 of OZ024915.1, forward strand.
CTGACTCAAAAAGGGATTGCATTTTTGTATAGGTCGCGAAAAAGGTCTAAAATGGCGAAATCGAAGATGGCCGCCGAAGTATATAAAAATAAACACATTTACAAATACTTTTGCAACTACATACGCTAGAGACATAAATAATATGTCTATTCTTATGTTTTCAGGTATGAGAAAGCCATTTCTTTCATTTGTTTTTAGAGCAAAATATTGTTAAATTTATATTTATGCAAATATGAGCAAAAACAACCGGATGTCGCAGTGAAACTGGGGCTAACATTGTTTTGGCTGATAATTTTTTTTCTGTTTTGATTATGCTTGGCTGGTTCCCCTATGATGATATCTGGGCGGATGTGGAGCTCTCATCCTTGTGGATGTTTTGTAAAACAAGAAATTTAAAATGCCATGAAATCACTTATATTTTCAGTTATATTTTCCATAATATTTTTATCAGGAACTAACACAATCAGAAATAAAACAAATCCTACCATCATTCGACATCATTATATTGCCTAAAATACTACGATAAGCTTTATTATATAATTATATTCCCAAGCAAATTACATACCGGTACATATATTCATTATAGGCTATGCGTGTAGTAAGCTTACACATTACTGTCTGGGGGAAAATGCCCTAGACATGCCCAGAACCCTTTATTGTGCGAGCGAAGGAAAACACTCTCAATAACTCACCATGCCCTATCACCCCCACCCTCACTTCATGATCTGTACATCATCCATCTCATTGACTACAACATTTTTATCGTATTACAATGTCACTTAAAAGAACATTTGTGCCGGAAAGTGACGTAAAGCAATGATTTAGTAGTAGTTAGTAGTAACCCTATACATCACCCATAAACATAACTAACTGCATGATAGGTTAGAATATGAATCAAGCGCAATTGTTCAGATACACTGAGGGTTCCTTTCCCGATGGATGCTTTATAATGTCATTTCAATGTCAAATCATAGAAAATCTTAAGAAATTAATTCCAATCTGGTATATTCTGCGAATAATACTGAATTGCAAGACGTCAAATGCGCAACTAACACTTCTGCAGGCTAAAAATGCTAAATGATGTCATGTTACATACGAAATTAGAAAAGTGGAAGAATAACTGAACTATTTGTCATATTCAGCTATTTACACAGGTCAACATATGCCTATAGGTATTAATCACTCTGTGGTATATATAGATTATTCACAAAAGGTCTGACAGAACAAGGTCACACCCGTCCTCAAGCAGTTTACTTGCACAATTTGACGCAAAAAAGTAATGTTTTACTCATTAATGGAAAAGGGTATGCTAAAGAAAATAAAGATTGCTGGGTTGGCCTTTACAGTAACAAACAAATATCATACCAAGGACAACCTAAGGTCATTGCAAAGTTCGATAATAACTCTTTGTACATAAAACAATTATTACGCAGCTCTGGCATTTAGTTGTCATAAAATCCAAACTATCCTCCGCAAAAGATATTTTATTCATTTGTAGCATCCAATTCATTCTTGCATCTAGGCCTATGTTTTTCTTCCAATTCGGGAGAGTTGAAACTAACATTGGTCATAATATTATGGTGATGGCAAAAGGCGGCAGCACCATCTGGATCTTGCATTGCTGTTGTGAAATTCCTGGAATGTAAGTTAAGAGCAGGCCTAATGTATCCTTGTGGCACGTATGTCTGAAACATTTACTCAACATTTATTGTGTTTGAGACAGAACAAGGTCACACCCGTCCTCAAGCAGTTTACTTGCACAATTTGACGCAAAAAAGTAATGTTTTACTCATTAATGGAAAAGGGTATGCTAAAGAAAATAAAGATTGCAGGGTTGGCCTTTACAGTAACAAACAAATATCATACCAAGGACAACCTAAGGTCATTGCAAAGTTCGATAATAACTCTTTGTACATAAAACAATTATCACGCAGTTCTGGCATTTAGTTGTCATAAAATCTAAACTATCCTCCGCAAAAGATATTTTATTCATTTGTAGCATCCAATTCATTCTTGCATCTAGGCCTATGTTTTTCTTCCAATTCGGGAGAGTTGAAACTAACATTGGTCATAATATTATGGTGATGGCAAAAGGCGGCAGCACCATCTGGATCTTGCATTGCTGTTGTGAAATTCCTGGAATGTAAGTTAAGAGCAGGCCTAATGTATCCTTGTGGCACGTATGTCTGAAACATTTACACAACATTTATTGTGTTTGAAGTTAAGATGACCTTAACCGTGTATGGGTCTGGCCTTGAGTTACTTAGCGTTAGAGTTACTGCCCTACTACGATAAATCATATTAATTTATTGCAGAATATTATTTATAATAAATAAATATAAGGTACATTATACAATTTGAATGAGAATTAAACGAGTTAATCTGAAATGAAAGAAAATTATTATCTAAAGAGATATTAGCTCTATGATCATGATTGTGTAAAGTCATTATCCTTAAATTTATATTTTATATTATAATTATGTTATATACGTAATCATGTCAATAATCTTATGAAAACTGTTATCGGTACATTTAATTCAATGATACCTCAATCTTACACTAACAAATAATACAAGATAGACATGGAGATGCAGTTATAATATGTAATGGCGAAACGTGTGTGAAACGTCAATCCAAAGTACGTACAGAGTCGAAGCTTTTTTTTGAGTTGAGCCGGAAAACCACTCTCAGAAACACTCTGTTTTTAATTATCTTCTTTTTCGATATATATTTAGAGAAGGGATAGTTCCGAAAATATAAGCAGCAATATAATAAAAATTCTGACTGGTATTGTAATATCAGATAAATGAAGTATGTGAATCAGGCAGATGTGATTATAATTATAAATCATTGATTATTCAATCATTGCATGAATCTATGCACATATAATGATGCTAGTAACATAAAGTAAATCAAGTTACTTGTTTTCGGAGTGGTAAGCATAACAATTTAATAAGTTTTGTCATAATTATTACATTCTTTGACTGCTAGAATTTTAAAAAAATATAACCTTCACGTGTTTTTTGTGGCAGCATTTCTAATAATATAATTATATAACTTCATGCTCGACATGTTTGAGGTCCCGACTCGAGTGGAGGTTCAAAAATGAAATATTGACGTTTGAATCACATATTTTTTAAACTTTCGCACTATCGTTATATATTTATTTTTCAAACTGAAGTTTACTTTGTGCCAGAATGGATTTTAGTAACTGCCTTTGTTATTTCCTTGCATTGAAGACAATGTTTATGTAATATTTAAAAAATTATAATTAATTGATTCATATATTCAGAAATTCGTTGATAATATATATCATCGGAGTGGGGGGAGGAGGGTTGAGGTGAAAATAAATGGGTGAATAAATGAACGAATGACTGGGGTATTCGAAAAAATTTTTGCACTTATAAATTATGACTAAATTGAACCGGGAAAACGTTCCGTGTACATGGTGTAATAGAGCTGTACCGATTTCTGTATTTTCAAGAGGTGACAATTGTGGTATATCTAAGGGTATGAAAATCACACGTACTGCATATTTAAGGGTCAATAAAATAACCCAGTTGTATCATGTGTTCATTCAAATGCTGCTTTGTGTCTCGAACATTAGGCCTAGATGAGTGTGCTGCGCAAAAAAGAGGGTTTTCATATTTTTAGACAGTGACAGATAGTTTGTTAAAACTTCTAGGCTATTCCGAGCATTGTGTCTATTCAGAAAGGGTGTGTTACTGTCCAAATCTGTATATAGGCCTAATAAATGGTTATGCTTACGCCAGAAACTGTATAGGGCCTGGTTATTTTCGGCAAAATTTGTATATTCAAAAGTGTATTTTCAGCCACAAATGTATATTCAAGACTTAAGGGTTTGACTATCCTGTCTGCACACCGAACCCAAATTTTCACCGAGTGCACCACCTCCTGAGCATGGCCCTGCCCTCCACACAGTATCCTAAATTCCGTTCAAGGCCTAGCACACAACCTCTCGGACAGGTAGCAGATAATTTATGCTATGTTTTAATATTTGGTTGGTTAAAATTGAAAAAAATCAAGTTTAAACTGTTTATTTCTAAAATATATTGGTATTATCAGTTTTGTCGTCTTAAAAACTATACAAATCGATATATTATACATGTTTTTGTGTTCAATATTTCAAAAGTTATGGTGAAATAGATAATATCTTGGAAACATGGCGGCCATTTTTGATTTAGTCAATTTTCATAGATTTAAAGGGTTAGAAAAAAATGCAATCCCTTTTTTTTCTCATCACTACTATGTTCCAAAAAAGAATAAACAAAAAAATCACTTTTAACAAACATTTTGCACGAAAATACATAAGGGCATATATAGTCCCATTGCCATTGCGACATGATATAAATACGCTGTCATTAAGTGATGGGACAAATTACAGCTCAAATAAATTATTTGAGGAAGTGATAGAAAAAAAACGTTCGTGATAAAAAATAAATCCATTAAACACGATATGCTGGTTTAATGCTTTAACCCTTAGAGCGCTGAAATGATTTTATATGAAGTTTAAACCAAAGGGTTGTATTCAATTTGAAATTCTCATAAATGCCTTAGTTAGCTCTTTTCGCTTCATTTGAAGACAGATATGTTATGGGTCCACGGCCATTATAAATATTATACCCTTTCAGTGCGGAGATCGACTTTAGACGTCTAACGTCTAAAAATCGATCCCCGCACTGAAAGGGTTAATGCTGCCAGCGTCGTTGACCTGTATTAAACCAGCACTCACAGTCAATGTATCGTGTATTCTGGGAATAGCTCACCAAACCCCCGCCTCTCTTGAATAGGCCTAATCAGTCACCCACCCCTACTACCTAACACGCACAACTAACTAAATTAATTGCTTTCTCGTTTGCCAGACACTAATATTATCGTATGACAGAATAAATATGTTAAGCTCACCTTATTATAGTTCATGTGAGCATGATATTAACCCCTGGATCACTGATTAGACCCGGCCGGAGACTATTAAGTTTATTGCAAAAATGTTTGTGTCCTAATTTGCCGTGTGTGAGAGACGGTTGGCTAGCACCGGTGATGGCGGTGGAAGGAATAAATGTTGAAAATATATTTTAACTTGTCTCCTTGGTTCTTTCCTTAATTATATCCTAAACATTTAGGATTCTGACCCATCAGTAAGACCAATACAGTTTCGTTTACAAAATATTAAGCCGATTTTTTTGTCTTTAGCACTCATAAAGCCTAAAGCCTCGGCCTGTTCTAGTTTCCATTAAAGTAGCCTCTGTGTGTTTTTATTAACACTTGCCGAACCAGTTGTTAAAAATAAAATGTGTCTAAAATCTTGAAATAAATTTCACAAATCCAAGTGAGTCCCTTAAAGTTGTGACTCGCTACTGCGAATCACAACTTCAAGTGACTGAAATTTAAATTAACCCTTTCAGTGCGGGGACCGACTTTCGCCGTTAAAACTACGTCAGATTCTAAATTCGATCACCGCATTTGTAATGGGCCTAGAATCATAAGCACTGAAAAGTTAGGTGTTAAAATAAAGAGGAAATAGCTAACTAATACCTCTGGGAGGGGAAAACCCAACTTCGTATGCCACGGAATTATTTTGTTTGGACAGGCATCTCAACACTCCCCCAACTCATTTTTTCTAATTGTCCCGTTATATCATTAAATAATTGAATAAGGCGGAATGGTATAGTAAGAGAGGAGCAGTATGTATTAATATTTCGTAGTTCGCTAGCTGCTCTAAGTACGAAGCATATAGGCTAGTACACCCCTACATGTATCTGTCATGTATATACTCTTTATACAGGGTGTCCTGCGTGATACTCTATGTAGCATATGGTGTCCTACTTTATAAAGGGTCATCAACAAACGCATGTAATTCAGTGTTTTCCCAGATTGATCAATGCTGAAACTATTCTATTTTTTGTTTAGGTTTTCTTGAATGTCTATAGTAGCTCCTTGTACAAATTAACATGATTTAATGTGTACCACAAGTGAGATAGATAGTTGCTTGTTAAATATCGGCATAAAAATGACACGTTTATCAACATGGATAAAACTACACCGTCTAACATTTATCTTAAAATACATTAGTGTTTAATACATCAAATCAATATTTTACCTTTTCAAATATTTCCCTCCTGATGTACGATATCCACCAATATATTGTCCGAGAGCATAGCCTGTCTCATACCAATTTCATTTGAGGGCTGTCATGCTTCATAAGAGACTGTGTCCTGCTTTATAAGAGCTAAGTGGTGGAGATATCATATAGCACCGAGATAAGACGTTAACACCACCACCACGGTTTACAACATGGTGCTGCTATCTTCTAAGTGCAGTATTAACCCTTACAGCGCTGATATATTTTGTATGACCAATGGAAACCAAGGGGTTTTGTTAATTTGAAATCATCATGAATGTTTTAATTAGCCCTTTCCGCCTCATTTGAATCCCTATGTTATTGGTCTACGGCCATTAGAAATAGTTAATTTTTTTCAGTGCGGGAACCAACTTTATACGTCAGAATCTGAGGTCTATGTAGACGTCAGATTCTGCCATATAAAAACGGTTCCCGCACTGAAAGGGTTACGCTGACCCAAACTATATTACCCAGTATTACCCATGTACGAGTTTTATTTCTATAAAAAACTTTTTAAATTTCGAGACATTAATTTGTTTATGAAATTAAAAACTAACTTAGTGATCATAACAACCACATAGTGTATCATCATCGTGCTACAGTTATATTTCGATAATGATTGGCATGTTTTCAGACGTCAGAATCTGACGTCTACGGATGTGTAAAAAAGTGTAAAATATTACTATTTTATAAACCAGAAAAGCAGTTCCCGAACTCCGAGGCCCGGCTTTAGTCTGTTTGAGTGCTTTAGACAAAAAATCGGCCTAATATTTTGTAAACATAACTGTACTGGTTTTCCTCATGGGCCAGAATCCTAAATGTCCATGATTATTGAAAGAACCAAGGAGACAAGTATATATTTACCGTGTAGCCCTATTCCTTCCACCACCACCACTGATAAGTCAGTGAACGCGTCTATACGATGTACCTCGTACATACAATGTAGGCCTACCCAACATTGAAACAGAATTGGGTGATTGTCCCGTGTTTGCTCTGACTGCCATACGGGTGACACTTTATCCCCCGAAAGTCCACTACCCGGATAACACGATACATTGGCCCAATTGTGAAATTATTTTGGGCCACCGTCTGCGACGCTGAGACAACATTGTTCCAACGAAAACCCTTGTGGCTCTGAACCAAAAATATAATCGTGAAAATCTTTTTTTCTGAAGATTTTTTTAACACGAAAAATCCTTAACCTAGGAACCTCAAACGTTATATTCAACATGTTCATAAGGACTGGTGTACAAAAATGTCAACCGTTTCCCACACACAGCACCCCTTTACCCCTATATAGGACACAAACTCAGGCAAAATAATCTTAATAGGATACCGGCCTACGCCCGGACTTAAAAATAGACACCATAATTTCATAAAAATTATATAATAAACTTTATCGCGTTTAAAATGGTTTGGACATGGCTTCAAACCGTATATATACGAGCCTACTTGGGCATTCTGTATTCCTGTTGCCACTCCCCTCAAGTACAAGACGCTGACCCATTGCTGTGGTATGATGCTGGTCCAGCGTCGCAGACGGTGGACCAGCATCATACCAGCATCCGGTCAACATCTCGTCTTTTTGTGGAAATTTATTTTAAATGTCATGTAACTGTTTATAATAATATAATATCGATCATTGTTATTTTTTCAGGAGATGGCGTCTTTTTCTCCCAAGTCAGGCAGTCGTACACTAGCCAGTGAGGAGAAACAGCCACTTCTATTCAACAACGAGTAAGTGACTTGAGAATTATTTTGATGGAAGGTTTAATACCTCTTATTCTTCCATCACTAGATGTCCGCTTTGACTTGATTAACCATTTAAGCGCTAGGCACGACTATTATCGTTTTTAGGCCTCATCCAAATTTTGGCGGACTCAGTAGTTCAAGTTCAAGTGTTTATTCTTTAAGCCTCACATGGAGGAATACAAGAAAATAACAGTGAATGTATTAAGCAGAACATACAATATAACACATATTAATGTATACATTATTATACAATCAATTACAGTTTTTTCACTTCACACTTTCTAAAATAATCTTAATGAAATTCGCCAAACTACGTAATTTTGTTTTATCATTCATTATGCTTTTGAATTTGGGTGCCGAAGGATGTATATGACAATACTTCGGTAGGTAAGTGCGTCTCTGATCAGCAAAAAATGGACAGTTAAATATATAATGAAATTCGTCACCAATTTCTGACTGAGTACATTTAACGCATACTCTTTCAGATCTTGGAATGTTTTTATAAATGCCAGTTTCTACAGGTAATTTGTGATTTCTGCACCTGAAACGACTAAAAACGATTCTCAATTTTATAGGTAAAAAAGTAATGTAGAATTCTAACGATATATCCGACTTATACATACGGTAATGTATATATTTTGCATTTGATGCTACATCATCTGTCCAAGTCTGAAGGTATTGGTCCTTAAGTCTAGTTTAATTTTTTTTTTTTTAATATTCAAGTGTACGGGGTATCTTTTGATCTCGCCATACAAATCCAAACCCAGCAGACATTAAAGTAGATTTGACAAAAGATAGCCAGGGTGAATTATAAATACCTAGATTATACATATTATACAATAACTTTTAATATAATTTAAATAATTTTTACTGACAGTTTTAAACCTGAGCCTGAAATAATACGTGCCCAAAATAAAATACATCTTGATGTGTATTCAATATTCAATGGATAACGGCCCAATTCGCCGTATACCATCGAAGATGTGGTGCTTTTATTGACACTTAATACATATTTACAGTATCTCAAATGGAGCTTTTCGATGATATCGTTGTTTTCATAGGCCCAAATCTCACTTCCATATAAAAGTATTGGTGTGGCAAGCTTGGCAAAAAGGTCTAGCTGTAAATCAATCGGTAAATTCAACACTCTAGATTTTTTTATAAGTGAAAACATAGCTCTACTGGCTTTATTAAAAATATTTTTTTAGCTTTGCCAAACTTTCCATTATAATTAAATACAATACCAAGGTAGGTGAAATTGTCTATGACATCAATGCTTGAATTTCGGAAGTTAAACTTGAGAATATTACTATTTTTGTTTTGCTGGTATTGATATTTAATTTCCATATATTACAGTACGACTGCATAGCATCTAGTGACATTTGAAGCTCTGTTGGTGACTCTACGAGAATAACTGTGTCGTCTGCATATAAAATAATGTACATTTTAAATATATTCATAAAAATCATCATCATTTTCTGTCAGTTCGGAAATATATGCTAAACCACCGTATTTTGAACTAAGGAAACTTTCCAAATCTGATAAATAAATTGAGAATAACAAAGGCGATAAATGATCGCCTTGTCTGACCCCTATATCTGACTTAAATACATTTGATAATTTACCATTCATTTTTATATAGCATTTGGCATATAACGAGTACAGGTTTTTTATTACATTTAGTATTTGGCCATTTGTATTCAAAGATAGCATTTTTGTCCATAGACTAACTCGGGAAACATTGTCGAAAGCTTTTTTGTAATCTATAAAACAACAATATATACGTTTCCGTTTATTGAGTGTTTTGAGGACAAAAACGTGATCAATGGTAGAATGTCCATTGTATGACATGTGTACAATGCTGGACCAACGTCGTACAAATGTTTTGTGTTTGCTGGGGATGCCTATAATCACCATTCGACGCGTCCGTCCGTCCGTCTGTCCGCCACTTCTAGCACTTTAACTTATTTTGTGTTACTGGAAAGCACATGAAATTCCCATACAGATTAATCATGACTAACCTTGATTGAGTTCACATTTGACATTTGTGTGACATATATGACCTTGATTTTTCCCGATCGGTACTTTTTTCTCTTAAACGCGATTCACTCGGGCAAAAACTAAGTCAAATGTGCGGTTTCAGGGCAGGGATCCTGGAAATTTTCAACTCGATAAAAATGAAAATGGCCGACTTGGGGCCATTACCCAGCAAACACAAAACAGTTGTATAACATTAATTTTGTACAATGTTGGACCAACGTTGAAGACGTTGCCCGACGTTGTGCAAATGTTATCCAAATGTTTTGTGTTTGCTGGGTATCGACTTTATTTCGCATATCTAGAAAACCGTGCCATATACCTAGACCATTACTGTAAAACAAAATGTGCGGCTTCAGGGAGGGATATGCCCATAAATATTTCGTGCAAGTTTGGTGTTTTATCTCCTAATTTTAATAACATAACAACTGAATGACGGAGATGATTTCGTCATGTGACAAGCTGAGCCACTCTATCATCTTTTACAGGAGTATAATACTAGACTTGGTCCAAAATTTCAATTCGATAAAATTAAAAATAGCCGACTTGCGGTCAGTATCGACTTTAATATGTTTAATATGCGTAATATCTTGAAACATGACTAATTTGAAATATATGCTCATCTCATAATTATACATACATGGTATAGTAGAGTTAAAAAAGTCATTGTAGAGTTGTAATCTGTAAAGTTATAAGTTTTTTTTAATGATTTTTGTTTTTATACGATGATTCGGGGCTGAAGCCTAATTCCAGGACTGTAACTATATTGAGGCTAACCACATGTTAAATATTGTGGTTGTGATAAAAATTATATGCTTAAGGGAGTAGTCCACTGTGTACGAACGGCGGGCACATCTGTACCCAGAAATCACCACGCTGAATACAGAGATAGAGGCAAATAAAACCTGAAACATACACATATCGGTCTATACATGAATAGCTTTAATCATATTAAAGCGACACAATCAGGCTAAAATCATAAAAAGATCAGTATTTTTATTTTGGCTTCCTAATATGACCATGTGATGTAAACATGTCCATAGACTAAAACTGCAATTTCAATTTTGAATCCTTGTCATCTTCAAGGTCGAAGCGTCAAGTTTAAAGGTGATCTATCACCCCTTATATGGTATGAATAAGTATGTCCTTATATGGAGTGATTGGCTATCATGTGACCAAAATTTTCGTATTGCGCATTTACCAGTTACGCGAGATATAAAGACGAAATTCCTGTATTATTTCTTATTTTTTTACATGCATGTCCGAAATAAGAAATCGAAAATTTCGTTTTTCCGGTAAATGCGCGACACAAAAATTATAAAACTTTTGAACTTCTAGTCTATGACATGGTCATATTAAGAAGCGAAAATAAAAATACTGATTTCCTTATGATTTTAGCCTGATTGTGTCGCTTTAATTGTGACATTTTTTACACTCCTGGCATTGGTGTGTGCTTTGCACGCCCAATTTTTGGTTTCCCACAGTCGCTGTTTATCAAAATATGCTGCTTCTAAACGTACATATATATCTGTATAACCATAGCCTAATGTAGGCAAACTAAGCTAGCCCAAGTATAGTATTCTACCCTTAATTTAAATAGCAACTAAACATATTCGACCCTCATTTTTGGCGTGTGATCACATTGCGTGCCTCGTGGGTTTACGAGAAACACGTGCCAGTTCAATACTGGATACGTGACAATGATCCACACAAACGACCCAGTATCGTTTGTGTGGATCATTGTCACGTATCTTATCCCAGCATCGAGCTAGCGAAAATTTCATCTTAAAGGTGATCTATCACCACTTATATAGTATGAATAAATTTGTGACAAATAAAAGTTGCTACAACATGGGGCCCAAGTGTTTCCTTATATGGGGTGATTGGCTATCACATGATAACCAATCACCCCATATATGGTGTGATTGGCTATCATGTGACCCTCTGAGAGGGTCACATGATAGCCAATCACTCCATATAAAGACATACTTATTCATACCATATAAGGGGTGATAGATCACCTTAAAACTTGACGCTTCGACCTTGAAGATGACATTGAATCATCATATTAAAACTAGAAATGGATTGTTCAGTGTTTTTAGTTTATATGTTGAAAAATCATATTTTCGGACAGATAATCAGCCCATTTTTTGTAAATAATTGTGTTTGATTATGGCACAATTGGGGAACAGATAATTAAAATATTACTACTTAAATATTCCACTTGGTCCAAGCATAATTCTACTACAAAAAAGGTTAAAATGATTATTTTGACCTCATCTGTCATTGACTGTCCGGAAGTTTATACCCGCATAAGTTACACCCCACCAGCATTTAATAAAAATGTCATAATTAGTCAACACATTGTAATAAATTATATTTATTTATTCAATACAATGTGTGTTTATTTGTCTTCGTTTCATAAAAAAAACTGTATGCTATTGAAAGGATGCCCAGAACGACCTGCATACTGAGATGATATTTATTTATCATATTTATTTGTTTCTATGAACATAATTTTATTTTTCGAAGCGAGCTGATTTTGATTTTGAGCTCGTAAGATGTTACGCCATAAGAACTGAATGTCGAGAGGGGATTAAGTGAATTTCCCACGTGGCAGGCAGATTTGATTCATGATTGGTTACAGGTAAACCTCACATATAGGCCACACATCTTCCCTTGGCTAGTCTCACGCGAGTGCTACCACAGGAGCCTGGCCGTATCGAGTACTACTATCAATTGTTCTGTCTATGTGGTCATCTTGGGGGTGTGTCTAAGATTCAAGCCTCATTGGATGTTTCAGATTTATAAATAGGCCATTAAAGGTCACGAAGGATTGACCTCTTGTTCATCTGTCATGCACAGTTATACCTGTTTCCGTTGCTAGATGTATTATATAGACAAGCTGGGAATCTCTCATTTTGGACAGTCAGGTGTACCGAGTTTCGTCATGGCGTCCAGTAATCATATACTAGTGGCCGCCATTCAGGGAGCTGGGAACACAATGACATCAGCGTGATATTCTGAGCTTATAATCTATCTGATCTATCATACCAACGGAAACAAGCAAGCTTTGCTGTCAGCCAGCTGTCAAGCGCTGTCTGATTGGCCGGTCTTGAGACGCGCGACCTTCAAGGTATCTCGCTATTTAAAATAGTTGAACGCTATGCTCGATAAAGCAAGATATCGCACTGCGTGCTCGTGGGTAAGATAACTTGTTGTGGAAGATGTGGCCACCTGACCGCTGTCTTTACACATGGGCCACATGTCGCTCCTGTTGCTAATCTTATGGACCCAAAATCAAACTCGCTTTGTAAAAATAAAAGTATGTAGATAGAAAGCAAATAAATATAATCGGGAAATAAATAAATACAAACATACAGTTATATCACTTGGAGTTTTTGTGTTAGTAATTCAATTCAATTCAATTCAGTTTATGTCTTTGTGCTTGAAACATACATACATGCAAATAATTATAAAAATGCAAAGGAGGCCTGCAAAAGGCTTATGATAAGCCGCTTCCGTGCAGGCCACCCTTCAATAAAGTAGTATATATAGTTTCTGAAAAACTGCATACGTCGCGGGGAAGACGGAGAGACAAAAAGACGGTCAATAGTAAAATAGTAACATTAATGCGGAGGGAGAAGCAGACAAATACGAGTGTAGTCTATGTATCAACGCGGGGTACTGGGATGATTGCTAGTAGTAGTACTTTTCGCCCCCATCCGGGGAGGGTCATTAGGGATCTGTTTCGTCTGTTGGATGCTGTTACGGCATTGTACGGAAGCACTAGTCTACAGCAATCATCCACGGGCAGCTGCAGCCTCCTCGTATCTGGCTATAATCTTCGGGCGGATTGCCAGTGGAGTACCCTGGTTCCTCCGCTCAACAGCGGAGCCAATGCAGCACCCGCATCAGTGCTGGCGCTGATGTAGGCTGTGGTAGCCTTATATGACCGGCAATAGCGTGTTTGACATTAGGTCTCTCACGTGGGATGAATGGAGTTACCCAGAGGGAGTGATCCTTCCTATTGTTACTCTGGGGACTATCCGACCCGAGGATAGCGGAGCTGCGCAAAATGCCAAAGAGTTTCATCATTAAATTTTACAGCGAAACTCAAGTCTCCGGCCGTCTGGGCATGTCTGGGGGTATATCCCCTAGATATGCCCGGAACCCCTTATCGGGTGAGCGAAGGAAAACGCTCTCAATAACCCACCATGCCCTATCGCCCCCGCCCTCACATCATCATCTGTACATCATTCATCTCATCAATTGACTACAACGTTTTTATCGTATTATAGTGTCACTTAAAAGACCTTTTGTGCCGAAAAGTGACGTAAAGCAATGATTTACTACTACATGTATCAACGCAAAAACAGTGACACAAATTAAATATATTACCAACGTTAAAATTAGCGCACTGCATGAATATAAAATATAATAATACGATCTTATATAATAACCTTCACCTTGTCCAAAAATAGGGCCAAAGAGGGCCAGCGTCCATAGTGCACCGTGTATTACGAAACAGCAATTTTTGAACATATATAGCAGTATGGTATTAAACATATTGAGTTGTATGCATTTACAAGAAAACATTTAAGATATACTGAAAATCCTGAGATTGTGTACTGCATCATCTGATTACATGCATTTTACTTCAAACACACGCCCAAATCGATATTTATGTGATCAGGTGATAAAATAAATGTGGTACTCAGCGGGTTATTGTTTTAAGTTATGCGGTGAAGATCTACACTTGGTCATGATCAAAGGACCTGGAACGATCAAACCACGATTCTATTATGAGAAATAATAAAGTGAATTTTGTTTTAGTTTTTTTTTCAAATCAATACAATGTTGACGTTCAGAGTAAAACAAAACAGTGCATTGTCCGCAGTTGACAGTGGCAATATTAACTCTTCCTTTATAGTCAGGTAGCCAAAGCTGTTTTTTGGCCTAACCCTGCATCGGTTTTTTTTGATCGATTATAACTCATCAGGTGTTCTATGAAGCATATCCGCCGGATATCAAGAGAATATCCTTGAGCGTTTTGAGAAAAATGACAATATCCAAGGTCAAAGGTTAAATTTCAAGGTCAAATATATTTATTTTTACAATAGAGATTCAAAACAAGTGTAATACCTCTATTTCGTCTAATTTTGACTGAAAAAATCATTTTTGGTATTATTTTAGTGATTGAAGTTCATCCTCAAGGTCAAAAGGGCAATTTCAAGGTCAAATTGTTGAAAATTTCATTTTTAACTAACATAATTGGGAACAAATATCATAACTTATTTTGATGTAATTTTGACTACATTATTTATTTCTAATAATGTTTTGCTGATTCAAGGTCATATTCAAGGTCAAAAGGTCAATTCTATTTCTAGTGGGAAAGCAGTTCGAAAACACTCCAAAGCGTCACCCACCATGGTAGAATTACCTATAACTACCATGTGGGATTCATGTCGATAAACACAATATAATAAAATATAGTCATCTAAATATGTTCCAGACTCTATGGGTTCGGCTAAAAAATACATTTTAGTTTCAACAACGAGATAGTTATCGCATATTTTCGGGGTTTTTATGAGATCGCTTAACAAAATATAATGGCGGTCATCTTGAATTTGTGGTATTAAGAAAAGTACTGATATTATTTCTGATCATCTGGATAAACTCCTTGTACTTTAAAACATAGGTAGAGACACGAAAATCATTGTTTTAACTTCAAAAGTGGGGGATTAGGGTATAACCCTTTTTTTTAAATGGCGTTACCTGGTGTTATTTTTAATTAACTACTATGTGGGACTTATGTTGATAAATTCAATATAATAAAATAATGGTGATCTAAATAAGTGTTATATTCCATGGGTTTGGCCAAAAAATACATTTTAGGTTCAACAACGAGATAGATATCTCATATTTTCGTGTGTTTTTAAGAGATCGCTTAACATAATCAGAACAATATGGCGGCCATCTTGGATTTTTGGTATTGAGAAAAGTGCTGATATCATTCCTGATCATCTGTATCAACTCTTTTTGCCTTAAAACATAAGTAGAGACACCAAAATATTTTTTTCCTAACTACAAAGGTGAAGAATTAGGGTATACCCCTGTTTTTCGAAAATGGCGTTACATGGTAGCGGCCATCTTGAATTAAAAAAAATGCACAAGGGGGATTTTTGGGGCATCTTCGGAATTCGTCTGGGGACATGTCCAGGTATCATTCCTGAAAAAATCAGCTTTCTGCAATTTTATTCCAGGTTCCTGTGTTTTTTTCACTAATGCTCTTGCACTAATAGCCTAATGTAGGCAAACTAACCTAGCCCAAGTATAGTAGTCTACCTTCAATTTAAATAGCAGCTAAACATATTCGACCCTCATTTTTAGCGTGTGCTCACATTGCGTGCCTCGTGGGTTTACGAGAAACACGTGCCAGTTCAATACTGGGTCGTTTGTGCGGATCATTGTCACGTATCTTATCCCAGCATCGAGCTAGCGAAAATTTCATCTTAAAGGTGATCTATCACCCCTTATATAGTATGAAGAAATTTGTGACAAATAAATCAAAGTTGCCACAAGATGGGGCCCAAGTGTTTCCTTATATGGGGTGATTGGCTATCACATGATAACCAATCACCCCATATATGGGGTGATTGGCTATCATGTGACCCTCTGAGAGGGTCACATGATAGCCAATCACTCCATATAAAGACATACTTATTCATACCATATAAGGGGTGATAGATCACCTTTAAACTTGACGCTTCGACCTTGAAGATGACATTTGAATCATCATATTAAAACTAGAAATGGATTATTCAGTGTTTTTAGTTTATATGTTGAAAAATCATATTTTCGGACAGATAATCAGCCCATTTTTTGTAAATAAGTGTGTTTGATTATGGCACAATTTGGGAACAAATACTTAAAATATAACTATTTAAATATTCCACTTGGTCCAAGCATAATTCTACCACAAAAAAGGTTAAAATGATTATTTTGACCTCATCTGTCATTGACCTTAATTATACCTGCATGAGTTACTCCCCACCAGCATTTAATAAAAATGTCATAATTAGTCAACACATTGTAATAAAATATATTTATTTATTTAATACAATGTGTGTTTATTTGTCTTCGTTTCATAAAAAATAATGTATGCTATTGAAAGGATGCCCAGAACGACCTGCATTCTGAGATGATATTTATTTATCATATTCATTTGTTTCTATGAACATAATTTTATTTTTCGAAGCGAGTTTGATTTTGAGCTCGTAAGATGTTACGCCATAAGAGCTGAATGTCGAGAGGGGATCAAGTGAATTTCCCACGTGACAGGCAGATTTGATTCATGATTGGTTACAGGTAAACCTCACACATAGGCCACACATCTTCCCTTGGTTAGTCTCACGCGAGTGCTACCACAGGAGCCTGGCCGTAACGAGTACTACTATCAATTGTTCTGTCTATGTGGTCATCTTGGGGGTGTGTCTAAGATTCAAGCCTCATTGGATGTTTCAGATTTATAAATAGGCCATTAAAGGTCACGAAGAATTGACCTCTTGTTCATCTGTCATGCACAGTTATACCTGTTTCCGTTGCTAGATGTATTATATAGACAAGCTGGGAATCTCTCATTTTGGACAGTCAGGTGTACCGAGTTTCGTCATGGCGTCCAGTAATCATATACTAGTGGCCGCCATTCAGGGAGCTGGGAACACAATGACATCAGCGTGATATTCTGAGCTTATAATCTATCTGATCTATCATACCAACGGAAACAAGCAAGCTTTGCTGTCAGCCAGCTGTCAAGCGCTGTCTGATTGGCCGGTCTTGAGACGCGCGACCTTCAAGGTATCTCGCTATTTAAAATAGTTGAACGCTATGCTCGATAAAGCAAGATATCGCACTGCGTGCTCGTGGGTAAGATAACTTGTTGTGAAAGATGTGGCCACCTGACCGCTGTCTTTACACATGGGCCACATGTCGCTCCTGTTGCTAATCTTATGGACCCAAAATCAAACTCGCTTTGTAAAAATAAAAGTATGTAGATAGAAAGCAAATAAATATAATCGGGAAATAAATAAATACAAACATACAGTTATATCACTTGGAGTTTTTGTGTTAGTAATTCAATTCAATTCAATTCAGTTTATGTCTTTGTGCTTGAAACATACATACATGCAAATAATTATAAAAATGCAAAGGAGGCCTGCAAAAGGCTTATGATAAGCCGCTTCCGTGCAGGCCACCCTTCAATAAAGTAGTATATATAGTTTCTGAAAAACTGCATACGTCGCGGGGAAGACGGAGAGACAAAAAGACGGTCAATAGTAAAATAGTAACATTAATGCGGAGGGAGAAGCAGACAAATACGAGTGTAGTCTATGTATCAACGCGGGGTACTGGGATGATTGCTAGTAGTAGTACTTTTCGCCCCCATCCGGGGAGGGTCATTAGGGATCTGTTTCGTCTGTTGGATGCTGTTACGGCATTGTACGGAAGCACTAGTCTACAGCAATCATCCAAGGGCAGCTGCAGCCTCCTCGTATCTGGCTATAATCTTCGGGCGGATTGCCAGTGGAGTACCCTGGTTCCTCCGCTCAACAGCGGAGCCAATGCAGCACCCGCATCAGTGCTGGCGCTGATGTAGGCTGTGGTAGCCTTATATAACCGGCAATAGCGTGTTTGACATTAGGTCTCTCACGTGGGATGAATGGAGTTACCCAGAGGGAGTGATCCTTCCTATTGTTACTCTGGGGACTATCCGACCCGAGGATAGCGGAGCTGCGCAAAATGCCAAAGAGTTTCATCATTAAATTTTACAGCGAAACTCAAGTCTCCGGCCGTCTGGGCATGTCTGGGGGTATATCCCCTAGATATGCCCAGAACCCCTTATCGGGCGAGCGAAGGAAAACGCTCTCAATAACCCACCATGCCCTATCGCCCCCGCCCTCACATCATCATCTGTACATCATTCATCTCATCAATTGACTACAACGTTTTTATCGTATTATAGTGTCACTTAAAAGACCTTTTGTGCCGAAAAGTGACGTAAAGCAATGATTTACTACTACATGTATCAACGCAAAAACAGTGACACAAATTAAATATATTACCAACGTTAAAATTAGCGCACTGCATGAATATAAAATATAATAATACGATCTTATATAATAACCTTCACCTTGTCCAAAAATAGGGCCAAAGAGGGCCAGCGTCCATAGTGCACCGTGTATTACGAAACAGCAATTTTTGAACATATATAGCAGTATGGTATTAAACATATTGAGTTGTATGCATTTACAAGAAAACATTTAAGATATACTGAAAATCCTGAGATTGTGTACTGCATCATCTGATTACATGCATTTTACTTCAAACACACGCCCAAATCGATATTTATGTGATCAGGTGATAAAATAAATGTGGTACTCAGCGGGCTATTGTTTTAAGTTATGCGGTGAAGATCTACACTTGGTCATGATCAAAGGACCTGGAACGATCAAACCACGATTCTATTATGAGAAATAATAAAGTGAATTTTGTTTTAGTTTTTTTTTTCAAATCAATACAATGTTGACGTTCAGAGTAAAACAAAACAGTGCATTGTCCGCAGTTGACAGTGGCAATATTAACTCTTCCTTTATAGTCAGGTAGCCAAAGCTGTTTTTTGGCCTAACCCTGCATCGTTTTTTTTTGATCGATTATAACTCATCAGGTGTTCTATGAAGCATATCCGCCGGATATCAAGAGAATATCCTTGAGCGTTTTGAGAAAAATGACAAAATCCAAGGTCAAAGGTTAAATTTCAAGGTCAAATATATTTATTTTTACAATAGAGATTCAAAACAAGTGTAATACCTCTATTTCGTCTAATTTTGACTGAAAAAATCATTTTTGGTATTATTTTAGTGATTGAAGTTCATCCTCAAGGTCAAAAGGGCAATTTCAAGGTCAAATTGTTGAAAATTTCATTTTTAACTAACATAATTGGGAACAAATATCATAACTTATTTTGATGTAATTTTGACTACATTATTTATTTCTAATAATGTTTTGCTGATTCAAGGTCATATTCAAGGTCAAAAGGTCAATTCTAAGGTCAAAACTGTGAAATATTATTTTTAACAAATGCGAATAGCATTAAGTGTAATACCTCTTTTTGATGTGTTTTTGATTGAAGAATTAAGTTAAGTGGTACTATTTTGATGATTAAGAGTGGTACTATTTTGATGTTAAATTAAATGTTAAGGTCAAATAAGCGAAAATATGATTTTCAAGGTCAAATATGATATTTCCAACTAATTTACCTAGGAACAAGTGTAATACCTCTTTTTCGTGTACTTTTGACTCAGAAAATCCATTTATAGTATTATTTTCATGATTCCATGTCATCTTCAAGGTCAGAACGTCAATTTCAAGGTCAAATGAGCCAAAATGCGAGTCTAATAAATACAAGTAAGAACCATTTTTTAATGTAATTTTGACTACATGCTAAGAGCCCAAAAATGGGTGAAGCCTCACTTTTAGGGCAAGCATGACACTTAGCATCGATGTTCCATAGCTCCATTAGAAAAGTTTTGTACAAAAGACAATTCATATCTATTTCTAACGAACCAAAAATCCGCCAATTTCCAAGATGGCCAAGGTCACAAATTCTGTTCAAAAGAAAAGAAACATTGTCTACAATCTGACAATAGGGTTTTCAGGTATGTCCGACTTGGTGGTAGGACCAACTTGAACATGGCCGACAGTTGTCAAAGATGAAACAATAAATTGATATCATCTTGCGACAGAAGTGAAGCAGATTCATGATGTTGGTGTCCATTATAGGGCTTTCAGGTGGGCCTACGCCACCAGAAAATAATATTAGAGATGATAGAGATCGCTGAATCCAAGATGGCGGCTATAAGGCAAAACAGTGCAAAACAACCTCAGTGCTGCAAAATGCAGTGGGCAGGTCGTAAACCTATACACTATAACGAGTGATACCACTTTTTCAGCTCATCTTGGTGTGAGGAATCAATTTTTGATATAAAGTTGTTTTGTGTATCAGAATAATGTATGTACAACTTCTGTTTTCTATCGCGTTTGAATTGCCCATAACTTATCTCATAAATATCAATTCAGCCGTGGTATTAGCAAGTAATATCTACAGTAATAAATTACATAGAAACTAACAACAAGAAAAACATAAACTACAGTACAATCTGAATGTAACACAACATTTTCTCTAATAAACAAATGTGTAGGTGCAGAATATGTTACTTTAATGTGGCCTACGTTGAAGCGGCTTGTCATAAGCCTTGTGTGAGTCTCCTTTGCATTCTTAAAAATTGCATACATGTATATGTAAGTTTCAGATACACAATGAAGATCGGACTGTGAAGATCTTTCTTCTAGCACTTTGATGGGAGGCTTGGTTTCATCGGTGTTTGACATGATATGTCAAATCTTGGCACGGTAGTTCCTATGGTAGTCTTGCTGTGCTTTTGCTTAAGTTCATTTCAAAACTATAAAGGTTTGATTCATGTGCGGATAATATTTCCTGATAAAGCACTTGCATGGTAATATGACCAGATTCAGTACATCAGATAGAGGATCGATCGATCAAATATCTCCATTATCCATAGCTCCATACGTGTATGCATTCTGAATGAATGTGCTTGGGACAGGGACTCCATCTCTATCTCACTTATTGTATATATGCGACACGAATTATCCCATACCTTTCTACATCATTGTAACGGCATATGACATATATGAAACATATATATGGGTTTAGGCCATCTGTGTGTACATATATGCTGAGCTGAGCCAGGAGAACCTCTATGAGGATGATGTGATGGATGACGTGACACTGCCCCTCAGACACCGATTCGAAATTTGAGCGCTGGTGATCTGATGCCGAGCACGCTCTCGGTCACAGAGGCTCCCCACAATATTAAATCTTTACAAGTGAGCGAGGAAGTAACAATTTGTTTCTTTGAAACTTGAATGCACCAGGGTTCCGGCCCTGTTCATGACCCTGTGATAGCTGTCTCTCTATAGCCATCATCGTGGACATCATGACCCATTTATAGCCATATCTGTCTCTCTTTAGCCATCAGTCATAGCGTCTGAAATGTTTTATGACAACGCCACAATGTTTGAAGCAACTAAAAACACTCTAGTAGACACCACAATCATCGACATATCTCAGCGCAAAGTTCTGTACATTTATTGCCCTCCCATGGCCCTCTAGCAGCCATTTTGTTGACATGATGACTGGCGTCTGTTTTTTTCGGTGTAAAAAGTGTCGGGAATTAATTTAGAAAAATGGCACTAGATCAGGGGTATATGAAAACTCTATACATACAAATCATGAACTTGATCATACTCTATCGAAAATTATATCAGATTAACGTTTGACCTTGAACACATGGCGGCCATATTGGCTTTTTGACCCACAATGCAATGTTTAACGTACTTCCTGACCACACCATTAAGCCGGGAATACCATAAAACATCATGATGGACACCGAAATCACTGTTCTGTATCTATTCTGTTAAAAATGATGTCCATTTATTGATCGACCTTTAACAAATAGCAGCCATCTTGGATTTTTTACCCACAATACAATGTCTAAAATATTTTCTGACAACACCACTATGTATAGCATACTTGAAAGACCCATGAGAGACACAAAAAAACACCAATCTGCCTCTATTATGTCGAAAATGATATGAATTTATTGCTTGACTTTGAACAAATGGCGGCCATCTTGGATGTTTTACGCATAATGCAATGCCAAAAATATTTTCTGACAACACCACTATGTACGGCATACCTGAAAACCCCATGATAGACACCGAAAACACGAATCTGTCTTTATTATGTCGAAAATGATATAAATTTATTGCTTGACCTTGAACAAATGGCGGCCATCTTGGATTTTTTACCCACAATGCAATGTCTAAAATATTTTCCGACAACACCACTGTGTGGGACATACCATAACACCTTATAATAGACATCAAAAATATGAATCTGCCTTTATTGTGTTAAAAATCATATCAATTTATTGTTTGACCTTGGACAAATGGCGGCCATCTTGGATTTTACTCACAATGCAATGGCTAAATTTATTTCTGACCACACTACCAGATCGGGCATACCTGAAAACCCTATAGTGGACACCAAAATCAAGAAGCTGCTCCTATTCTGTCGAAAATGGTGTCAATTTAAAGTTTGACCTTCACCAAATGGCGGCCATTTTGAATTTGTTCAATTTTCTCAGATCGCTCAAGGATATCCTCTTGATATCCGGCAGATATGCGTTATACGTCCCATGAGGGTGTGGAATCCATCGAAAAAAAACTTGAACAGCTGGTGCGGGGTATAGCTTGATGGCTGCCTGACTATTACCAATTTCGCATTTATGCAAAAACTACCTTCCTTTACCAATTTCGCATTTATGCGAATTCCACATGTGTACATGCATTAATTGCAATGGAGATATTTCATTACATGCGTCGTTGTAAATCACCAACCAGAATGGTCAGTGACATGGACGCAATACTCTTGCATTTTTAATTTGTACAGCTATAACCTGTATTGTGGTCTCTCCACCCCAAATGCCGCTCCGATTGAAATACATGTAAAGTGCCTCAATTCCATGGGCCGACTTAACCTCTTTTCGACAATATCCACATGTAGTGTCGTATATCATGACAAAACCTGATCTGTCCTTTTTCAAAAACAGGTCCGATATATGTTTGGTAGCCAGACAGATTTTGAGCTACAGTCCATGTCGTGTATAAAGGTCAGAACAGCTCAAAATTAGCTCTTTTATTTTTACCCTCTGTTACAGACCAGACACACATCTTTTTAACCCGCTGTACCCCTGCGAGATTATCACGAAACAGTTATATCGGATATTCTACATGATGGGAACAACGTGTGCTTAACAAATATTCACAAAATTATAACCTCTTTGTATTTGTTTTTCAATTCAACAGAGGTTAGAACAGAAACATTAACAATATTTTGTGTCATGATTCCTTTATTAGACACCTGGCCGGATTTCCGTTTATTTAGGGTGGTGAGACCATATATGAGAATATACGTTTTTGGGATATTTTCTTTTGGTCCAATATGAAGCTTTGAGCTGTTTTGAGCAATATATTTTTTAAATTAGGCAGATAAATTGAAAACTGTTGCACTGGGATCACTTTGAACTGATGAACTTCCGCTTCCTCATACTTCATATAGTCATCAGATAACACCAGGGGATTTTTGGTGACATTTT
Source organism: Flabesymbios commensalis (assembly GCA_964017125.1). Lineage (NCBI taxonomy): Eukaryota > Metazoa > Annelida > Polychaeta > Terebellida > Flabelligeridae > Flabesymbios > Flabesymbios commensalis. The sequence goes on from OZ024915.1 coordinate 30,403,927, forward strand.
GATTCCCATATTATCAACCCTTCAATTACAAGGGCTACTAACAAGGACATACTTGTTAGCACATTTCAGGAAAAAGTTCACAGCTGATTTTTTTTATTTAGCAAATGTGCACAGCAATGTCAGTCAATGACCCTGATTAACTTTTGGGAGCAAACAATTTTAAAATGGCGGTCTAGCGGCCATTTTGAATTTGAGTAATTTTGTAATATTTACGCAACCCAAAATCAAAGCACAAATGACTGACTGACGGTCATTTTTGATTGTTTTTTCTCATTGTCTCGGAAATGTTGCATAATAGCTAAAGCGGTAATATAAAATAAACCTTGAGAAAGTTTGCTGACCTTTATCAAATTTGAAATGGCCGACTGGCGATAACGCAGGGCTGCTTTCGTGTTCGTTTCCGAACAACTCGCTCTAGTTTGACCTTGTGGGCGTGATAACATGAAAAGTGCCCTTTATCCTGCTCAAATTTGTTATGCATGTTACTAATAAGCATTTCTCGAATAAGTTCGATAACAATAGGAAAGAAAATCAAAATGGCCGATTTATTGAGATTTTTTACATTTTACGTAAATAATTTGACCTTGTGGGCGCTATGACATATAAAGTTTTTCATTTATCCTGCTCAAATTTGTTACGCATGTTACTAATAAGCAGTTCTCGGACAAGTTCGCTAATGGTTGAAAAAAAATTCAAAATGGCCTATTTATGGCGATTTTTTTCATTTTATGTCAATAATTTGACCTTGTGGGCGCAATAACTTTAAGTTCAATAATGGCGGCGGGCTTTTCTTGAGTGTGCTCTTGTTTTAATTTCACTTGCAGTGTTTTAAGGGTGGTTTGCAGATCTCATCAGGAGGGATGGGTAGATTCTGGGAGGGTCGCCCCTAGTTGTTGAAAAGGGGGTATATTATGGGACGGAGGGGTAGATTGTGGGAGGGTCGCATATAGGTGTTGAAAAGAGCGGTATATTCTGGGAGGGAGGGGTAGATACTGGGAAGGTCTCACATAGTAACTAAAAGGGAGGGGGTATTTTCTGGGAGGAAGGGTTAGATTCTGGGAGGGTCGCATATAGTTGTTGAAAATGGGGTAGATTCTGGGAGGGTGGCATATAGGTGTTGCAAATGGGGGTATATTCTGGGAGGGAGGGAGGGGTATATTTTGGGAGGGTCGCATATAGTAACTAAAAAGGGAGGGTGTATATTCTTGGAGGGAGGCGTAGATTATGGGAGGGTCGCCAATAGTTGCTAAAAAATAGGGTATATTCTGGGAGGGAGGAGTAGATTCTGATAGGGTCACAGATAGTTGTTAAAAAGGGGGGTATATTCTGGGAGGGAAGGGTAGATTCTGGGAGAGTCACAAATAGTTGTTGAAAAGGGGGGTAGATTCTGGGAGGGAGGGGTAGATTCTGGGAGCCGAAGACACCTCACATAATCACAATAAAGGGGGTAGATCCTGGGAGGGAGGGGTAGACTCTGGGAGCCGCCGCAATCAACCCGGGGGTATAGTTCAGAATCTACCCGGGGTAGATTCTGGGGCGCCCACAACCTACCCCCCTGGGAGGGGGGTATATTTCCAGACTTCACACCGGCACAAAAACAAATCCTAAAAAATGCTCATATACGTTACAACCCAGGTTAATAGGTGGTGGGAAATAGCTATTTGCTCAGGGCGTACGTTCAACGAAGGACGCATCCCCAGAAAGACTCGTATTTTATTATCCGATTATAAAGATAGATTGCAGAATTTACTTTGGATTTGCTGTGCTGAATGTAAAATTCCCTCTGGATTGAGACAGCATCTGGAGAGTGAAGGTTGTCGTGTGAGTTTGTTATCACAGTGACCAATAACAGTATCAAACGCGAAATTACTATTCAATGTGCATGGTAATTATGGTGATATATATCTCATAGGCATACTCGGTGATAATCGGTATAACGATAGGCCTATTAGCTGCAGTATCACAGCAAACACGATACGTTGAACCAGTGTTGTTTTAATGTTGGCCAGCGTCGAAAACGGTGGACCAACATTAAAACAACATTGGTTCAACGTGTCGTGTTTGCCGAGATACTACAGCTAATATGCATTTTACATGTTTAATACACATGATACACAAGCACAAGGTCAAGCACACAATTCTGTAAGTGAATCTCGTGTCACTTTGTCATTCTTTTAAAGTCAAAACGCACAATATAATTCAATAGTATCAAACTATGAGGCCTTGTGGTCATATAACTATGTTTTATTACTCTAGGCTTTAATAGTAAGAAACAAATTTCGATTAGTAATAACAGTCATATGCCTGACAATTCAATGATGTGAATAGAACATAAAAAGCGAATTATGCCATGTAGCAATAATCCCGAGAAATAAAATCTCTTGTGTTAATTTAGAACAAATCGTTATATATATGCCTAAGTATCATACTATGCAGATAAAAGGACTGAATATCATAGAGTGAGTGGTTTTACTTGTATACTAAATCGCGTGAGTGCGTGGCAACCGACTTTAAATGAAATGCTTCGGACTTCCAAGTGAAAAAGTTTAGACTTCTA
>OZ024915.1:30406683-30460472 GCA_964017125.1 Flabesymbios commensalis
CTTCAATTTTTAGACCACCCTTTAATTTCTAATTTAAAATGGTGGGATTTTGCAATTGAAGTTCGGTGTCGTCGGCGACACGATTATTTCTTACAGATTACCACAATTGTAACTATTTACTGATGTTGTATCTTTCTAAAAAAATGTACCTGGTTAGTTTTATTGAATGGTATTACCATCAAAAATTGCTAAATAATAGGCAATCTAGTGCCGATTTTGCATTTTTGCATTGAAATATTTATTAAAAACTTGAGCTGTGCAATTAGCATTTTCAGTCATTTTTAGGAGTGTCTCGCTGCCGCGATATACAACTTCAAAATGACTGGAAATGTATGTGATTTGTGAAATTTAAGACCCAAAATATATCAGTGTTTCAAGATAAAAAGACATATTATTTTACTTTTAACATTTGCTTTTCAGGGTTTATACCATGTATACAGGGGCTGACAGAATGTCTACTGTAGTCGACATCGGTGTTCTAAGGTTTAAGTTATGGCCGGAGACATATAATATGCTTTTAGATGGCAATGTCACAATTGGATAAAAATGTAAAATGAAGCATACATTTCTTTTTCGTGTCGCCAAGTCTGTTTTGCATCGGGGGGGGGGGCGGATGTGTATCCTCCGAAAGGGATGGTCAGCCCCTGAAAGGGACTAACGCTTACTGCTTATAGCTTTGGCTGTTCCCAGCAAACACAAAACATTTTTAAAACATTTATACAATGTTGGGCCAACGTCGAAGACGTTGGGCCGACTTTGTTCAAATGTTATAAACATGTTTTGTGTTTGCTGGGTTGTGCGTCGAAAGTTTTGACTATGTTCAAAACTCTCAGCATTCATCTGCGATCAACAACTTTCGCTAAACGCGCACGGCGATAGCATAGCGAGGTCCAGCGATGGTCGACTATTTCCAGCGTTCAGTTGATTTTGTCGTGCGTTACGAGAGCGCTGACGCTGTTCGGCAAGGTGTGAAGTGCTACTAGCTGATTAGACTTCTTAAACAGATTGTAATGGAGAAACGTTGCTGACAAAGTGGCCGCCATTATGAAGTTCACGCTACCTAATGAGTGAGATTCTCAACTTGTATTGTAATTGTCTTATTTCAACGGAAATTAGCATTCTGTGGACTGAACTAGATCATGGCCAATCAGATGTATGGAGATATAGGTCATTTATTACCATATGAGAATACCAGCATGTTAGGTTGTATAGCAAAATTCCATGGGCTGCTTCTAATTAGGACAATAATGCAGCAGATACTCTATTCTGTAATTGGTTCTCATTGTGAGTATACCGTTACTTGCTGCCTGTTGGGATAATAATAATTATGTCAACTGAACGGGTCAATAAAGCGACCGGAAAGGAATTAGCATGATTACTAACGCAAGGATATAGGTGGTTATGACATTTTTTCGAACATGTAATTTTCGCACATTTTCAGAAAAATAGAATAGCAGCCAAAATGGCATCTTATTTTGTCCAACCTCCATCTAAATATTATGGAACATAGCTCATTTGTGTATCCAACTCAGTAACCACAAAATATCTGTATAATATTATTATTTGTGCAATGCTACACCAACTCCGAAGACGTTGTACCGACGCTGTGCAAATGTTATACAAATGCTTTGTGTTACGATATGTCATTGGTCGAAGATATGGGGGGGGGGGGGGGCGTCGTTTGTCTTCTATCGAATGTAGCCTTGTGACAGTAGCCTGTATAATTTTATTATTATTGTAATACAATGGCGTCATTAAGGTATATATTAGCGAATATTATCGTAAATGTATTAAGTTCATAATATAAAAGATAGCAATTTTTAAAATCTTTTTCTTCGATATGCGTTCTCGTCGTATACTTTACAAACAAAATCATTCACTCTACAATGATTTTAGTTTCGCACTTACGAGAATTTCCGAAACTTAACATCCCGCTTGAAATTTTCCCCATTTACGATGTCAAATATATATTAACATCTGCCTAGTGGTTGAAGTCTCCCACAACAGTTAATACGGACTGGTGATGACTGTCCGATATGAAGACTGGCGCGGACACGGAACAGCTGACGCTAGTCAACGCCGATGAGTTCGCGTAAGTTGAGATAAGTTTCTTATTTGATAATGGTATTATTGAAGTCGTAGGTATTTAGCGTTTTATCTCGTGTGCTACCAGAACGGTATACATATACCGCTTGAAGCTAGTTTCAAATTAGATTAAACTCCGCAGAACTGCTCAGTTACCATGTTAATAAAATTATTCAATTTTGAAAATGTCTATTTTTCATTTTCACTAGATTTGTTCCAACCATTTCAAGCTGGCGTTAATAAGTCCAGCTTTAACCCTTTGACTTCCAGGCCGGGGTGCATGCCAGGATCCAGATACACTGGTGTAGGAGTTCTATTTTTCGTCATTTGAAGCTGGAATTGCTAACGCAATTTCCAGCTTCAAATGACGAAATATACATAAATGTAGTATATATTTGACGAAAATTTGTGTCATTTTATGGTTACGTTCATTGACGAATGACGACGGAAATTTCCGTCATGTATGGTAGTAAAAAGGTTAAATAAATAAAAAATAGAAACAAACAATTCAGCAGGACAGGGGTTAATAATTCTCACTCAGTAGCTTATCAGGGTAGTGAAAGGCGTAACTTTAACTGGAAAAAGCTGATTTGGGAATTAATAATTCATCTGTATTTAACATTTTACAGAAGTTATAGCAAAACAAAACAATTAGGGAAGCAAAGTAATCTGCAACATTTTTCTATTTCAATCCTATTTGAAAAAAAACAATCACATTTCAATCAGAAATAATTCGCCGTGGCTCGCCATTCAGACAACATTGGGTTCACTAGCCTTGCTTGGTGAGCCGGATTATTTAATTACGTCATCTGTCACTTTCACTTAATATATAGCGATATTATAATTATCATTAGATACTTAGATAGTTTCTGACAAAAATGTCTTTTTCTAAATTTCCTCCTTGGACAGCCTTCCAATTAGGCGGTGTTAAATTTGACTTGACGTTTGGAAGGAAAGAGACATATAATTATATCTATCAAGGTTAATGACGAATCAAATGCTAACATTACATGATTACCTGCATCGCTTATACCAAAAACATCATGTAAAGTTATCGATGGAAAAACGTAATGATCTGTTTACAACTGTGGGAACTTGCATCCTTTAATTAAATCTTACAATGGTGAAATATGTTTGTATAAACTATGGAGACCAAAGTGTCTTTTTAAATTTGAAACCATCATAAATTTATTTGTCCGCTTCATCTGAATACCTGTGTTATGGGTTTACGGATTTTTTTAATTCTTTAAGTGCGGGGATCGACTTCATACATCGTCAGATTCTGACGTCTAAAGTCGACCCCCCCCCTTGATGTGTATAGTATGACAAATACGTGTTAACCCTTTAACCGCCGGTGCCGCATATATTCGGGGTTTTATTTTTTATTAGCACATTAAGTAGGCCCTGCCACTTTTTAAACATGTTAAAGGTAAAATGTGACATCAATCAGCAATATTTGAAAATAGTTGACCTCTATTTTGTCAAATCTGAATAATTTTCACTCACTTGAAGTTGTGAATCGCGTACTTGAGGTGGGTAAAAATTCTGATTGAATAATTTGGCGGTTAAAGGGTCAAAACAATTTTTTGAAGATCTAACAAATAAATCCTATTTGCAAGCGGGGTGTTTATTTGTGATAAAAAATAAGCGTGCCACAACGTGCCTTCACTCACACTCAGTTTTATCCCAAAGATAAAACAATTCCGGATGCCATATAATACTCCAGTGTCGCCCGTTATCTAAAAAAAATCATTTTTTTCCATCTTAGTGATGGTAGATAGGTGACAATATACAAACATGTACAGGTCTGTCTGATAACAACATCTGTATTGTATTAATACTCTCCCGTGTGCAGAAGCCATGTTCCTAGCAAACACGAGTGTTGATCCAATGCTGTTTCGATGCTGTACCAGTGTCGCAGACGGTTGTCCAATATCGAAACTACTTTGGATGAACGTCTCGTGTTTGCTGGGATATTAGGCCTGCATTGTTTTGTACACAATATTTTATGGTAAAACTTGTCCCGAATTTAAATCCTATAAAAGCTCCATGTAAATATTGCAACTAATCTAAACAAAACTTTTCACTTATTAATGAATACTAACACGATAATGTTCATTTTTTTATGTAAGCTAAACTCAAATACCTTCGACACAGTGGGAAAGGGGACTAGTAAAAATAGTACAGCAATTAAACAAAGATTTTTTTTTTTAATTTATCCACAATAATCATGATAATGACGGCGAATCAACTTTGTTCACCTGTACTGTTCAAGTTGGACTGATAAATTGTATTAGCTGAGGGTGTTATGATCTGACTTCAGAGGAACAGAGATGAACTGTAGCTTATAATAGACACAAATGGGCTGTTTTTAGTAAACATTATGTTGTTCGATCACAAAATCGATAACTAATACTTATGAGTGACCATACACTCAGTATATATAGTAGCAGTGTGTGTGCAAATGGGGACTGTGTAGAGTGACCAATGGTGATACAAACATAGGCTAATTAGAACATTGAATCAATCGATATTGAACAGCTGTCATATGTATTGTTCCAACAAGGTCTCGAAACAATGGGTTAATTTAACCATGATAATTGGACTTCACTATATGGTTGACCGTTTATTGATTCCCTCCTCCCCGATTGATTGTTTATTTTCTGTATTCGACGAAACGAAATGAAACGAAACGAAACGAAACGAAGCTGACGGAACTGGCGAAACAATTAAACGAAACTGACGAAACGAAACTGGTTTCCTGTAATTCTGTGACTCAATGACCTTGGCCTCCTTTGTTCTCACCGATATGGCTAATACAATGAAGTATGGGGGAGGGGGTCTTATATAACCTTGTTTTCACCGAGTGACGTCACTGCGCTTCACAGAATGAAGTATGGGGGAGGGGTGTTATATTACCTTGTTTTCACCGATTGACGTCACTGCGTTTCACAGAATCGACGAAACTGCAATCGACGAAACTGACGAAATTGAGTTTCTGTAATCCACGAAACGGACGAGACTAAGCTCACGCAACTACTAGGCTTATGGCTCGAATTTCGCATCCTGAGACGTTGACTCAATGTTGATATTATGATCAACGTTGTAGATGGTGGATATGTAACCTATTTAACGATATCTCCAGGTGACCTGAACATTATAGCTACATGTATGCACACGCTGACTCGATATTGGTTTACTGTTGTGGTAGGCCTAGCCTAACATTTTTTTTCCGTCGCTTACTTGGAAAAGAAAAGCATAGGCATAGTCCTACGTCAGTTTTGTCCATTCAGTTTTTCGTCGATTAGAGCAAAGAGTCTAGAACATTCTTTGATTAGAGGAACTCCGTTTCGTCGATTACAGCCACTCAGCTTCGTCGATTACAGGAAACCAGTTTCGTCAGCTTCGTTTCGTCAGTTTCGTTTTGTCTCGTCGAATACAGACACTCCTGTGGCGACTGTCTACTCTTTACAGCCGCCTATTATCCGGCGCATTTATATTAGAAAAACCTCCCATATCACCATGCTTTATCCCTATGATACATATAGACCTTGGGCCCGACTGTACCCCCCCCCCCCCCTGGGTACTTTTGTAGACCATATTTTTTTTAACCTTATTATGTACCACGCTACTTTCAGGTGGTCTGCAGAGCTTATATGCATGGACAAGGTCACCAGAGGTCATCGAAATAGGGTACCCTTGACCCTCAGGGTGGTATAAAAATAAATAGGTCGAAACCCAAGACTAGTACACATGGTGACATGGGTAGGTGTTGTGTTTCATAGGGGAGTTATCCCAAGGTCATGGTAAGGTCATCTCAAGGTCATAGCAAGGTCAAATCATCACAAAATGGTTGAGACTACATTATTGGATAAGCACTTCCAATAAATCGGTCGAAACCAAACCCAAGTACACATGATGACATCAGTTGGTATTTAGTTCCATAGGGTCATGCCAAGGTCAGGCCAAGGTCATGCTGAGATCATCTCAAGGTCACAGACAGGTTCAATCAGCTCAAAGAAGCTGAAAATAGCTGATTTTGGTTGTTTTTGCTAACATTATGTTCACTTGTAATGTCTATCATGGCTTGAATCATACCTAGATCCCAAAACAGACGTACACCAAAACACCCCTGAGAGGTTACAGGGATAACATAAGGGTTGGGCGGTTTTTCAACCCCTCCCATTCCCTCATCCTTGTGTGAATACTGTGTGATATGGAAGAAATGGTCCAAATAACACACTGATGTTATATTTTGACCAATGGCCGATAAACATTGATTACATCTGATAAGGCCCAACCCAAGTAAACATGTTGAAATGGGGTTGTATTTCACAGGGTTGATACCCCAAAGTCAATGCAAGGTCATATCAAGATCACAGCAAGGTCAAATCGACTCAAAACAGCTGAAAATATCTTGTTTTTGATGATTTTCTTACAATTAAGTTCACTTTAGTTGCCTATGATGGCTTGAAACATATCTAAACCCTAACACGGATTTATACCAAAACACCTTGAGAGATTACAGGAGAATAATACAATGGCCGGTTGGGTTATACCCCATCGACACCAACACATGGTGACATGGGTTGGGGTTGGGCTTCATATAGGAGTCAGCCCAAGGTTTTTGCGAAGTCTGAAGTGAACATAATTGTAGCAAAAGCAGCAAACACAAGCTATTATCACCAGTTTTTTTTAGATAATTTGACCTTGCTGTGACCTTGATATGACCTTATCATCTGAAGTAAACGCAATTATAAAAAAAACAGATATTTTCAACTTTTTTCAGTTGATTCGACCTTGCCGTGACCTTTAGATGACCTTGCCATGACGTCATGGCAATGTCAAAATATAACATCGTGTGCTATTTGATCTATTTCTGCAATATCAGAGAGTGTTGAAAAAAACCCTCCAACCCTTATGTTGTCCCTGTAACCACTCGGGGGTGATTTGGTGTAGGTCTGTGTTGGAATCTAGGTATGTTTCAAGCCATGATATAAATTTCAGGTGAACAAAATGTTAGCAAAAACAGCAAAAATGACCTTACCATGACCTTGGGATAACTCCTCTATGGTACCAAACACCAACCGATGTCACATGTGTACTCGGGTTGGGTTTCGACCAAGTTATATGAAGTGCTGGTCCAACAATCTATTCTCAACCGTTTCGAGCTGACTTGACCTTGTTATGACCTTGAGATGACCTTACCAAAACCTTGGGATAACTCCCCTATGAAACCCACGACCAACCCATGTCACCATGTGTACTTGGCTTGAGTTTCGATCTAGTTATATGACACATTCTTATATAACCCTAAGGGTAAAGGGTACTCTACTTCGATGACCTCTGGTGACCTTGTCCATGCATAGAAAATTTGCAGCCCACCTGAAAGTAGCTTGGTACTTAGTAAGGTTAAAAAAATATGGTCTACAAAAATACCCAGGAAGGGGGGGTGTGGTTTCGACTTTCAGCCCATCGTCTAGTACATGCATTGAGAATTTGTTTATTTTCAAACATGTTATAAAGCGTTTGTAAAAGTAAAACTGTTATAAGAGGATATTCTCTCGTCAACATGGTAATGTCATAAACATTCGACGAACAAATTATTTTTTTAATACAAAAACAACTTTTATCTTTTTTCTTTTTTTTCACATTTGTAATCTTTAAATGTTTCTTTTTCTGGCTGTAATGTATTCCTTCTCAGTGAGTAGGGTACTGCGGTGTAGTGGTTGTAAGTGGTAGTACTCATGACATGAGTCAATGAAAGTTATCACCGGTACCCCAAAACACCAGCCATTCAACCAAGGCTAGTTTAAAACTGTTTTCGTGATAAATATATATTTTCGTGAATATAATCTTCAATGTGCCGGCTGCTCTGCGTCTGCTATTTGGTAAAGGTTATTTTGAACATTTTCGTTTTTTTAACTTCCATTGGCTCAACATTAATGCAACATTGTGTCATGTTGTCAGGAATATAGGTCAACCTGCTATAGAATATAGCAACTAGCTGACAACATATAGTCGGTATCAGCCAAACATTGTGGTTATTTACGAGATTCTGATCTCCCAGTGCAGAACCATTTAACCTCTTATGCTATGTAGGCTCTATGTCATATATATTTTTAGCTACATTCCCAGCGAGCTCGATCCATTGAGCCAATGCTTGATCTATGTTGGTCCAACAACTGCGACGCTGGCCCACCATGAAACCAGCATTGGCTCATTGTATTGTGTATTGTGTTTGTCTATATCCCCCCCCCCCCCACTTTATACCAATCTTTCCACCCACTACCATCTATTATGGTTGGTCATTATCGATGAATGAAATGTAAGCATATTACTACAATTTATTGTAATATACCAATTATCTTCTGCCAGAAAGTACCACATATCAGAAAACTTCCACCCAAGATTCATTAATGGTTGCAAAAGTTGTACCGATGTCATTTCATACGTGCTTCAAACATTGCAGTGCGAAGTCAAACAATAGTAGGTTACCTATCGCACATGAACTTTCCAAGTGAGCCGTTACTGTGGTTTGCCTTCACATGGAAGGTTGCAGCCCAACAAAAAAATGCGTTTTTATCCAATGCTGTGCTGATGTTGTGCCAGCGTCGCAGATGCTGGCGCAACATTGGCACAGCATTGGTTTGACGTCTCGTGTTTGCTGTGATACTATCATCTGCTGAGTATTCACCATGGCAACGGAATTAGTGTCATTAGAGTGCTAGTCGTCATCAAATGCGCGAATTACAATGACCTTTTCTAGATATCAAACACTGCATACACAAATATATGATATTACTGTGTACATAATATAACGCCCCGTACACATGACACAGTATCTTCGTGTTGTATTAATCATAGAAATAAGGTACTAGTATATGAATTAAATCCCTGCCAATCAAACATTATATAATCTGTGATAAATATTGACCTTAATTAAACTTTATATACATAATTATATAATTATTTACATTAAATACTTAAGTAACAAGTGGGATAAATATCAATATATTTTATAATTGCGAATATTGATCATTTTTATTAGCTCCCGCCGTCACCGTAGGTGAGACGGAGGGAGCTATGGATTCTACCTCCGTTTTTTTTGGCCTCTTCTTTTGCCTATAACTTTGTAAGAAAATAAGCTAGGATAACAATTTTTGGTATGTGGGTTACTTCCAGGTGGCTAATGGACAGATTAAAATATTTTTAATCTGAATTCAATACGCAAGGTTGCAGAGGAGAAAATGATGATGTTACGGCGTTGGGCCGTTGGGCCGTTGGGCCGTTGGGCCGTGGGCCGTTGGGCCGTCCGTAAACAATTCGTTTCCGGAGCATATCTCTGAAAGTACTTGTCCGATTGTCTTCAAATTTTACACACAACACCTCTAGGGGGTCTAGTTGTGCCTTTTGGGGTATTTGAGCTTTGACCTACTTCTGGTTCAGAACTATGACCTATTTAGACGTTTTGACGCGCACTTCGTTTCCGGAGCAGATCTCGAAAAGTACTGGGCCGATGACTGTCATATTGCACATACATGTTCTCTAAGGTCCCTAGTTGTGCCTTTCCAGGTTTTTGGACCTTGACCTTGAAGTTGACCCAGCACTTTGACCTAATTTATAACATCGGTAAATCCGACTGAAAGATTTTGCGGAATATCATGAAAACCGCTCAAGATAGCTACACCATTACTATAAAACAAATTGTGAGGTTTCAGGAGAGGATGCATCTTGAAAAATTTCAAGTCGATAAAATTAAAAATGGCCGCCTATCGGCCATTATTCACCTCGACAGGCCTGATATTGCGGAATATCATGAAAACCGCTTAAGATAGCTACACCATTAATATCAAATAAATTGTAAGGTTTCAGGAGAGGATGCATCTTGAAAAATTTGAAGTTGATAAAATTCAAAATGGCCGCCTATCAGTCATTATTCACCTCAACAGGCGTGATATTGTGGAATATCATGAAAACCGCTCAAGATATCTACACCATTACTATAAAACAAATTGTAAGGCTTCAGGAGAGGATGCATTTTGAAAAAATTCAACTTGTCCAAGTTCAAAATGTGAGATTTCAGATGAGGATGCATCTTGAAAAAAATTGACTTGATCAAATTTAAAATGGCCGCCTTTTCGGCCATTATTCATTTTCACATGGCTGATATTTGGTAAACCGTGCTAGATGGCTAGACCATTACCTGATTACTATAAAACAAAGTGTGAGTTTTCGGGGAGGATGCACCCTGAAAATTTTTAACTTACGAATTCAAAATGGCCGACAATCAGCATTATTTACCTCGAAAGGCCTGATATCAGGTAAACCGTGCTAGATAGCTAGACCATTACTATAAAACAAAATTTGACATTTCGAGAGAGGATGCCTTTTAAAATTTTTCGACTCAATCGAATTCAAAATGGCCGCCTATCGGCCACTATTTACTTTCACATTGCTGATATTTGGTAAACCGTGTTAGATAGCTGGACCATTACTATAAAACAAAATGTGAGATTACAAGAGAGGATGCATCTTGAAAAAAATTGACTCGATCAAATTCAAAATGGCCGCCTATCGGCCATTATTCACTTTCACATAGCCGGTTTTTGGTAACCGTACTAGATGGCTAGACCGTTACTATAAAACAAAAAGTGAGATTTCAGGAGAGGATGCATCTTGAAAAATTTTGACTTGATCAAATTCAAAATGGCCTCCTATCGGCCATTATTCACTTTCACATGGACGATATTTGGTAAGCTGTGCTAGATGGCTAGACCATTACTATAGAATGAAATGTGAGATTTCAGCTAAGGATGCATCTTGGAAAATGTTGACTTGATCAAATTCAAAATGGCCGTCTTTAGGCCATTATTCACTTTCACATTGCCGATATTTGGTAAACCGTGCTAGATAGCTAGACGATTACTATAGAATGAAATGTGAGATTTCAGCTGAGGTTGCATCTTGAAAATTTTTGACTCGATCAAATTCAAAATGGCCCCCTATCGCCCATTATTTACTTTCACATGCCCAATATTTTGCAAACTGTGTTAGATGTTAGTCCATTACTATAAAACAAAATTTGAGGTTTCGATGGAGGATGCACCCTAAGTTTTTAACTAATTTATATCGAATTCAAAATGACCGTAAATCAGCTATTAGTTAACTCGATTGGCCTGATATCGGGTAAACCGTGCCAGATAGGTATACCATTACTGGGATACTGATTAGGCTCATTAATTTCAATGGAGGTTTGCAATCTCTGACAGACTGTCTAGTTCTTATCTTACTCTTAGACTGGGCTTCTTAGACCTAGTTGTCTTGCGTCTTGATTTTTGACCTAGACTAGGACTACATTAATAACCCTATACAAAAATTGCTTAAATCAAATTCTAATTCGGAGCGTGAGCTCCTGGACTTATGTAGTCTTGTTTTTTTATGTCATTTGGCCAAAATACAGTTTGTGAAATATTTTTTTTTATCAAAACAAAAGTTTAGTTTATAAAATATATATATTGTGATCAATGCAATGGCAACGTAGGAGACAACCAGCAGCAACTACTGCCCAAGTGATGTCTCAATGCTGGGCCAACAACGTATATGTGCTGGCTCATTAGAGGCCAACCTTAGGCAACGTAGCTGACCGGCTGGGATTCGGCGAATGTTTTCAGTGAATACTAAGCGAACGCTTAGCGAGTGTAGGCCTAAAGTGAATGCGCACATAGCATTCATCGAGTCTCTCAACAAATGCAGCGCGAATGCTCAGCGACTGTTCGCCGAACATTCGTCTCACATTCACATTTCCCATGCAAATGAGCTTTCGGCGAATGTTTTCTGCGAATGCTTGGCTTATGTTCGGCGAATGTTTGGCGAATACCTCATTTGCATAATAATATTTTTTTCGGTGAATGCTTGGCAAATGTTTCAGCGGATGCTTGGCGATTGATCAGCAAACATTCACGAAGCATTCCCCATCTATTTATCAACTTCCTGTTTACGTAATGTTTCCTGTATGCTTAGTGAATTAACCAAAAAACTGTATTCGGCGAACGCCAAGGGAAATTTATTCAGCGAACACTCGCCTTACATGAGCCGAAATTTTCAGCGACTGCTGACATTCACCATGTATTTGCGGATCATTCGCCATGCATTCGCCAAAATCACATTTTTGATAAGGGTTATCATTGATTCAATGCTGGGCCGACGTCTGTGACGTCGATTCAACATTCGCTCAGCCAACTTGAGTTTGTCGAGTCTCTCAATACTGGTCAATGGACCATCAAACACGAGACCTTGACCCAATGCTGCTATAATGTTGGCCCACCGTCTACTCCGCTGGACCAACATTAAACATCATTGCTTTAACTAGTCCTTGGGCCAGGGGCCGAATTTTTACGATTTAGTACCATTCGGGGTGACTAAACTTTGTTGTGATTTTCAGTTAGATACATATATGAGGGGTCTAAAAAAGTATGATGGCCCTTTCAGAACGGTAGCTTAAGGGCAGTATTCGCAGTTTTTAAGAGAGGGGGGTCTCTGAACCAAAAAGTAAATATTAACTATATCTTTTCATCTATGTGTCCTACAAAAATCCATAATATATCGTTTCTGGCATAATTTGGGTCAAGGAATCCGTTTTTGATGTTTTGAAAATGATCTAACCAATATTTTGCCGACAAATCCAAGATGGCCGCCAATTTTAAGCTGTATTTCTTCGCTCTATGATATAACAAGTTTATTTACGTCTATGATGTTTGAATTTTTTTAAGCAAAGATTCTAGTTATGGGCAATTAACCTAGCATTAAATTAAACTATTTTTTTGTATATCCAACAGACGTGTACTTTATAACACTTAAGGATGTGAGGACCGAAAACGTATCTCTATGAAATGTGTAACACTAAGGCATACATGTCCAATGTTGGTCTATATTATCTATTCTTTTCTTGGTTGAATAAAATAATACATATCTCTATTTTTCCACAAATTAAAAAGAAACACTAATTATAAATAAATTAATGATAACAGGGACATTACTTTAGACGTTTCAGGTTAGATATGTTGTAATCATGGTAATAGTGGTATGTCATATGATTGGGCCAAAATTTAATACCTTCCAGGGTAACTAGAAAAAAACTACTCTAGATAGCTTGGTATGCCTTAGACATGAACAAAAATGTATGATCACCTTTCTCAGAACGGTAGCTTAACCCTTAAAGCGCTGAAATATTATTGCATAAGCCATGGAAACCAAATTGATTTTTCAATTTGAAATAATCATAAATGTCTTAGTTAGCTCTTTCCGATCCATTTGAATATACCTATGCTGTGGGTCTACGGCCATTATAAAACAAAGTATTTCGTTCAGTGCGGGGACCGTTTCAATACGTCAGAATCTGTAGACGTCAGATTTTGAGGTATAAAGACGATCCCCGTGCTGAAAGGGTTAAGGAAGTTATGAGATATTTTTTATGTCAGAGAAGAAATAACACACATATATGTACATTCGAAATCTCGATATTTTTGCCGCGCGTTCAAAAAGTAACATCCAAATGCAACATTCAACGAAACTGTCACATATAAATTGCTTTAGCTTTACTAGGGGTGTATAGTGTAGATTATTAAAGGCTTTAAGTTAAAATGGCAGCACCTATTTGGCCATTTTGTCTATTTAGACCGCGTTACGTCAGTTAAACATCACTTTCTTAGGTCACTATCAACATTTCTTATGGAGGGTGTGGACCCTGGTTTATAGTTGGTAAAACTGTTTGATGCAGGTTCTTCACCCACTCTGACATCCATGTTTTGAAGAAAAAAATGTTTCTTCCCCACTCGCTTGTAAGCAATCAGTATTGTGAGGATACTCCATCAAGGGACCTTATGAAAACACCATGAAAGAATGAGTAGAATTCTACATAATCTTTCATGTAGACTAAATATATGAGGGTATACAATTCTCAAATGATAAGACTTTCGGAGGAACACCAGAAAATTTACAAATATTTTACAGGTGGAGGCTTCAGCGTTTAAATTAGCAAAGAACCCCTCTTGGTTGAATACCTGTTGACGAAGCTTTTGAAGAAACCACAAACAAGGATACCCCAAACTGCAGGTGGTACCAAAGGTTTCAGCACAAAACCATCTGCAGTGAGTAAATACCACCTGAATGCCGAATATAGAAGTACAGTCATAAAGCAGCTGTGTTATTGAAATCGACTCTCCTCATAATATTCATTTAGATCTCCAGCCATCACGTGTTAAGAAAGATGAAACTGACATCCAGTCCGTTGTAGAGCTACTGCAAACCAGTTGGACAAATCCTTTTTAAAAAATCCGATATAATTAATCTTCCAGCTGGTACAACTGAAGAAGTAGATACGCGTGTGCTGCTTCATGCAAAACATGCCGCTGAATATTAAACCTACAATGATGTTGTTGTTGTGGCAGATGCCACTGATATCTTCATTATTAGCCTTGCATTTAGCACTAATATAGTGTCATTTATATATGCAAAGTGGTACTAAAGTTCGACAGAGATTGATAGATATTACCTTATAGGACTACATTTATAGTGTTACATTTATAGGGCTACATTGTTACACAGATGCGACACCATAAGTTCCTTTTCGGGTCAAGGTATTAAGCTTGGTGCATGGACAGTAGTTATAAACAATCACAAATTTAGAGATCCATTGGCAAATCTTGGTTGAAACTGGGCACTGTCACCAGATCTCTATGACGCACTCCCAAGAGTTCACATGCCGTTTTTATTGACAAAAACATTAACGTGTGATATAAACATTTCCAGGGATAAGAAGGGCATCATGCAGAGATAGCCATATACCAGCATGCCAAATATCAAGCAAGCATATGTCACAGGAGTTTGGTTATCTGTCCTGATATCCCTCGTCCTGATGATGATCGCGGCTGGATTTTCGATGCTTAAGATAAAAACTAGTTCTTCTGCTCCAGATGCTGTGCTAAATTTCCTCTCGTGTAGGCCTATTTTAAGCGTATTTGTAAACTGCCAGTGTCAATGTCTTGAAAATAGATTAAAATGTACAAATGCAGAACTGTATACCCATGTATGATGAAAAGGCACTCTTCGGATGATGACACAGATGATGATAAATTATAATACTAAACACCCAAATTACTTGTGTGATAGATTGAAAAGTTCGTTCATCGACGTGTTCACACTTTAAACAAAGATAAATGCAACATATCCACCATTACATTTACATATTGTGTGTAAATATATATAGTGTATCACATGATCGGATCACATAGCTAAGTAGTAGGCCTACATGTCGATATTTACATGTACTGTATACCATAATACTGTAGTTTTTTTTACAGGGCTGAATGGTGGTAATGATTTGGGTAGCATGTTTATTTCATTTATTTATCGACATCTTAATTTGATTTTAGCTTAGTTCTGATTTAACACTAAAAAGAACAGTTGGATTCTGTTCTGTTTTAAATCGTAAACAATGATCAAGCTGAAAAAGAACATTGTTTATCATCATCATTACTGCTGAATTCACATTTATACAGGTGAAACGGATTTAATACATTACGCTGAAATCGAAGAACTATACCTTGTTATCCTATTCAAACTACTATATCGAGCTACCATGGCTACTCAGGTATATACTATGTTGATAATTAATAAAGTTGATAAATAACCACCATGCTACAGATTCATGATAACAACCGAAGAAATATATACTAGTATTACCATGATAAGTGTATCTAATCTAGAACGTCTACCGAAATGAACCCTGCTATCATTAATTTATTCATCATTACATTTTCTTTTTAATTCGTGGAAAAATAAGAATATTTATTATTTGATTCCACCAAGAAAAGAATGGATAATATCAACAAGCGTTGAACATAAAATAAAAGGCCGTATCGTTACCATGGTTACCGTTCTGAAAAGGCCATCATACATTTGTGTTCATGTGTAAGGCATACAAAACCATTTAGAGTAGTTTTTTCTAGTCACCCCGAATGGTACTAAATATTGGTCTGGCTCAATCACATAATCATGATAACAACCACAAAATAGCGTACCACTATTAATATGATTACAGTGTATCTAAATCAAAAACGTCTAAAGAAATGAACCATACATGCTATCATTAATTTATTTATAATTAGTGTTTCTTTTTTTAATTTTGTTGGAAAAATATAAATATTTATTATTTTATTCCACCAAGAACAAAATAGATAATATAGACAAATATTAGACATGTATGCCTTATTGTGACACATTTCATACAGAGATACGCTTTCGGTTCGCACAACAAGTGCTATAAAGCACGCGTCTGTTGGATAACTAAACTGCTTTTATATATTACAAGATATACACAAAAATAGTTTTATTTAATGCAAGTTTGATTGTCTGACCAGAATATTTACTTACAAATTTTCGAACATTACATAGACATAAATAAACCAGTTATGCCATAGAGTTAAGAAATACAGCTTGAAATTGGCGGCCATCTTGGATTTGTTGGCGAAATAATAGTTAAATCATTTCCAAAACATCAACAACGTATTACTTGGCCCGAATTATGTCAGAAACGATGTATTATGGATTTTTGTAGGACTAATAGATGAAAAGATATAATTAATAATTACTTTTTGATTCCGGGACCCCCCTCTTTAAAACACAAATTACTGCCCTTAAGCTACCGTTCTGAAAGGCCATCATACATAGTTTAATTTAATGCTAGTTTGGTTGTCTATCTAGAATATTTACTTACAAATTTTCTAACATTATATAGACATAAATAAACCAGTTATGCCATAGAATTGAGAAATACAGCTTGAAATTGGCGGCCATCTTGGATTTGTCGTCGAAATATTGGTTAAATCATTTCCAAAACATCAAAAATGTATTCCTTGGCCCGAATTATGTCAGAAACGATGTGTTATGGATTTTTGTAGGACTAATAGATGAAAAGATATAATTAATAATTACTTTTTGATTTCGAGACCCCTCCGTCTTTAAAACAGAAATTACTGCCCTTAAGCTACCGTTCTGAAAAGGCCATCATACATTTTTAGACCCCTCATATATTTATCTAACTGAAAATCACAATAAAGTTTAGTCACCCCAATTGGTACTAAATGTTGGTCTGGCCCAAGGACTAAACGGCTCATGTTCACTGGGAGTCACCAAAACTGATGGTTTCTTTTCACACCTCCTTTTTGCCGGGTAAATGGACATATTTACGCCGTATAATTTTGGCCCTGTGAGCATCGTGTAGCAAATCTTTATAATATTTATATCGTCCCCTTGGAGTTAGAAGGTGCTAAACTGCTACTTTGTAAAGTGGCAGTTTAGCACCTTCTAACTCCAAGGGGACGATATGTGAATTAAGTTGTTTGAAAGCTATGTTTGATCGGTTTTGTCGGCCCAAACACACGCTATCGTGATATGTTATATTGACAAATCAGTATACGTTGATAATTGAAATTTAAATTATTACCTTTTGCTTTCATTTGATTCTGGTTATATTTTAACAGGGTTTAATTGGAGAGCTACTACACAAAATGAATTGATACTTCAGTTTTTGATCGGTTTTACCCAATTGAAAAAATTGAATATACAATAGGTATGACACAGTGACCGTTTTCTTAACTGCTTTCAGACTCGCCTATTTTTACACCATTGTTTAATTCGCAAAAAAAATATTATAGATTTTCCATAGTAGACTAACTTTTTGTGATTCAGCTGATGTGGTATTACTTTCAATAGGAAGGTGATGAACTAGACAGTTACAAAACTATACTTTGGCTTAATATATCACAGCTTTTATTAACGAGGTCGGACTGACCTCATTTTG
This sequence comes from Flabesymbios commensalis, assembly GCA_964017125.1. Taxonomy (NCBI): domain Eukaryota; kingdom Metazoa; phylum Annelida; class Polychaeta; order Terebellida; family Flabelligeridae; genus Flabesymbios; species Flabesymbios commensalis. The sequence goes on from OZ024915.1 coordinate 30,424,631, forward strand.
TACACCTGTGATGGTCCCGATATAGTGTCTCATAAAAATATTAAATGATGTGTTTCTAAAAAGTCATTAATACAATGGCCCTTTTCAACTCTATATCCGCTTAAGGCCACTGTGTTTCATTTATCTGTTTTAGATCAGAAAAAAATCAAAATCTAATGAGGGAGGGCGGTAAAAAAACATTTAAGAAAACAATAACATTAAGTCAATTTTTGAAAAAGTTAATGAGGGCGCCCAAATAAAAAACTTTTGACCTTTTTAAAACACTACTGAAATAAACTTGTTTTTTGGAAATGTTTTTTTATGTCTCAAAATTACCTGTTTTTTTTCGGAAATATCGAGATTAGATTAGGTACACTAAATGCATTTCTATTCATGGATGAACTGGCATCCAATAAAAAAACGGTTTTTTATCTGATTATAAAGTTATCTGGCATCACAGTTTATTTTTTAGACACAAAAATAAATACGAAGCAGTGTCTGGATTGTAACTGTTCACCACTGATATAAACTTGTTATCATGATTATACCATAGTTTTTCACGATTTTTTTTAAAACTATTTTTTCTTTGTCTACCTATATATTTGGTAAGAACAGCTCCATTGTTGTATGTGTTTTTGTGTTTATGCTTAATATAATATTCGAAGATATAAAAAAGTAAGCCCAGGCCTGACCACATGCTTGATTGAGTCTTAAGGATGGTGTCTCGCTTCAATTATCAGAAATGCATAATACATGCATTTCTGCTGTTATATAATACATCATTTTTTATGTCTTCATTGTAATTTTGCAGTAAGTAAATTAATATTTCTAAATATGAGTCACAACTTTCCAACAACCCAGCCAGCAACCATACCTGATAATCTTATCAATAGGTCCCCGCCTGCAGCAGGGCCGATAAGTCACTTTTAAATGACTGTCGCGATAAAAAAACGACGATAAGCAATATTTTTTTCAAATAACAGTGTTTTTTTAGTTTTTAGTAGACTTGCTGCTATCAAGAATCCATCATAACGTCGCCATTAATCAATCATGTTTCGATGTATTATGCATTATTCTTTTGTAATTTATTGCACAATAAAAAACGTCTGGCGCTTTTAACATGTTTAATGTTTTTCATTATTCATGGACATTTTCCACTCACGTAATTGCCCGCGTATTATGAACATAACTCGAACTGTTATATTTTAGAATGTTGTTTGATTGAGTTAATTCAATTGAAATGCCCTTAATAAAAAAGGTGATTCATATTAAAGGAGACGTTATGTGTTGATATTCTGAAAGCAGTGGGTAATTTTTGTGTTACAGTTCTAGTTATGGAGGTCTGGACGGAGCTGGTCTCTCTGGCGACGAGTCAGACATATCAGACAGCTCACATGGTGAGTAATGCACTCACTCACTCACTCACTCACTCTCTCACTCACTCACTCACTCACTCACTCACTCACTCACTCACTCACTCACTCACTCACTCACTCACTCACTCACTCACTCACTCACTCACTCACTCACTCACTCACTCACTCACTCACTCACTCACTCACTCACTCACTCACTCACTCACTCACTCACTCACTCACTCACTCACTCACTCACTCACTCACTCACTCACTCACTCACCCACCCACTCACCCACCCACTCACTCACTCACTCACTCACTCACTCACTCACTCACTCACTCACTCACTCACTCACTCGATCACTCACTCATTCACTCACTCACTCACTCACTCACGTACTCACTCACTCACTCACTCACTCACTCACTCACTCACTCACTCACTCACTCACTCACTCACTCACTCACTCACTCACTCACTCACTCACTCACTCACTCACTCACTCACTCACTCACTCACTCACTCATGGAACTAGTATATCTATTAGAAAAGTACAAAACCTAAAGTTTTAACTGAGATTGTTAAGATATAGGCTTATTCTATAAACGGTGAATTATTTTGCAATAATTGATGTGCGATGTGATCGGCTTCAGCCACGCAATATTATCAGTCTTGAAAAATCAGTGATGATTCAGATGGTGGCCACAATAATAATTAATATTTACCAACTACTAATAACTCATCTTTTATCCAGGTGGACATTGCCACGTACGTTCCCCACAATTGCCGGCGATTGACAAAAAGGCACGGCGGCAACTCATGATCGCCAGTGTTCTTTGCCTGATCTTCATGCTCGCCGAGATAGTGGGTGAGTTATTGCAGTCATTGTTATTCAGAGCAGTCCACGACAGTCTGAGACCAAGGTTTTGTTTGAATAAACCTCCCCCAAAATTAAAAAGGATGCTATAAATAATGTTGGGTTGAACCATCTTTTTGTGGCCATTTTGAAAATAGCCGCCATTTAAATATTCAAAATCACGTATATATAGATCTGGCCATTGCAACTAGAATCACGAGTTTGCTGTCTTTACCGAGCTTTTATGTCGGAGGAATCCAATGGTGGGCATAAAAATGTGTAGGCTATATCTTGTAGATATCTTGAAGTCAACGATAAAACATATTGTTTTCATTCTATACTTATTCCAGGCCTAGGCCTACAGTTATTCCTAGTTTTCGGAAACTTGTACACATTAACCCTTTAACCGCCGGTGCCGCAAATATTTAGGTTTTCATTTTTTATTAGCACATTGAGTACCACCTTTTAAACATGTTAAAGATAAAATGTGGTATCAATCAGCAATATTTGAAAACAGTTGACCTCCACGTTGTCAAATCTGAATAATTTTCACTCACTTGAAGTTGTGGATCGCGTCTGCAAGACACAACTTCAAGTGAGTAGAAATTCAGAATGAATAATTTGGCGGTTAAAGGGTTAACAGACCTAATCGTCATACTACAAAAACTTTTTAGCGTAATTATACTACTTGTATGTTCAGTGGTGGGGTCGTGAGCATAGTAAGGGGTTGATGAGTATATTTGCATCATATATCATCATTTTTATTTCTAGCTGAGTGCAGGCCCGTAGCTAACAATTAGCTTTCATACAATACATTACCTCATTACTTGTGTATCTATAAGTAATAAATAGAACGGCTGGTATACTTACTCTTGTTTCGCTGTTCTGGGGGAACTATGTGCTTAAAATCGTGTTATTTGAAATTTGCTGACAAGGATCTTGTTGACAAAATGGAAGCAATGGTTTCTGTGATTGATTAAGCCCCCAAAAATCAAACTTGAGCAAATAAATGGTTAATTTACGTAACCGAGGATACTACTACCAGACGAATTCCGAAAAATCCTTAAAAATCTACCTTGTGTCTGTTTTTAATTCCAGATGGCCGCCATCACGGTAACGCCATTTCTCGAAATAACCAAGGGTACACCCCATGTACTTCATCACTTTTACAATTTGAAAATAATAATTGTGTGTTTACCCAGGATTTGAGGTACGAGAAGGAAAAATATCATTTCTTTCCTTAATACATATCCAAGATTGCCACCATATTGTTTGAGTGATATGAATAATATGCCGTAACTATCTCGTTGTTTAACCTAAGATGTCTTTTTTAGGACTATTTTCAAGCCCATGAAGTATAGATGTTATTATATTGTGTTTGTCAACATAAATATCAATATATCCAACATGGTCGCCCTTGTGCATAACAATTCGGCGCAGTTACGTTTATAAAGCCTTGTTAGCAGCTTTCATTCTTTATGCGTCGATTTTTATGTACATTTTTCCAACTTTTCGTTTCTAGTCACCCCACCGCTCCTATTCATCCCATTCTATTTTATTATGAAGATTCCATATTTTGGGGGGAAATGTTCAGTTGTTTCTTTTACATGTACTTGTTTGTTCCTGTTCACTCCATGTTTGTGTTATGCCCATGATAAGGGACTGCGGTAGCCATAATGTTGATGTTCCTATTTACCCTGTTTTGGAGATGACTCGGAACACGCAGTCGTTTTTTTCTAAAATACCACCATAAGAAACCCCATGTGTATGGGCATAAATCTCGCGCAAAATATTTGGAGGGAAATAAATAAAACTTATCTGTGTTAAAATTCCCCACAAGACGTACACCTGGAATATGAGTTTATTTAACAAAAATCGTGATGTAATATTTTAAGTATAGACCCTCATAAGCAACCATTAGATGCGGCTTCATAAAACTTGGCACATAGCTGTATAACCCTCAGGGCTTTAATGTGGCATAGATGACACCAAGGTTATTTCAATGTCATTTCAAGGTCAAATAAACTTATTTTGTATTGTATGAGAATCGCATTTTTGGGTACTTGGCCGGCTACCGAGGATTCGCATTTGTGCGAACTTGGGCAAAGAATGATTGGGCACAACAGTTATATGCCAAAATTGTTCTTATTAACATGATTAACACCAATCTACTGTATAACATGAGTAGTTGAACGAGCACTGTATCGAACTAAACTATAGAGTGCAAAGTCAGCATTTTTTTCTAAAATCCTCATATCTGAATGCTTATACAAACGTTCCTAATACGATTACATATTTGACATTTAAACTGCGTGTGGGACTGTTGTGGGACATCATGAAATTGATCGTACATTTCTATAGTGTAGCCAGGATTTTTGGGTGGGGGGGGGGGTCGTTTTTAGCAAAAAGTGGAAATTGTTCTACTTTTTTTGCTGCCAATAAGGGGGTTCAAGGGCATGCTCCCCCGGATTTTTGAAAAAATATAAAAGCCCATACGATCACGTGCCATTTGTTATTTATGTGTCTACCACTGAATGGATATATATCATTATGCTGGGCAATACGTCTTTTTTCAATAAAAAATAACGTATATTTCATGCAACATGAATAGAAACATGACTATTACATTCCTTTTTGCGCATCATATATCATAATTTTTATTTCTAGCTGAGTGCAGGCCCGTAGCTAGCATGAGACAGACGAGGCAGCTGCCTGGTTTGTCTTTTCACATTTTTGTTTTATTTTTCACCTAAATTATCTAACCATGCTAACTCAGCTGTGATGTTTTTTTTCAATTTAGGAAATAAATAATAATAATATTATATTGAGAAGTGCTCAATAGAACTATGCTAAAAGCTGAAAATCAAAGTATGTTTCAAACCAAAGGTAAAAAATTTGTAGGGGCAAAAGCACAAAGGATAGGTCTGTGCCAAAATAACACGATCACGATGCATACATGGCCGATGTCACAGGCCTATAATGCCTAAAGGCTAAACCAGTCACAATGGTAATGTAAAGTAAATGTCTAATAGTATCCTAGCAAACCACAAGACATTAAAAATGAATGTTCTTATTAAGTTTTAGTATCAGAAATGATATATTAGGACATAACAACATTTCTTAAGTTTTAATTTTGTCGATGTTCGATCCAATTTAGCATGATCTCGAGATCTAGAATCTAGTCAACTGTACAAGGATGGCGGGTGGACAACATGAGACTGCTCTCAAGCATTGGCTTTATACTTCACACACCAGTGTCAAAATGCACAACCAATATTATAACGAGTGAGAACATCAATAGCAGTTGATCGTAGTTTAGGTATGGGCAACATCTAGAATAGTAGGCTTCATGACAGCCAAGATGAATAATCCTGAAGGCCTTTCGATCATGCATGGGAAGTGCCTGCGAACATTGTATTGCAAAACACAGCCTGTATTGTTCTAGTTTAGTGATCTTGGTCCAACACTAAAGCAGCACAGGCTAAATGTATCCTTCGTGTGGGGTAGTATATTTGAGAATATTTCTGAAACAATTCTCTCGATGATTGCGTTCTCTTCCAGGCGGTGTCATTGCTAACAGTCTGGCCATTGTGACGGACGCTGCTCACCTGCTCACAGACTTCGCCAGCTTTATGATCAGTCTCCTGTCCCTCTACATAGCCTCCCGTCCAGCCACCAAAAGCATGAGCTTCGGCTGGTACAGAGCAGGTAGGTATTATAATGCCGTTCGTGACCCTTAGGCCCTAAAGCGCTAAAATATTTTCTTGTATAAACCATGGAGACCAAAGGGTTTTTCCAATTTGAAATCATCATAAATGTCCCAGTTAGCCCTTTGTGATTCATTTGAATACCTATAGATGTTATGGATCTACATCTGTTACAAATATTTTCATTTAGTGCGGAGATCGTCTTTATACGTCATTATTACAGTGTAGACGCCAGATTCTAACGTATAAAGACGGTCCCCACGCTGAAAGGTTGATTTACTAGTAAACAGTTATACTGCCCCTTGGCTTTGCGATGTGGAATAATGAATACAATTCATACAAGCCCTGTAACTGTCACAATTCTAGCGATGTTATTGTACACATCATCAAAACGCAACGATGTCCCACCGCTGACACGGAGGAAACATGATATTTCTCTGAAAATTTCTCTGCAGCAAGCGGGGAATGAACCGACGCGAGAGGTCATAGTTATTTGGCAGAGCGCAACGCTCTACCAATCAATTCACCACGCCCCTCTCCAAATAAACACCTTATCTGGAGTACTGGATATTAACCCTTAAAGCGCTGAATTTTTGTATGAAAACCTTGGAGGCCAAAGATTTTTTTTCAATTTAAAATCATCATAACTGTCTTAGTTAGTTAGCTCTTGCGAATTCATTTGAATACCTATTTTATGGGTCCACGGCCAGTAGAAATATTTTTACTCTTACAGTGCGGGAATCGACTTTAGTCGTCAGAATCTGACGTCTACAGACGGTAGATTCTGACGACTAAAGTTGATCTCCGCGCTGTAAGGGTTAACCCTTTAACCGCCAAATTATTTAATAATAATTTTACCCTTACTGTTGTGTTTCGCGTGCTTCAACAATTTTGAAATCTCGTTAATAGATGTCACGTTTTATCTTTAACATGTTCAGAAGCTGGTATTTAATTTTCTAATGAAAAATGAAGAAACGAATATAAGGACCGGTGGTTAAAGAGTTACTCTAAAACTGGCAAGGTTGTATAATTATACGTTTTCAAACATTGACCATTTTACTTATGCCACCCTTGTCATGCTAGACCCTTAGATAGGTTTCCAAAAACGACACTAAAATTGTCAAAATTGTTTGTGGCGGATGCTCAGTTGATCGATATTTTTCATTCATTTGAAGCTGGAATTGCTCACGCAATTTCCAGCTTCAAATGAATGAAAAATATGTTATATTGTTACTTGAAGCTGGGAATTGAGCTTATAGGAGGGGGTGTATGTGTATAGTCTGTCCAACGGTGGAGCAACGGTGGAGCAATGTCCTGAATGAAATCTAGCTTCTAGTTGATTGAGCCTACTCAGTCAAATCTGAATCGATTTTCATGAAATTTTGTAAACACTATGTTTTAGTCATTTGGCATCTATCCTGGAAATTTCGTAAAAAAAATATTGTATAGCCCCATTATAAACCAACTTAATTCCGGTTTATTCTCAGAATTGTGTTGCATATCAAATGGTCTAACTTTTGAAATACTATAACTGACATTTTCAGCTTTGTTACCAACTGACTAGATAATAATGGTTACCAAACTGTGTGTGAATCGCTAACCCAGCAAACACAAAACATTTGTGTAACATTTGTACAAAGTCGGCCCAACGTTTTCAACGTTGATCCAACTTTGTCCAAATGTTATACAAATGTTTTGTGTTTACTGGGGAAGAATTGACTGAGTAATAGACGAATGCTACCTTGCCATCCTCCACCATCGGACATACTGTAGTTACTTAACTAAATATTGCATCCTGTAATTCACCGTATGCAATATTTGTTTGACGATTATCCCAGCACACGAGAGGCTCTTTATCCAATATTGGTTTAATATTGGTCCAGCGACTACAACGCTCGTCCAACATTAAACCAATATCGGATCATACCTCGTGCTTGCTAGAAACATCAACACCATTACCGCTGACATTAAATCACATGGTGGGCCAACCCCTAAAAAACTCGCGACATTTTGCCAGCAAGTTGTTAGGCCTATACAAACCCCTCCATTGTACCCCGCAAACGCAAGATAGGGGATGATGTAACCGGACATAATGTGTCAGGATTTTTTATGAAGCCAAGACCTGAAACATTATTACATCTATAAACTTTCCAATTATATTTTTACAGACAATTCGGTATGATCGTTTATCCTTGCACGGCTTTTGCATTGTATTTTGCTACATTTAACCTTTACAGTGCGGGGATCAGCTTTAGTCGACAGAATCTGACGTCTGTAGACGTCAGTTTCTGACGACTAAAGTCGATCCGCGCACTGTAAGAGTAGAAATATTTCTAATGGACGTAGACCCATAGCACAGGTATTCAAATGAATCGGAAAGAGCTGACTAAGACACATATGATGATTTCAAGGTGAAAAACTCCCTTAGTTTGCGATGTTTTTTTTACAAATTAATTCAGCGCTTTAAAGGTTAGGCTAATAGACCTACACACAACCTTTTTTCAACCACTGGGAGTTACATCTCGCTACCGCAACCGACAACTTCAAATAGGTGAAAATTTCTCATAATAATTTTTATTTTATTTGAGACCAATCATTTGCATATATTGGTGTTTAAGCACGCATTTCGTTCCCAATCACTGCGATTTAAACGTTTAATAAAACCGATTTAAAGCGACTATAGTCTTAATCAGCAGTGTAGGGGTCAAATGATTGATCTCAAGTACAGACTGAATGACGAGATCATGTATTTATTATTTATGAGGGTGTTCTGTGGGCTGACATTCATTATAACATTGATGGAATTTGCGCAATTGTGCTGCCTAATAATGTTGTCGATAAATCATGTTTGACTAAATGGGTAAGGGACAAATTTTAATCAGATTTGAAAACAGATTGAATAAATATTTAAATAAAGTTTTTTCTGTATAAATTTGACAGAAGTTGGTGTAACAATACTATTCACCATTAACTTTCTAGCTCTAAGCCAAGTTAGCTGATGTTTTTTGTCTGTGTCTGTCTGTCTGTCTTTCTGCCTGTTGCCTGTCTCTCCCTCCCCCCCCCCCGCATTCTGAAACTTGTTCTGAAACTTTGTTCTACATGCTTATCGTGTGAGCTCAGCGTGATATTTATTCTAATGTTTTGAATCTTGACCCGTAGGTCACGATTCAAAACATTAGAATAAATATCACGCTGCTCACCCTGTAGCCATAGAGAGAGACATTTATTATTTCAAATTGAAAAAACTCTTTGGTCTCTATAGTTTGTATAAAAAATATATTAGCTTTGGGTTAATAAAGTTTACTTTGTTTGTTTTTCCACCAGAGGTAATGGGAGCGCTGGTATCAGTGTTGATGATTTGGGTGGTCACCGGCATTCTCGTCTACATGGCCATAGAACGAGTGATTTCGGGTGATTATGAAATCAACGCCACCGTCATGCTCATAACCGCCGGAGTCGGCGTCTGCTTCAACGTAGTGTAAGTACATTGTCTCTAAACTATTTTTGTTATTGAATGCTTTAAAATGTATTATTTTTCCACATATAATCTGCAAGAAGAATGTTTGCAAAGATTATTTACCCTCATATATATACTACACTGAAGCCTGATTAATTTAATCCAATTAGTCTTTTGTCCCTTCAATCAATCAATCGGTCGGTCGGTCGGTCGGTCGGTCGGTCGGTCGGTCGGTCGGTCGGTCGGTCGGTCGGTCGGTCGGTCGGTCGGTCGGTCGGTCGGTCGGTCGGTCGGTCGGTCGGTCGGTCGGTCGGTCGGTCGGTCAGTCAGTCAGTCAGTCAGTCAGTCAGTCAGTCAGTCAGTCAGTCAGTCAGTCAGTCAGTCAGTCAGTCAGTCAGTCAGTCAGTCAGTCAGTCAGTGAGTCAGTCAGTGAGTCAGTGAGTCAGTGAGTCAGTGAGTCAGTGAGTCAGTCAGTCAGTCAGTCAGTCAGTCAGTCAGTCAGTCAGTCAGTCAGTCAGTCAGTCAGTCAGTCCTCCTAAATCCTCGGGACTGAGCTCATAGGCGCACAAATCCTTAGAATTATTTAATTAATGTGTTCTTTCCTTCATTCATTCATGTATAATAATGGTGCCATACAATTACGATTCAAATTCGTAAGCATGTCTAAGCAATTTAGGCGAGGTAGATTATACACCAGGCTCCTCCCAGTGGATGATTGATTATTGTTAGCCATAAAACGCAGCCTGTCATCCTAATGATTGTCCAGACTAACAATTTAACATTGCAGGGTGTTATCATGGTTATAATGATGTGAGAACGTGTGTACATCACACATTGTATTATAATAATAATGATTTCCAGGTGCACCATTTTTTATATTGAATTTTAATGATAGTAATACATTATTTTAATATTAGACATAATAAGTGTCTGTAAATCTATAGAACAGTAGAAACCCACCGGGCACACGACGTTGTTGCGACGTTTAATCAACGTCAATGACGTTGATTCAACGTCGCAACAACATCGTGTGCCCAGTGGGAACTCATGGCAGCAAGTAGAAAGATAGCCAGCAAACAATGTTGTTTTAACTTTGGCCCATCGTCTCCGGTGCTGACCCGACATGGAATAAATCGACATGGTTATCAATAAGACATACAACACAATATAATTTTGCTTCTGATTTGCCTTGCTAGATACTTTATATTAAAACGTAAGGTAGAAATGGTAAAACACAAGAACCTGTGTTGTCCAGATTGCCACAAGAGGACAAAATACCCTGTACGGCAATGGAACTTTCTTAGGACAGTCGTGGCCTTGACGCAGTATTTAGTGGTAAAATGAGAATTAATAGTCGTAAAAAATATTAAGTAGAAATATTGCGCTGTGTGAAATATAAATACGACAATAATATTATAGATAATTATCAGTCTTCTCATTAACATGATCTCTCCAGAATAATAACCCATTCTAAAAGGCTGTAACTGCCCATGAAACAGGGAACGTTGACCCAATGTTGGGTTAATGTTAGGCCATCGTCTCCGACGCTGGCCAAACAGTAACCCAACATTGGGCCAACGCCTCGTGTTTGCTGGGTGGTGATACTGGTAGACCACTCTGAAAGCACAATACATTACACTAATGTTGGCTTAGTGTTGGGCCGGCGTCGCAGACGGTGGACCAACACCCGGCATATATAGGTTTAATATATCGTGTTTACCGAGCTAGGTTTGCATCTCTCACACGTGACTGTGCTTTCAATCAATGACAAATTAAATTCGAACGAAATCGTAAATATCTAATAAATGTTGTTATGATGACATGGTATAGTGTTAATCCCATCACAGAGAGAATGCCGACTCCTCCAAGCAGACACAAGATGTTGAATTAATGCTGGCTTAACGTTGGTCAAACGTCAAACCAACATTGATTGAATATCTTGTGTCCGCTGGGCTTATAACTATGACCTTATATTTAAATTTGAATGTACAGTACCTTTTTGGATTTACCAAAACCATCTTAATAATTAACCCTTTGAGTGCGGGCGACGCTTTTAAGCGCATTCATACTGTTTTTCCACAACTAAAATTTGACAGAAATTGAACAAATATGCATGTATAAATCTTGAGTAAAGCCCCCATTGTGAAATTTAGCAGGTTTAATTTTTAAGTGAGTAGGTATTTTCCTTTCATTTGAAGTTGGCAATTGCGTGAGCAATGCCAACTTCAAATGAAAGGAAAATGTGAAGTAGTAATGAAGCTCTTAAAGAGTTAACTTATTTGTTTATGAATGGCCAAATAGCGAGAAAAACATACGTAATGTATATTGTCATTTACACTTTAACTAAAATATTTCCAAAAAAATTAAAGTGGCTCTTGTGAGAATGATCTAAAAAATTGTTGTTATGATCATTTTTACTCTTCGGCCCGTTGGGCAACATGGTGCAGCAGATTGAATTCATAATTAATACAAACATTCAACCCCTTCGCCAATTTGTTTTACCCAAGTTCATAAGTCATAGGTAATGGTCAAGGTCAAAGATTGTTTACACGATAACTTATAGTATAATTATAGGATCTATCATTTTTTTTATGTGAAGTTACCCGTGAGTATGGAGATGACCTGATTAGGTTTTCACCTTTCCACCGATAGTCAATATATAAACCACCCGGCGACTATTTTTTTTCAAAATTCCCTTGCAACCTGGTAGGCCCATATATCACTGTATATAGACTATAGGTTTTTCGGGGTCTGTGAGTCTAATTGGCATTGTCCGTTTTCGTGTGCGACCGACAAAGAGGCTATGGCGGCCATCTTAATATTCTAATTAAAATAATCCTTGTTAACGCGATCACTTGAAAAATAATTATTGGATCTCTCCATTTTTTTATGTGAAGCTACCCTGTCGCATGAGTATGGAGATGACCTGATTAGATTTTCAGCTTTCCACCAATAATAAATATGGCCGCCACCTGGCGACATTTTTTTTTAGAATTCACTCGAAACCTTAGAATATATAAGTTTTCGGGGTCTGCGAGTCTATTGGCATTGTCTGTTTTCACGTGACACCGAAAACGAGGCTACGGCGGCCGATTTGGTTTTATCAATTTAATAACTCGTTCCTATTTTCAGTTAAATGACTTAAAACTTGGCATTTATAAGTTTTCGGGGTCTGCGAGTCTCTTGGCATTGTCCGCTTTCATGCGCGATTCAAACCGAGGCTATAGCGGCTATATTGATCTTATCATTGATTGATCTTCGATTATTGGCATCACGTATTGGAAGCAGTTGTGTCAGATTTGTGGACATTTTGAGTCACTGCATCAGCCGAGGGGTGTAGGCCTATCAGTGCTTTCACGTTTTTTTTAAATAATGTCACGAATGGTTTGAAATCCTAATTGGATCAAAATGGAGAGAATTAAGATATTTTTATCTGTAAAAAATAACAATGTTCATAGTGTTTTAAAAACGGTTTAGCGCAGATTGATTTTTTTCTCGTGGAAACATTTTGTGACAGCGTCTGGAATACTTCGGGCAGGTGGCCCAATGTATAGTCAGTTTGTGGCAGGCGGACAAACTACTTACCCAACAAACACGATACATTGACCCAATGCTGTGCCAATGTTGGCCCGCCGTCTCCGACATCGGCCCAACATTGGCCCAGCATCGGGTCAATTTATTGTGTTTGCTGGGTAATGACTTTAATATCAATTTGAAGAATTGATCACTGTGTTTTTAAATAAACTAAATATACACGATGTAATTATAAAAAATCCTTCTCTGAAATATTAGACGATACCAGTCCAGACAGTGATACTTTCGTATGTATCTCTACCTTGTTTTCAGTTTTTGTATCGGTAAAAAATATATTTATTGACAAATGCATACAGCTGCAGTTTTAAATTTATGCTTGTCATTAGGATTGCTTGCGAATTTTAAACATAAAAAACAGAATTCCGAATAATAGGCCTCCCAGCAAACATAAAACATTTGTTTTTGGGCGCAACCATTTTTTCACTATCCACGTAGTGGGTATACATTAACCCTCTGAGCGTTGTGTACGATTATTGTTTCTTTCAATTCGCCTTGATATCAGATCAAATCACCGTTATTGGAAATTAAATGAATGTTTAAACATAAATATTTGCAAATATATGTTTGGTCGCAAATTAAACGAATATGAGTAATCCCCCCCCCCCCCAGTTGAAGTACCACGACCCACGTACAACTTCAAGTGCGTGAAAATTTAAATAACTCGCAGGAAAAGGGTTAAATAACTGATTAGGCAGTATATATATAAAGTCATGACTACGTTGTGCATTATAACATAGGCCTACATGTAACTCCTTGTAAGTAAAGTATATTTCCGTTTTATAAAGTGGAACGCATTACCCTTTAGCATGTTTAGTGCCTATGCTACTAGAATAACTGGATTCATGTTTAAAACAGTGTAATAGCCGCAATTGTTTCCCATCAAATACGAGATGTTGACCCAGTGACCATTGGGTTGCTGTTTATGTTTTCGTTGAATTTATACATAATTTATGTAATTTTTATTTGTGTCAGGATGGCGTTCACACTTCAGCATGGACATAGTCATGGTGGGATGAGTCACGCTCATAGCCACTCCGCCGGTCACTCAAATGGTCAGTCGAGTGGTCACTCAAGTGGTCGCGGCAGAAATAACGACAGTGAGAATGACGGCGTTGATAATGAGGCCGCTCAGGAATATGCAGCTATTAGCAATAGAAACGACGATGCCAGTCCCATCGCAAACGGACATGCGAAAACAGAAAATGCCGAAACAAAATCTAGAAAAGTCGCAGGGAACGTTACTTCACGAACACTGCAGTTCCGGAAAAATTCGGACGAATACCCGTCCACGGATAGCCTACATATCGATATAAACTCTGTAGAAAACCATGACCTGAAAAAATCACAAGAGCCCAATATCAACGTGAGGGCTGCCTTCATCCACGTGATCGGAGACCTCATTCAGAGTGTGGGCATCCTCATAGCTGCGTTTATAATATATTTTAAGGTACGTATTCTCGTACAAGATACGATATATCGTAGGCTTCGGATTGGCATCTTCATCTATCCAGTTGTCTGCCACCGGCAGAACCTGGATAACCCGTATATGTGCTATGTGTTCAGAACCCCCCTCCTCCCTCCTCCTCCCTGGCCAATTCACAGTTGATTCTGGCGGCCCAAACAATCTGACCCGAGTGTGACCTCCACGCTGCAGTCAGTAAACCGGTGACGTCATAATGAATATTCATGTTGCTCGCACCCCTCATTTTCGTACCCGCTTCACACACACCTGTTGTCAAGGTCAGACTGGTAGTCTGACGGTCAGACCTGATACGGCAAGGTGCGGATTTGTCGAGATGGCCATCTCGACCAATCCGAAGCCTACGATACATCGTAATTTGTAAAAGAACACTGATCTTCTAATTATTTGGAAATACAAGCACGTATGAGAATCATAATGAATAAAATGTACAAACAATCCAACAAGCTAAATGTCATCAGTCACTCATTCGTTTAGCTAATCAACAGACACGCTATCCATCGTCAATACATGTAGTTCAATTTATGATGTACTTGTCTAATACGGTCGAATGGATGTCATTGCTCGTTTTAGCTGATAGCCAAGACATGATAGCCAAATTAAATTTAGGGCAGAAACTAATGAACGTGGTTATCTATTTATTGAAATTCATTAATTCGAATTCGCTGTCAACACAATAGTATTCAAATTTGTGATCTCATATAAGATTCCCTTAATAAATACCATGATTGTCAATCATGTTCCAGAGTTATAATGGTCATTAAATTTTAGCACTCATCAATCTGTAATTATTAAATATTGGTGGGGTAATAGGTACATGAAGTTATGGTGGTAATTGATTATTTTGAATTATAATGTTTAATATCAAGTGCGGCCTATTATGTGAAATTCAATGACCTCGACCTCCTTTGTTTTACCCCAGCTGGCTAATACAATGAAGTATGGGAGAGGGTTCTTATACAACCTTGTTTTCACCGAGTGACCTCACTGCGTTTCACAGAATGAAGTATGGGGGAGGGGGTGTTATATAACATTGTTTTTACCGAGTGGCGTTACTGCGTTTCACAGAATTGTTTTTCTTCGACCCAATTTAGGACAAGAAAATATAGTCACTTTTTGTGCCCATTATTATAAAATGTACTTCATATATTTTTACCGAGTGGCGTTACTGCGTTTCACAGAATTGTTTTTCTTCGACCCAATTTAGGACAAGAAAATATAGTCACTTTTTGTGCCCATTATTATAAAATGTACTTTCATATATTACGTAGGTGTATTATATTTAATACATTGCGATATTAATCAAAAAATTATTCCATATTTATTTATTTATGGCGCTATATATAACTAGCTATATATCCTACTTATATTGTTCACAGACACGTATTTACCCCTCGGCCCGTTGGGCCCGAAGGGGTATTGTCGTCCCCTTCGTGCGCCACCGTCTCCGCCGCCGCCGCAGCACACACTCTTTTGGCTATTACACCAACATAGTGCCGCAGAATAAATTCATAATTAATACAAACATTCAAACCCTCCCGACACTTTTTTTACGCAAAGTCAAGGTCATAGGTCAAAGATTTAAAAAAATTCTTGTTAACGCGATAACTTAAAAAATAATTATTGGATCTCTCTATTTTTTTACGTGAAGTTACCCATGAGTATGGAGATGACCTGATTAGATTTTCAGCTTTCCACCGATAATTAAAATGGCCGCCACCTGGCGACTTAATTTTTTTTTTAGACTTGATTTTTTTTTTATAATTCCCTTGAAACCTGGTATATATCATAGGTTTTCAAGGTTTGCGTGTCTGCTGGCATTTTCCGTTTTTGCGTGCAACCAAAAACGAGGCTATGGCGGCCATCTTTATTTTTTAATTACAAAATTCCTTGTTAACGCGATAACTTGAAAAATAATTATTTGATCTCTCCAATTTGTTATGTGAAGTTACCCATGAGTATGGAGATGACCTGATTAGAATTTCAGCTTTCCACCGATAATCAAAATGACCGCCACCTGGCGACTAATTTTTTTTTTAATTTTTTTTTCACAATTCCCTCGAAACCTGTTATATATATATATATATAGGTTTTCGGGGTCTGCGAGTCTATTAGTATTGTCCGTTTTCATGTGGGACTGAAAACGAGGCTGCGGCGGCCATTTTGGTTCTATCAATTTTAATAAATCGTTTTTATTTTCAATTAATTGACTTGAAACCTGGCATATATAGAGTCACTGCATTAGCCGAGGGGTATTTGAGTGCTTGCACGGTATTTTTTGTATTTTTCATCTATTAACGTACCCTTTAACCGCCAAATTATTCAATTGGAATTTTCACCCACTTGAAGTTGCGTCTCGCTGACGCGATCCACAACTTCAAGTGAGTGAAAATTGTTTCGATTCGACAAAATGGAGGTCAACAAATTTCAAATCTTGCTGATTAATGTCACGTTTTATCTTTAACAGGTTTAAAAACTGATATGTAATGTGCTAATATAAAATGTAAAAAACGAATATGGATGGCACCGGCGGTTAAAGGGTTAATGGCTTAGAAGTACTGGTGCAGATCTCTTTTTTGGCCTTACAGAGCAGAGTACTGGCCTGGTGTTGACCTTTGTGTTGCTCGACCCAAATAAATACATGACTACAGTCAATTTAATCCGGTTTTTTTTAGCTGTAATTAGACAAGAAATGTGTGCTTAATTTTTTTTTTTAACGAAAATGAGCCATTTTCACGCGGTAACTAAGCACACGTTTAACCCTTTCAAGCCTGAATTTACCATTGTCATCTTTATCCACTACAAGCCGCGAATTACTGTCGCAATTATCGACTTGTAGTGGATGAAAATGACTTGAAGTTGGTGACAAATGAAAAAATATACTGCTCTTTTTAAAAAAGTTTCCATGAAATTTTTTGTTCTAAAACCACCATAGGTTTCAGAAAATTATGTCATTCTTCAGAGATGCGAAATGATGCGTTAATGCATCGTGAGGGTTTAAGGGGTTAAGTTAGTAAACATTTAAGTTTTATAATTTGTAAGGTTAAGTTCAATCAATAAAATAATTTCTGGTAGCTGCTCAGTTAATAAAATAATCCAATTTGGGAAATATTTATTCCTTATAATCATGATAATATTTTTCTTCCTTACATGAAAAATAGTATCTGAACTGACAACTCAGTACATCATGCTATTATACAAGATAATACGAGACGTCAGTTCGTCGTTGGCCCAATATTGTCCCAATGCTAAGATAACAGATCGCTCTTTTGCAAGGATTCACCTTCTACAGGGATGATTTCACGTTTTTGCTTTGTATCTCCGCCGCCGCTGAAATACAAAGCTTCGATAAAAAACATTTTTTTTTGCGATAAACGACCGACAATTTTTTTTTATGCTTCGTCGAAAAAATGAAATATATATTTTTGTCGTATGCCTCCCATATTATGTACGTTACCGTTTTTTTTTCTGGTTAACATATTTTTCATAAATTTCGACAACAAACTTTTTTTTCTGCCCACATTTTCAACAAACGTATTATTTCTAGCCCCCCCTCCCAGATATCATATGGTGTGTCCCTAAGTGCTATTGACTGGCCGGTTTTTAGTTCGATGTTCTAAAACTGTGATCATCCTACAAACTTTCCGAGGTATTTTAAAAATGGCACTTCTCGGATTCAAAATGGCCGGCTCTCGGACTTTTCCTTGTGAGCGCTGACTCTAGAATTTTTATACCGATGTTCTGAAATTTGACGCACATGCTCACCATGCCACCTCACCAGACAAGTTTAAAAATGACACCGACCAGAATCAAAATAACCGCATCTAGGACATAAACGGCTTTTCACTGTAAGTTTGCTTGACTGATGGATTTTTATTCCAATCATCTCCGAAACCACGTGCTCAACCTGCATTGAATGAGTTTAAAAATAACATACATGTTTATCAGATTAAAATTGCCGCCGCTGATTTTCTTTTAATCGCGATTGACTCTTATATTCTCATTTTAATGTCTTGAAAATGCGCATGTGCTCAATCTGCAATCTAACCGTAAAAATATGTAAGTGACACATACAAACATATTCAAATGGCTGTCGCAAAGCCAAGAACGTCTTTTCCTTGTAAGCGTGATTGACTTGTAGATTTTTGGTCATATATGTTCGAAAATGGCCCAGATCAGATAAATCAAGATGGCCATTCGGGCGTTTTTTCTTTTATCGCCTGTTTTACCAGATCATAAAGATGCTGCTGTAAAGCTAAAAGGGACACTTTGTTTTTTTTGCTATAATATGTAATGCGAAAACACTTTTCTAGTTTATTTTGATATTTTTCCCATACTAAAATACAATTGCAATTAACAGTAACTGCTGACTTGGAAACTTATGCTGTTACTGATGTTCGACTTTACTTGGAAGAATAATATTTCTGAAAAAATTTGCTTTTTCTTTCTTTCACAGCCTGAGTGGAAGATAGCCGATCCCATCAGCACTTTCATTTTCTCAGTACTTGTACTCATCACAACTATCACAATTCTCAGAGACGCTCTACATGTCCTGATGGAAGGTAGGCTACTCTAATCTCTTATTGTGAAATTCGTTAGAAAACAGATCGTAAATTGTGGGCAGCAGATCATAAATGTCAGTGGACCCTGCTGGTCGCGAGCCACAGCTTCAAATGACAGAAAATTTAAATTGAGAAGGTCAGCGCTCTGAAGGTCAAAATGCTATAGGCATGGTGTTATATTAATAGTCATGATCTGCTTTGGTCAAGCAATGTTCTAATTACAGGCCCTTCTTGTAAGAGTTGAGACCTATCATATAATCCCGAGGCTGTAGGGCTCAAAGTAATAAATTTTCCTCCGAACGTAAGCTATATTACACTATCGTAAGAGCACCGTCTCCACTTACACATAATTTTCTATTATTTTTCATAACTGCACCTTATAAGTGGGTAGCTATTTTCTTAAATGGTGCTTTCTATCCAAATTCATGCAAAAATATTAGCTGCTGTGAGTTTGCGCTCATCATTGTAGACCCTATTGTATAATTATGCTCTATCGTAGCCACACTGCGGGTATTTTTGTTTTCAGGGGCGCCTCGTGGGATATCGTTCAGTGAGGTCAAGGCCAGCCTCTGCTCCATAGATGGCGTGAAGGAGCTTCATAACCTGAGGCTCTGGTCTCTCACCATGAATAAAACAGCCGTCTCCGTCCATCTAGCGTTAGGTAAGCGCATCTCCCCTATCGCGAGGTCTCACCCACCGCGCTCAGCGGAGCAAGGCGAGGTGGGTGAGAATTTGTGAGAGAAGGTGGGTAATCATTTCCAATGGGTAAGCATATCTAATGGTAGACATATCTAATGGGTAAGCATATCTAATAGCTAAGCATATTTGATGAGTAAGCATATCTGATGGGTAAGCATATCTGATGGGTAAGATATCTGATGGGTAAGTATATCTGATGGGTAAGCATATCTGATGGGTAAGCATATCTGATGGGTAAGCATTTCTATCACTTCTCATCCCCAGTTAACCCTTGCAATGCTGAATTATTTTGTATAAACTATGGAGACCAAAGGGTTTTTTTCATTTGAGGTCACCATTTATCTCTTAGTTAGCTCTTTCTGCTTCATTTGACAACTTATGGGTCTACGGCCATTATAAGTATTTTAACTCTTTCAGTGCGGGGATCGTCTTTATACGTCAGAATCTGATGTATGTATTACATAAATTTATAATGTAGTTCTTAATTAACATGAACTATATGCACATTGTTGAAAAAAACTTGTCCCCTACTAAATTAAATGTGAGGGTCGTATTTGGCACTAATTGGAGCAGCACATACTAAGCTTATGAGTCGATATTGACATTTTATAAATTATTGTCCTACTTGATTTTCATCTGATCTGTGTGTTGCAGAGAGAAATGTAGAGCCGCAGCCGATTCTGTCTCAGGCCAGTGAGACGATGTGGCGTCAGTTTGGTGTGCACGAGTGTACTGTACAAATTGAAGAATACGTGAACGAGATGGAAAACTGTGACCAGTGCCAGGGTCCACAAAACTAACCTACACAACCACAGCACGTGTATCACTAAAAATCACAGCAAACATGAGACGTTGGCCCAACGTCGTAGACGGTTGGCCAACAGTAAGCCAATGTTTTTCCAACGTCTCATGTTTGCTGGGATGACGTCAGTTTACAAACGTTCTTGGAATATTTAACAAATATACGGAATTTTACCCCAGCAAACACATGACGTTGACGCAGTTTTGGTTTAATGCTGGCCTCCGTCGAAAACGGTGGACCAGTGTTAAACCAGGGATGGGTTAACATCGCGTGTTTGCTTTGTATATTTGTGTTGATTCTTATTTTCCAATTTGAAACGGCTACACTGCTATCTTACTGATCTGTTTTCATCCAGTGGCGGATCCAGAATGTGAAGGAGGAGGGGGCGTAAGCCACATTTTGGCTGAAAAAGGGGTGTTAGCTTCACTTTATTCCAAAAAAGGTATGAAAATGTACTATTTTCACCAAGAAGGGGGGGGGGCGTACGCCGTGTACGCCCTATGCTGGATCCGCCACTGTCATCGACAGTATTAGGTAACGCTGATATCAAAGAGACGTTATTGCCATTCTGTGAACTGACAGATATGTCAAGTCACGTGATTCCAAAGAGAACTCTTCACAAGATAAATTAAAATGAGTCTAGATCATCTGCATTGCTTGCTGAAGAATGGGATTATTCTGCCGTATGACAGCAAACTTAAATACCAAACATTACGACCTCTAAACAATGTTTACAGCAATTTATGCGTTTTTTTTCAGATTCTAGCTATCCAGTCTTTTGCAAATGCCAGTACCGTTTTGGCCCAATTTTGCATAAACGCTTGCCTATAAGATTTTGCTTTTTCTTTTCACTGAAAAATGAAAGGTTTTTTTGTAACATTATTTTAAACTACTGATCATATGACACGGTAATTTTTATGTAAACCTTCAACACAAGTATAGGGCTACACATGACCTGTATAGCTAATCTACTTAGGCCTACGCCAATCAGTATCATTATGACTAAACAAAAATGAGATGACGGTATTAAACTTATGAAATAAACATTACACTTCAACTGTCACCTTATAATGAGAATCAAGTGTGTTCTGATTTAAACTGCATATAGAGTTTATTTTGTAAAATATTTGATGCACAATGCACTATTTATAACTTCGCATCATTGATTGGGATAATGTATATAATAACGGTCTAATAAACTATAACTATTTTACCAAAAAGTGTTTGTATTATTGCTATTGTTTAACCCTCACAAATCAATGTATTTACTTATGATTTACAAGAAATTATAATGTTACATAACATTGTAATGTTAGGCCATATCATCACAGTGTAATCATGCGACATATCGGAATACATTATAGTACAGCGGCTGATGTAGCAGAAATGGCTTCGGTAAAAAATCATGATAATATAAATGGATTTAAATTTTCTACCACTTGAGTTTGTGTCTCGCTACCGCGATCCACAGCCTCAAGTGATTGAAAATTGCCAATCACACACATTACTGACACACGTGCGGTTGATAGAAATAACCGTTTTCTTAGCATAGATGATAATCATTGCAATTAGTAACATGATATATAAGTTACATTTTCACACAAGATGCTGGTGTTCGGGACCTTGTTGTTTTGGATGAGTTAAATTGATATGGTTGATATTGCTATTGGACATACTCGTGCATCAAGGGAAGGAAACTTCACTTTTCACATAATTATAGGTATGATTAGAGATAACTACGTACTGGATATCTCTCAGTCTGTTCTTCTAAGAAAATAATGACTAGACGAGACTGAGCATCGATATCTCTATAATAACTTTCAAAATGAGGGGTTCTCTGTTCAGATGAGCACAATAAAAACATTTTGTAAGATTTTAGTAGAGGGAACAGACAATGATAAAGACACGCAGGGCTTCGGCCTAAAAAAATCTACGTTCTGCCACAAATATATCCAACCTTCCAAAATAAGAAAGAAACAGATGCCCAATGTATTTTAAAATTCAAGGATGGTGGATATTAATCGGACAAACCCCTTTATTAGAAAATGAATATAGCAAGGGGAATTTGGACTCTGAATGCCCAGAATAGGCCATATCACAATACTTGAATGTTTGACAACATGTAAGCCATCCCTTTAAGGACAGGTTTTAGGGATTCTTCCCAAGTAGCATTCAGAAAGTTACACATGTTTTGAATTTCACTGTTATTTTTTGTTTTTTTTACAACAATAAAAAGGCAAGAAATGAATAATTAAATGGTGTGACTCATTAATGTGCACATATTGACACCTTTATGAAGACTATAGCTAATCTGGATGAAATATTACTACCGATTTTGCTGTTTTCGTATAATTGGACCAAGCATATTTACTCAAATAATATGTATGTGAAAAAATAAGATATCAAGAGTCACCTGGGCTCAGATGATGCGGTTCATTGATCTGCACGTTTTCTAGCCGAGTAAACAACGTCTGTGGGCGAGCGCTACACGTTTTCATGCTTTTATGAAGGCTCTAGTAAATCTCAAATCAATTATATTTACAACTTCGTGTGTTTTATATAATCGTCTAATTAGTATTCACCGTCTTTCACAAAATAGGTCATAATTATAAGCAAAGTCAAAATATCAAGTGTCATATGGGCCTAAATTGACCAGAAAGGACCCTGGAACAACATAGAACTGGGTGACAGCTTGTAACATTCCATCCCCCCTGACTTGATTTCTAAGCTCCTTTTGAGATTAAATTCCTGGTCTATTTCATTAGCATGTCTACGATGTGTAAAAAAAGTCCCACGAAAAACATGCAGAGGAAATGTACTCTATTATAACATTATAAACACGATTATTGTAACACATTGAGGAAATCTTTTTCAACGTATCAAACGATTTCCACACTATATAATTAAACTCTGCTGGACAAATAAATTGCTAAATCTGATAAAATACAGCGTAATACCAGCCATACCTAGCCAAGCTGGTGGACTGTGTTTGTAACCTTCATTGGAGATGTATTATATATAACTGAAAATTTCGCTCTTTTCACATGACAATTTTTTTTTAAAGTTTCACCTTTATGTTTCAACACTTGGGCATATATAGAAGGACATGCGAAATTATCGTATCGTATTGCAGGCTATATAAACTTCAAGCAGAATATATCGGCTTACTTGTTCTAGAACATTTTAATTACGGTATACTGTTATCTGTTCTGTAGAATTTCTTATTTATGTATCAGAACAAAAAATCATAAGAGTGCTTTGAAAGTATGTTTACCATTAACGACATGCGCTATAAAATATCCCACTGACAGCAGCTAATAGCTGCAATACTACAGGGAAAGGACTCTGTGTATATATAAATGTTTATTATTGTCTCACCCAATATAGAGTTACAGATGCTGATAATTATTGTGGTTTAGCATACAGGCCTTCAATATATTCACATGTTTGAAGAAGTGTGTAATGCTGTCTAGATATAGTGTGATGTATTATAAAGTGCCCTTGGTGTATTTTAAAACGGATTAGCTGAATATACATTTCTACACACACGAAATAGACACCATGCATTGTTAAAAGTATTGAATCACCTTGAATGTTTAATAATAAAATATTGTCTGA
Source organism: Flabesymbios commensalis (assembly GCA_964017125.1). Taxonomy (NCBI): domain Eukaryota; kingdom Metazoa; phylum Annelida; class Polychaeta; order Terebellida; family Flabelligeridae; genus Flabesymbios; species Flabesymbios commensalis. The sequence goes on from OZ024915.1 coordinate 30,448,744, forward strand.
TGTACTTTGTGACACTTTTCTTAAAAGTGCAGGTATGTAAGTATATGCTGTACGTAGTACCACTAGAAAAACATTCCATAGTTTACCACCTAAATATCTAAATGTCTATCACTCGTTTATTATACATATTGGGTAATACTACAGAATAAAAAGACCTACTATACTATTTGTCAATGACCATGGAAATGTCCCGCTTTTAATATTGAGGGGCACTTCCATGGACAATTCTGAATTATATCGTTTAATTTAAAACTCTTCTATAAGACTTCCAATGTTAGACCTCAATTGTGGGTAGCCGGGAACAAATTTCTTTCAAGTTGTGTTTGTAACTTGACCCGAGGACCACCAAACCATCTGGCCATAATCTTCGGGGGGATTGCCAGTGGCATACCCTGGTTCCTCCGCTCAACAGCGGAGCCAATGCAGTACCCGCATCAGTGCTGGTGCTGATGTGGGCCGTGGTAGCCTTAAATAACCGGCAATAACGTGTTTGACATTAGGTCCGACCCGAGAATAGCGGAGCTGCGCGAGATGCCACGGTGTTATATCATTAAATTGTACAGCAAAACCCAAGTCTCCGGCCGTCTGGGCATGTCTGGGGGTAGAACCCTAGACATGCCCAGAACACCTTATCAGGCAAGCGAAGGAAAACGCTCTCAATAACCCACCATGCCCTATCACCCCCACCCTCACATCATCATCTGTACATCATTTCATCTCATCAATTGACTACAAAGTTTTTATCGTATTACAATGTCACTTAAAAGACCATTTGTGCCGAAAAGTGACGTAAAGCAATGATTTACTACTACCACCACCAAACCATGCGGAAAATGCATAATCTGAATGACATAAATCAATGAAGTAGTTTTCTAAAATGTTTGTTCAAAAATTTATTTACATTATTTTCTGCTATATATTTTCTTCATGAGTCATGGGCTCGAATTTTTGAAAGTTAAACGACTAAAAGTTATAAGATTTTCCTAGTGAAACAAGCCCTGGCCTAGGCTAACTCACAGGTAGCCCATGTCAAATTTTCTTTGGATTTGACTTAAGAAGTTAAGACTTAAGGAGAATCTTAAGAAGTCATTTGTATGATGGATTGTTTGCATCTTTTTTTGTTAGAATAAAAAAAAATAGGTCTATTTATTATCTTGTACAAGTGAATGGGCGGTTTATCATCTACCAGCTATTCACTTAGGGGAAACATCGGATGTCCCAGAGTAGGTTCCTCTCTTGATCGTGGTAACAGCTATCACTTCTCAAAAAGAGTATTGCACGCCATAGTGAGTGTGTTGATGGTGCATTTGAAGATTTGTCTAGATGTGATTAAATATAACCCCTAAAATAAAACAGGAGGTTATAATAAACAAAAAAATGGCGCAGTGAAAATAAAAGGTGAAGTTTAAAAAACCTTGCGGTTTACATGTGCGTGAGTTGTCGGTGGAAAGAGTCCAGGGTGGTGGAGGATACAACGTGAGGTGGGAGGCTGTTTCAAATGGGGATGGTGGAGGGATGTTATTGTGACGTATACATAGCGAGTAACTCCCAGTCGAGTACTGCTGGTATTGTGCTAGCAATTGCACACATACCTTGCAGCAAGTCTTTGCACCATTTACATTTTTTTTATGTTATCGGAATTATTTGGGCTCCAAACCGTGGCGGCATATTCCAAGTGGGGTCAGACCAATGACTGATACGCATGCGCTTTGACAACTTGGGAGGAGATTCTTAGATTTCTGCAGAGGAGTTCAAGGATGCTGTTAGCTTTCGCTGTAATTTTGTTGATGTGGGAATGAATTTGAGGTCAAGGTAAGAGTAAAGCCAAGGTATTTAACAGAATCAGTACTTTGTAGAGGGTGGCCATGTAGTTTGTATGATTTATCAATTATTGTTTTGCTTTTGCCGGCCCTTATGGTAAAACACTTGTCTGCATTAAGCTGCATAAGCCAAGTCTTTTTCCGGGAGCCGACAGAATCAAGATCAGACTTGAGAAGTTTGGTGTCTTTTTTGCTTGTGATGAGGTGGTAAATAATACAGTCATCAGCAAATAAGCGGACTGTACTGTTTACTACCCCATCAGGGAGGTCATTGATGTAGATCAGGACAAGTATGGGTACCAGAACAGTCTCTTGGGGTACCCACGGCCATAGAAATATACTTAATGTATGTTCTGTGCCCACGGCAATACCAGAGGACTGTCTGAGGTAGCACTGTCTGAGGTAGCACCGTCCAAGACTATCCTTTGGGATTTATAGGAGAGAAGTAATCCTCTCAAGTGTATACCCTCGGATGCCATACCAGTTATGTTTGTAATTTAAACCTTTGCGTAGAACCTTGTCAAAAGCTTTACTGAAATCCATTATGAGCATGTCTGCTTGGATTGTAGGCCTACTACTGGCTAGGTCTTGGAAGAGAGAAAGAAGCTGTGATTTGCAAGAATGATTTCGACGAAAACCATGCTGAAGAGGAAAGAGTATGTTCTGAATTTCAAGATTTTTCATTAAATTACAAAATCGAGCACAATCGAGCTTTTGTACTGTTGTTACAGGCTAGTCTATTGCATTAGATCAATTAATAATTATTTTTATAAATTTATTTATTGTACTGTATTTTGTGTATAGTCCAGTATTATTCATGTTCAATTGTCAATTTACTTTTGTTATTGATATTCTCAGAAGCGGTGTTACGTCATCACAGGTCAGCATTTACTGCGGGACAGCTACTAGGTGATAACAACGCCTGGGCTGTCAAAGGGATTATACTTCAATGTACTGATTTAATGTCAAAAAGTTGGGACATCCCCTTGAAAATCCCCGTTTTTGCCAGAATCGCGTCATAACATAACATTTCAAATCCAATGTGTATTTTAATATATATTTAGCCGCAAATAGGAACACTGAAAACCATAAAAAAATATATTATATGCACGCAAATTGCAGACAAAGATTAAGAACAAGACAGATTTTATGTGCTAAACAGTACATGTCCACGCGCCTATCATGCGTTGACCTCGTGACCCCGAGTGCATGGTGTGACACGCAACAAGACGGCAACATGATTGGCGTTGAACAGACGAGGTCACACGTGCCAATATGGCAACTTACGCAAAGCACTCCTAAAAGTTGTGCTCCCGTGTTGAATAAATGTCGTTATTAGCATACATACAATCTCTCCGGAGTTAAAAAAACATAATATGAATGAACAGAGATAATATTCCTATTAGACTGTCATGTTTATAGCGACATAAAGCATAATGTTACTTCGGGAGATGTGTTTTAGCGTCGCTACTTTTTATACTTGACATAGTAAAAAATCAAGACCAAACTGCCTTTCTATCACCTAGTTCGCACCCAAGGTCACGCCTTCAAGGCCGTTCAGTTTCTGAGAATAGGCTTTGTCAATGAAATTATCCTTTCTCTTGCTTGTGAGCGACACCTGGTGAGTACATGATAATCACCGATGGGAATGATGATCCATGCTCAATGATTGATTGATAATTATTTTGAGATGGCTTGGCAAAAAATGTATGCAGTTTTTATGTGAATTTTCCTGACTTCAGATGTAGAAATATGCAATATGAATGCTAATAAATAACCACAATAATAATCTGATAGTCTAAGTTTAGTCTAATTAAGTGCTCAACCTGCCCTTGACTAGACTGAATCTCACTGCCGATGGGCTAGCTGAGTAAGCCAGTAACTGAGTGAGCGATAATAGATAAGATAAACTGCATGTGCATGTAATGTATCATATAAATATCGATAAATATATAGAGCAAAGCTGCCTAAATCCGACCCCTCCCTAAATCCGACCCCTTTGTTTAATCAGCCTGTTTGCCATATAACTATAAGGGCATGCTAATTTGCATATTTCAACTTCACATATCATATTACTACGCCTGAGTGTCGTCTGCTAGAATCAACATTGTCATTGGGTTTGGAGCATACTCAGGGACTACGCCTGAGTGTCGTCTGCTAGAATCAACATTGTCATTGGGTTTGGAATATACTCAGGGACCGAAAATTTTCTCTTTATTAATTCGTTTTGACCTCTGAATTTCATTGGTTGTTTAACAAAATGCTTTACTTAAGGAGTGTTTTTTATCAGGTTATTGATGAACATTTATATTTATTTAAATATGTATTGTATGATGTACACATTCATCAAGTTTTGTTTAGACTAGAATTTATACCAGTCTATGGTATTGACTATAGTATAGGGGGGCCTAATCTAAGACACAATTATGCTTTCCGTCGATTTCTCCATGAATTCTTAACAAATTTGCTTGAAATTTGGTACAGGCCATTTCCAAGTCATGTCCTAACAGCGGTAAATTTTTTGTAAAATTATATACAATATTTCAAAAGTTAGACCATTTGACATGTAGTAAATTGAAATTATGACGTTTGTCTATAAACCCATTACACTAATTCCGAAATTTTTATACATGTCAAATAGTCTAAGTTTTAAAATATTTAATATAATTTTGCGAAATTTTTAGCGAGATTAGAACATGACTTGGAAATGACCTGTACAAAATTTCATGGAAATCGGGTCAGAATTGTAAGAGAAATCGAAAAAAAAACATGAGCTACAGATTTAGAGGGCCACAATTCAATCTCCAGGGGGGGGGGGGGGGGGTTCCTTAATGTGATATATCATAGGGCTATCAAATTGACATCACAGAGTGAGCATCGTCCTGTGACAACACTGTGACATTAATGTGATGTGCTCAACTTGTATCACTGTGACCTCACAAAACACTCACACATGTGATGTCATAATTTCGATATCACAGGGATATCATAATGACCTCACATGGGAGCATCATCCTGTGACAACACTGTGAGCTCATGGTGATGTGGTCATCTCTATTTATCTGTGACATCACCACTGTGACAACACTGTGACCTCATGGTGATGCGGTCATCTCCATGTATCTGTGACATCACACTGTGACAACACTGTGACCTCCTCATAGTGATGTGGTCATCTTGTGTATCTGAGATATCATATTGTGACAACACTACTACATCATGGTGATGTGGTCAATTTGTGGTCAATCACTGTGACCTCACAAACAACTCACATATGTGATGTCATAATTTCGATATCATAGGGACACCAAAATGACCTAACATGGTGAGCATCATCCTGTGACCTCATGGTGATGCAGTCAGCTTGTATCAACATGACCTCACAAACAACTCGCACATTTGATGTCATAATTTTGATATCATAGGGACATCAAAATGACCTAACATGGTGAGCATCATCCTGTGACCTCATGGTGATGCAGTCAGCTTGTATCAGCATGACCTCACAAACAACTCACATATGTGATGGCATAATTTTGATTTCATAGGGACATCAAAATGACCTAACATGGTGAGCATCATCCTGTGACCTCATGGTGATGCAGTCAGCTTGTATCCACATGACCTCACAAACAACTCACATATGTGATGTCATAATTTCGATATCATAGTGACATCAAAATGACCTAACATGGTGAGCATCATCCTGTGACCTCATGGTGATACAGTCAGCTTGTATCAACATGACCTCACAAACAACTCACACATTTGATGTCATAATTTTGATATCATAGGGACATCAAAATAACCTCACATGGTGAGCATCATCCTGTGACAACACTTTGACCTCATGGTGATGCGGTCAACTTGTATCACCATGACCTCACAAACAACTCACATATGTGATGTCATAATTTTGATATCATAGAGACATCAAAATAACCTCACATGGTGAGCATCATCCTGTGACAACACTTTGACCTCATGGTGATGCGGTCAACTTGTATCACCATGACCTCACAAACAACTCACATATGTGATGTCATAATTTCGATATCATAGTGACATCAAAATGGCCTCACATGGTGGGCATCATCCTGTGACAACACTGTGACCTCATGGTGATGCAGTCAGCTTGTATCAACATGACCTCACAAACAACTCACACATGTGATGTCATAATTTTGATATCATAGGGACATCAAAATGACCTCACATGGTGAGCATAGTCCTCTGACAACACTGCATGTGAGCTCATGGCGATGCGGTCAACTTGTATCACTGTGACGTGATGTCATAATTTCGAAAGCATAGGGACATCATAATGACCCTCACATGGTGAGCATTGTCTTGTGACAACACTGTGACTTCATGATGCTGTGGTCATCTCCAGTACCTGTGACATCACACTGTGCCAACACTGCGACCTCAAGGTGATGTGGTCATCTTGTGCATGTGCGACATCATACTGTGGCAACACTGTGACCTCATGATGATGCTGTTAACTAGTATCACTGTGACCTCACAAACATCTCACACATGTGATCAGATGTAATAATTTTGATATCATAAGGGCATTATTTATAATGATCTCCCATGGTGAACATTGTTCTGTGACAACATTGTCACCTCATGATAATGTGGTCATCTTGTGTATCTATGACATCACACTGTGACGATACTTACCTCAAATTGATGTGGTGATCTTGTGTATCTGCGACATCTTACTATGTCAGCACTGTTGTTTTGTAAGCAAAGTTTGTATAACCTTAGACATAGATTCAGTTGAACTTTTTATTGTTTTGCAATCAATACAGACCAAGCAAAAATGATACAGCAATTTATTTGAACTAAAATAATAATGTATCTACCCAGTGGGCACATGATGGTGCTGCGACGTTGCAACAACGTCGTGTAACCAGTGGGTCCTTGTGTTTATGTCTCTTATTTTAAAGTATAAAAGTTAGGACCCACAAAACTGTGGCAGCGTTCAAAAGTTGGTAAACGAAGACTGCCAGCCTCACCCCCCCTCCAGCTTGATACTCCACATTGGAGGGCTGCTGCAGTATAAGCCTATACAAAAAGTAAAAAGTTCTGCCATCCGTATTTCTAGATCTACAAGGTAGAAAAGTACTCTTGATGGGCACCATATTGAAACATATAGTAGGCCTAGTCTACCACTGACAACTCAAAGACTGTCACATACTGTATCACCCAATCATCTCCATCATACAGTTATTATAATTAGGATATTAAAATACCATATGTTCGACAAACAAACGACTCACTACTAATTGAATTCAGAAGCTGAAAATACTTACCAACCCCACCCCCCCCCTCGAGCAATAGCTTGAGTGGAAGTCACATCAATTGTAGAGCATGTTTTTGCCGATATCTCAGTCAATTCCGAATAGATTTTCTTGAAATTTTACAAGCACTACTTTCTACTCATCCGCCAGCTACCCTAAAAATTTCGTAAAATTCTAGCGAGTATTTTTCAAGTTAGACCATTAGGCATGTACGGTAATGCAATTCTAGGTTTAAAACAGATTTTAATTTTAACCAGTTCAATGGGTTTATAGAGGGACGTCATAATTTACAATTTATGACGTATCAAATGGTCTAACGTTTGAAATTTACAATATTTTTTAATGAAAATGTCACGGTATTTGGCGGAGTAAATGAAAATAGTCCTTGCAAAATTTCATGAAAATTGGTTGAGAATTCACTGAGAAATCGGCGAAAAACATGCCCTACAAGTTAATGTGCCTTTCGCTGTCCCAGACCTATATGCCTCATCATTAGTTATGAATATATATTATGTATAGCCTAGGCCTATTCTTCAGCCCCAATAAGGCCAAGGGGGCAAATTTGAACATAGGGTCGGAATTTGGCAAAAACTAGGGGGGTCGGGTTTAGGCACAGGGTCGGAATAAGGAAAAGGGGGGGGTCGGATTTAGGACAAGGGGTCGGATTTGGGAATAAATGTAAGTTTTCAGAAAATGTATGCTCCCTTTTACAATTAATCACATGTTCATTCGATTCACTCGATAATTTTAGTAAAAAGGTCAACCCCCAGCCTGAATAACATTAACGATAAATATTCAGTTTTTTCTCGTATGTACATAATGCTTAGGGGGTCGGATTTAGGGCACTTTGCTTTATATTGCTTCTTTTGAATTGTAACTTGTGTAAATTGATGTAGGCCCAGATCTAACCGTTAGTGATAAATGTTTTAAATTTTAAATTTTAATAATTTTAGTGTAATTAAAACTTGACCTGGCTTCATTTAAAAGATCTCATGATAGGCTAGTAACGTTACAAAATATCTAACGTTAGTGAGAACGATCTCGCCTTCCACTATGTCTATGTTCCGGGTTAGAACTCAGTATGTATCTGAAACGTAAGATACTCGCATCATCACAAATGGTTCAAATGGCCGAAATATTTTTCGGGATGTGTTTTAAAAGTGCTCTCACTTGATCATTTGGAATGTTTCAAAATCAGCTGAGTGGATGCATAGAAGGTGACTAAAGTCTGTCCGACGGTGGGGAATGGTCCAAAATGAAAGTTAGCTTTTTTCTCCTTGATTACTCAATATTGCATTATAAATTACAAAAATGGTATTGGTGTATTAAAAATCCTATTTGGTATTTATTTTTATAAAAAAAGCTGCCAGTACTCGCGCACTTAATTTATTAATCAGCTTTTTTAATCTCGCCCCTTTAACGTCATAAGCCCCGGTGGTTAATTATTTATTTTATCGCTCACTATCTGGACAAGCGCACTTCGGAAAACCGGCGGGGGTGTTCAGTGTAGTTGCAATCAGCCCCAATGGTCGGTTGTTTTTTGTGGCTTGTTTTCGTCCATATTTATAGCGCTATATTGGTCTCGGCACTCGCAAAGAACGTTATAGATGCCTAGCATGTACTGCAAGAGTCAAGCGCGCAAGAGTCATGTCAGCAAGTGCTTGGTGAATTAAAAGCACCCCTCTAAAAAATTTAGAATGATCCGTTTAGGAACGTTGCCATAGACACGCTTCTATGGTTCAAGGTATCACATTTAAAATGGCAGTCGTGATAGTTGAAAGCTGTTAGCAAAAAGTTAAAAAGGAGGATTAAAGCGACAATATGTTGGATAACATTAATTTTATGGATAATTTATATGCCAAATGGAACATAAAACAGGTAAATATCACTTTTGATAGGTTTCATTTTTGGACTGGATACCAAAAAGCTGACTTTCATTTTGGACCATTCTCCACCGTCGGACAGACTTTAAGTTGGGGGCCGTTCAACAATTATGTAACGCTTTTTTGGACGATTTTTGACCCCCCCCTTCGTAACGCTTTTTAACGTTACTTGACTACGCTCCGTAATGCATCCCTTAACCCCCCCCCCTCCCCCCTCTAAGCGTTACGTAATTGTTGAACGGCCCCTTAGGTCAACCCAATAAAAATGTATTTCGAGGGCGTTAATAGGGGTTGAATCGAGCTATCTTACGGTTCAGATATGGAATGCTTGCCAACCCGTAACACGTTGTGGAGGGTGGCGTTTGCTAACTAAAAATATCAGGTGGACAATTTTTTAAAAATCTCTCAGAATCTTCGAAAACTGTCTATAATTTCATCAAGTTTTATTAAGCTTTGCCTTTGATTATAGGTGCCATTCAACAATTACGTAACGCTTTTTCGGACTATTTTTGACCCCCCCTCCCCCTTCGTAACGCTTTTTAACGTTACTTTGACTACACTCCATCACACATCACAGGTTTTCAAATTTGAAAGAAAGCTCACCACAAAATTCTGAGGCGAGTGATCACTCACCAATAAAAATTATAAAAAATCTATAAATTTGCATTTAAAAAAAATCTGACAACACTGAGGTGAGCTGTATTTCGCTCACCTGACTTTACACTTGCGTGACTTAAGGTGTACGTGAGCAATCACTCACGTCAAATCTGAAGGCCTGGCATCACTTAACCCTCCCTCCCCCCTCTAAGCGTTACGTAATTGTTGATGAAATTTTTTATGAAATTTTGCAAAGACTGTTTTCGAGTCATATATTTCAAAAGTTAGACCATTTGATATGTAGTAAATTTGTAATTACGATATCCCTCTATAAACCAATTAAACTAGTTAAATTTAAGCTTGTTTTTAACCCTGATTTGTATTACATGCCAGATGATCTAACTTTTTAGCTGTACAATATTTCCCGATGAAAATTTCACGGTAGTCGCCGCATGACTCTAAAAATAGTCCTTGCTAAATTTTTTGAAAATCGGTTGGGAGTTGACTGAGAAATCGGAGAAAAACATGCGACACAAGTTAATCTGACGGCAGGTATTCGTAGATTCAATAAATTTTAAAATTGTCAAATAAAATTATGCTGAGCCTTTTTTCGTAACTGCTGACATGCTAAGAGAAATATTTGACCATATTCCACAGTTTTCACTGAGCAAGAAAAATGCTGTGCTAGATCAAAATGTGAGCTAAATTATATCTAACCCAATAATATTGTCTCAAAAAGATTAAATAAAAATGAAAAGTTGAAATGAAAAGTTGTTCTCTTTTAGTAAATGTTTCTCTCTATATACAGAGTGAAACATTTAGGCGAGGATTCTTTGATTAATTGGTTCTGACTTTCTTATCCCCCGCCCACGAAGAAGGGACGGGGGATATTGTCATCACCATGTCTGGCGTGCGGCCTTGCGTCCGTGTTTCGATTCTGGACTATATCTATGAAACCATCAGCCCGATTGCTTTCATACTGCATACACACATCCCTTAGGGCTTAGGAGTGAAGATGTGGTTAAAAACAATTATTGTACCTTTTATGGGTTATGACCTTTGACCTAATTTTTTACCTTTGATTTTGAGGCGATTATTGACTTTAATTGATTGCGGATGATAAGTTGTTTACGGACGATATCTCACAAAGCGTTTGCTCGGTTGTTTTTATATTGCACACACACATCCCTCAGAGGGTGTAGATGTGCCTTTTGGGGGTTATGACCTTTGAACTACCGGTAATTTTTTACCTGTGATTATGAGACGATTAGTGACTTTAATTTATTGCGGATGATAAGTTCAGTTTCCCGACAATATCTCGCAAAGCATTTGCTGGATTGTTTTTATATTGCACACTCACATCCCTCAGGGGGTGTAGACAGGGGTAGAAACTAACCGAGATCCCATATCTTCTACCGATTTAAATAATTATCAGACCGGGGGCAATCATGCCGCTCAGAGCTTAGGCCCAAAAAATTATATTCGTTTCCGATTTGTTGTCATTTTAACCACTGGATAATTAGGATTTTTTTTCTTTATATTTTGTGTCTTTTTTTTTTGTAATTTGTAGGTAGGAACTTCATTGTATTTTATTTTGCGCCAAATTCACTTGCATGCCTGTCTTGTCTACAGGTATAGGTGTGGTATTCTGTACCTATGTTACAGGTTTAAAAATGCAGTTGCATGTACTACCTGTAGTAAAATTCATAGAGAAATTCACTTTTTTTTACTTTCTCAGTGAGATGCCAAATCGACCTGTTCTATTATTTTGATATATATTTCATCAAATAAAAATACTAGCACACTGCATAGTCTTGAGCTTTGTCGATCCTTATCTTATTTAAGTATAGATGTACGTATGTATGATATTAAGCAGAGCTGGGGAATAATTCCCAGTGTTGGATTCAACAAAACAGGGGATGGTTTGCTGTTTAGAACTGTCAAAACAACATTCATACACGCTCACTAAATGACTGGTTAGTCACAGACATACGTTTCCCCTAGCCTGATACTCTAATTGAAGTGCTGTTGAATTCTAATTTTAAAGTCAAAATTTGCGCGGCAGGACGATACAACCCAGTAAATATGAGCTGTTGACCTGATGCTGGTTTAATGTTGGC